>NDXB01009158.1:0-36613 GCA_002631895.1 Agapornis roseicollis
GGGGGGTTGGAACTGGATGATCTTAAGGTCCTTTCCAACCCGAACTATTCTATGATTCTATCCCCAGCCCAGAGCACGGAGGTCCCCGATGCGGGGTAATGCAGGGATGGGCGGGTGGGGTGATAGAGGCGGTGGCGGGGGGGAAGCGGAGGGGAGGAGGCGAGGCGGGCCCGGGGCCGGCGGGGGAGGGCGCTCGGCGGCTGCCCGGACATAAAACGGCAGCGCCAGGGCCAGGCGGGCAGAGCGGAGCGGCGGCAGAAGAGAGCGGAGGGGAGCGGATCCGGACCGATCGGACCGGCTCGGCACGGCCCGGATCAGCTCGCACCGGTTCGGCCCGGCCAGGGCCGCCCTGCGCTGCGGAGGTGAGGGGAGCGGGATGGGGCAGGATGCGGAGCGGGGCCCCCCGGCTGACCCAAGGGTCCCCGGTTCCAGCAGTGCTCGCAGCCCGCGGCAGACGGATGAGGGGGGGCGGGGGGGTTCCTCTGTGTGTCCCCCCCAGCTGCAAACTCGGATCCCGGCCGCAGCCGTGACAAAGGGACCCGGCTCTATCAGACGCGCTCCCGGCACAGGCGGGCTCCCTCGGGTTGTGCTGTAGCGGGAGCACCGGGAAAAGAGACTAAAAGCCGCTGCGGGATTGGATTTAGGGAGCTGGGAGCGCGCTGGCTCTCTGTGCAGTCTCTTCTTGGCTTGTCCAAGTCACTTCTTGCTCAAACACGATTCACCCTGAGCATCCCTATGAGCTGGGAGGCGGCGTTTGGCCATGAAATGCAGGCTCAGCTCTCCCACCACCACCACCCAAAAGTGTCCACAGAGTTTTATCTTTCCCCTTTAGTCTCTCTGAAATTCGCATTGGGATCCTTTTGTGGGGCTTCTGTGAAACCACGCAGGGCACAAGGATGGGGCAAGGCTTAGTGTTTCACGGCTGTGGGACCAATGGGGGTGGGGGGTGCAGGCAGCTGCTGCCAACTTCACAGCACTCCCGGGGCTGCCCTAAGGTTCTACAGCGGGAAGAGCATGAGGCCAACCCTGCCAGGCAGTTGGGAAACCCCTTCTCTCCATCATCTCCCACATCCCTGCATGGAGCATGGCTTGGCTAGGCTGGATCCGGAGTCCGTCTGATGAGCCAGGTTTATGTAAGTGCTGATATGCACTGTCAAGAGATGGCTGAGAATGAGCCTGCCTTTGGAAATGTATTAATACAGCATTTAGCCTGAGCTGTACCCAGCAGCACGGTGTTTGTCTTGGTCCCAGCCCTTTGGAGATGTTCTGCCACCTTCCACCTGCTCTCCACTTGGCTTTAAGTCTCCACCAAGTGCTTTCCAGGAGCCAGGATGGAGCAGGACTGCCAAAAGGCACTGTCACTCTGTCCTTTATAGTGGTATCTAGTGTTGCTTCTCTGGCAGACCTGTGTGTGCTCCTTGCATGGACCATGAAGTCCTCTCCAAGCTCACCAGCTTGGCAGGAGACACGGTGCCGTAATGCGGTCCTCCCTTGGCACGCTCGGCAGGATGCTGGGCCAGGCAGGTCACTGCTCAAAGCTGGGGTGTGACAGCCCTGGCTTTCCTGTTGTTAACATCAGCATCATTGTGCCTTCCACATCAAAGATGCTGAGCCCCAGGACCTGGTGAGGCCACTCGCAATGCTCTTCCCTTCTTGTGCTGTGGAAGGGAAGGTAGCGTTAGAAATAGTTGCTGCCTATTCCAAGAGCCAGGGTATGGGGAGGAGAGCTGACTTCCAGACCCCTGGAGAGACAGGGGCCTGATCCTGCACTGCTTGCTGCTCCAAATAAAGTGCTTGGCTTGGGATCAGTGGGAAAGCGAGCTGTGCTTGCTGGCAGGCTTAACACCTTGCTGCTTTCTGTTGCAGGTGGGAAGGCAGCAGTAGCTCACTATGGCCCTGGCAGACAACACGGGCTGTGCCAAACCCAGCGAGGACTTCCCCTTCCCCGAGATCATTGAACTCAATGTGGGTGGACAAGTGTACATCACCCGCCACCCCACCCTGGTCAGCGTGCCCGGCTCGCTCCTCTGGGAGATGTTCACCCAGAAGAACGTCCGCTCGCTGGCCCGGGATAGCAAGGGACGGTTCTTTGTGGATCGGGATGGGTTCCTCTTCCGCTACATCTTGGATTACATGAGGGACCAGCAGCTGGTGCTACCCGACCACTTCCCCGAGAGGAGCCGCCTGCAGCGAGAGGCAGAGTACTTCATGCTGCCGGAGCTCGTGAAGATGCTGGCCCCCAAGCTCAGCAAGCAGAACTCGCTGGGAGATGACCCATGCCAAAGCGACCCCGAGGAGCTCTCCCCCAGTGCGGATGCCACCCGCACCCTGACCTCTGCCAGCACCACGCTCCCCAGCGCTGTGCCTGGTGGCCCTGGGGGTGCCGTCGCCACCGGCACGGGTGCTGCCAGCAGCGATGTGCGCAGGGCAGGTTTTATCACCATCGGCTACCGGGGCTCCTACACCCTGGGCAGGGACAGCCAGACGGATGCCAAGTTCCGCAGGGTAGCTCGGATCATGGTCTGCGGCAAGACCTCGCTGGCCAAGGAGGTCTTTGGGGATACCTTGAATGAGAGCAGGGACCCAGACCGGCCCCCGGAGCGGTACACCTCCCGCTACTACCTCAAATTCACCTTCCTGGAGCAAGCCTTTGATAAACTGGCCGATGCTGGCTTCCACATGGTGGCTTGCAACTCCACAGGCACCTGTGCCTTCGCCCATGAGCAGACAGATGACAGGATCTGGACCTCTTACACCGAATATGTTTTCTATCGTGAGTGACACCAAAAAAACCCAACCCCCCACACACCAAACACCAACTCTCCCTTTCCTCTCCTGTTTCCTAGAAGGTAGACATCCAACCCTGAATCCCAGCATCATTTTGAGTTTGTTCTTGGGTTTTTCCCCTCCTCCTTCCTCCACATTGAACCCATCCAGCTCTCCCTTGTAGCCGTCGACCACCAACCTTCTTCCCTCTCTCCGACTTCTGCAGTAGCTGCTGGTAGCTCCCATCCCTCCCTGGATGTGTGGACTTGGACACTGTTATGTACTTGTTTGGGTGGGAGGGGGGTATACACCAGACTGTGCTCTGAGCTGGGATTCCTGCAGCTGGATGAGCTTGTCCATGTTGGACACTGAACTTGGCTGTCTTGCCCTGTGTGCCAGGAACATGCTGCGTACACTGTATTTGATCTGCAGAGGGGTTCAAGGGAGAAAACGCTGGGTTAAGGACATGCAAAAAGGTGGGAAGCAGTGAGGAGGGTGGGAGGGAGGGGGGTGGATGGGAAGATGCAGCCTCGCAGCATGGATATATTGCCATTAGCCCATGTAAGCAGCTTAGTGTTTAGACTGTCAGTGCTGGGGAAGGTTAGGTAAAGGCTCACCCTGTGTTTGCAGTTGGGAGTTGGAGTATCGCTGCTGCTCTGGGATGCCTTGGGGGGGGGGGGGGGGGGGATGGGAAGATGCAGCCTCGCAGCATGGATATATTGCCATTAGCCCATGTAAGCAGCTTAGTGTTTAGACTGTCAGTGCTGGGGAAGGTTAGGTAAAGGCTCACCCTGTGTTTGCAGTTGGGAGTTGGAGTATCGCTGCTGCTCTGGGATGCCTTGGGGGGGGGGAGGGGGGTTGGTGTTTTGGGGGTGGGAGAGGGTGGATTGATAGATGCTCTGTTCATGTATATGTGGAGGGAGGTGGGGGGAGTGGGGAGGGCTTTACACGCTGTAGGGTGTAAATTGCTTATACTTTGGATGGTCTGTCAGAAAAAGTCCCTTTATCTTTCCTTTGGAGTACAATAGTGATGTGAGGGATGGGGCTGGATTGCCCCGGTGAGCAGCAGCCATGACTTCACAGATTAAAGGGAATCTTTGCCCAACATGAAAGTCTTTGCCTTCGGGGCAATCTCTTCAAGGTCCCTGCAATCACAGCTCTCCATGGCCTGCTCCTGGGCCAGGGGCTGGCTGCTGCTGCTTCTTCACCATGCCTGGGCAATGGGTAATAAAGGAGCAAAACCAACTCACCTATGTCTTTGTGTGCCAAGAAGCAAAAGCAGCAGTGCTGGTGGTGTGCTGTGTGTACCCAAGGTGCTGCTCCAGCAGCACTACAGCATGTGGGCATGAGGAATGTGATTTCATAGAATGGTTTGGGGTAGAAAGGACCTTAAGACTGTGTAGTTCCACCCCCCTGCCATGGACAGGGACACCTTCCATTAGATCAGTAGTATATGGTTATGAATAAAGAGAAGGAAGGAAGACAAGCTCACTGGAGCCTTCTTGCCCTGCCCTGACCCACCTCCTCTTCTTTGAACCCTCACTTCCACCCCAGCAGGGCTGAATCTCAATGCAGTGAGAGTGCTGGTGCAAGCGGTTGGGTCCAGAATTACCCACCCCTCTGCAGACCAGCCCTGGGTGATGCCTTAATGCCCATCACTCAAGCAGGGCTCCCTTACACCTGCCATACATCCCCAGCCCTCCTGCTCTGCTTCCTCAGCAGCCCTTGTGAAGCTCTTAGTGCAGGGAGCTGAAGGATCACCTCATTGGATGGATGCTGCCCAAAGGGGTATTTCTGTTTGGGGTGCAGTTAAGCAATTGGAAGGCTGGAGCCCTCTGGTACACAGGGCAAGCAAAACCATCACAGCCAGACAGCCCCTTTCTCCTGAAGAAGGGGAAGGCAAAAATGGTGTTTTTATAAGGGCCCGTTCCTCATTGCAACAGCATTTGAAGAGGAAATGACAACCAGCCTTAAAAAAAAGCAAAGAAAAGGGAACTTGAGCTCTGTGCAGAAAGAGGCTGAAGGGCAGAATTAAAACCTTCCAAGTAAAGGGAGAGAGGATGCGCATGTCCTGTTGGCTTCTTGGCTTCTTTTTAACTGAGGCTTTTCTGCTCATTATTGATTAGGACTGATTGGAGAAAAGAAGTTGCTGCCTGGTGAGAAATGTGGTGTTTGATGTTCGCTTTTCCCCTCTGGAACTGGGCTGCAAAATTGATCTCACTGGAGGAGGCATTTTTCCTGGGGGGGAAACCATAATGGCACAGTCACCACTGAGATGGTTTTGATCTGTAGGTTATGTGATCTGGGCTGTTAAACCTTATACCCCAGGTGAAATATGATCAGAGCAGAAGAGTTTACTTCTGAATTACTTTGAGTCTGATGGTCTTCATGAAAATCAATACTTCACGAGAACATGATTCTGCTGAGCTCTGGCTCAACAAAACCACCATGATTTGGGGTTGTTTCTTTATTTTGTGCATCTCTAGTAGTGGAAAGAGCACCCTTTTGCTGCTGCCCGTGGCTGAGAGGAGAACCTGGTTGATTTGATCCTTAGGAAAGACTACGTATGGTGAAACGGTGCCATGGAAAAGCATCTACTTGAGGTCCTTCCTTGGCACCTCCCACCTGCACCCACTGTTGGCACATGTGGTGATGGAGAGGGGTGAAGGGCACAAGTCACACCTGGGGAAATTCCAGTTGAACACAAGAGGAACATTTTTCCCCATGAGAACAACCAGCCACTGGAATCATCTCCCCAGGGAAGTGGTGGCTCCCCAGTGTTAGGCACTGTTAAGGTTGAGCTGGACAGGCTGCTGGGACATCTGGGCTTGGTCATGCTTTGCTGAGAAAGGCTGGACCAGATGATCCTTGAGGTCCCTTTGAACCTGGTATTCGATGACTATATGACTCCCAGACAGGAGACTGCCTATCATCTTGGCCTTGAGGATGGTCTGAAGGAGACCAAAGGGGTCTCATTCTGGTAACAGGTCCCTTACAGAAGAGTGTGGACCATCGTGAGGAAGAGTGTTCCTTCAGAAGGCATCTGGTCTCACTGCAAAGCTCAGCAGCTGCTGAGCTCACTAGAAAGTAAGGAATAAAGGCTCTAAAAACAAAGGGCTTTAAGCTTTTGAAGCTTGTTTTCCTTCAGAGGGGTAAATGTAACTCATCCTTTCATTTAGAGACCCCCAGGAAATCACCCTTCCCAAAATAACATCCCTCTTTCAAGTGAGGCAGAGCATGAACACGGGCTGGGATTGTGTTCCCAGGCAAGCACCCTGCCCACAAATTGCTGGTTACGGGCTCAGTATCTTATTCTGCACACAAAAGTGCAGGCGCTGAGCTTTTCCCATACGGAAAAGCCAAATCCCATCATCCCATCTGTTTCCACCAAGCACTTCTGCCACCCTGAGAGAACATCTGAAAACATTTTATATCCTAAGTCTCTTTTTAGCCCCTTCTCTAAAGGAACCCATTTTGGTGGCAGAAAGGTCCTGCCCTGCCCAGAAGCTGAGCTCTCCCCATGCTGCCAGCAGTCAGGATGCAATAGGAATTAGAATCCCAGACTGGTTTGGGTTGGAAGGGACCTTAAAGCTCATCCAGTTCCACCCTGCTGCCACGGACAGGGACACCTTCCACTAGAGCAGGGTGCTCCAAGCCCCTGTGTCCAACCTGGCCTTGAACACTGCCAGGGATGGGGCAGCCACAGCTTCTCTGGGCACCCTGTGCCAGCGCCTCAGCACCCTCACAGGGAAGAGCTTCTGCCTCAGATGTAATAGGGATGGAGCAGATCAATATTGGGGAACTGGGAAGAGGGCAAGCAGGGTGCTNCCTCACAGGGAAGAGCTTCTGCCTAAGATGTAATAGGGATGGAGCAGATCAATATTGGGGAACTGGGAAGAGGGCAAGCAGGGTGCTGTGGGGTCCAGAAGGTACAAAAGGCTGGAGGGGAGACAAAAAACCCTATCTTCAGCCTAGAAATCCCATCCTGCCATGGACAGAAGCCCAAGCTGCTCAGTGCACCACAAAGACTTGATTGTAGTGGTTTAATAGTGAAGGACTTAAGCACCATAAGGGTAGAAGCAGTAGTAGCTGGAAGCTGGAACCAACCTCTTCTAATAGGAAATATAAACCCCAAAATCTACCTCTACCAGCATGGGTATTCACTGCTGAGAAGAATGATTGGAGGAACGGGGGTTCTCCAGTTCTTGGTGCAGAAGCTATAGGATGGGGTTTAACTAAACAGGCTTTCAGGCTCAGTTTAGCAGCTAACCCCAGCTGGCTGCAAAGTGCAGGAGGTCAGACAATACACAGAGCATCCCTCTGCTCTGTCCAGCCATGGAGAGACCCATGGGGCTCCTTCCTGGGGAGGAGCAGGAGAGGAAGCACAGCCGAGCAGTCAGTGTTTGTGTTTGCTCCAGCAGCAGCACTTTGTCAAATGAAGGTTGTTCAGCCTGTGCTGACAGCTTGCTTTGAGCTAAAGCAGGTGACTTGGGGTCTTCCTGATGTGCAGGTGGTTTTCTTACAGGCTTCTGCAGTTAAACACAGTTTTACTTAGTTCTCAGTGGCTGGGAATCATCACCTCCTCCTCTGGGAGAGCTGTACAATATCTGACTGAGATCTGTCCTTGCAAATAGGCTAAACCGGATTTCATCTAAATCATATTTGATGCACAGCCCCTGCATCCCAGATGTCTGCTCCCTCTCCCTCCTTACCCTTTTCCAGGCTGGATACACAGCAATGCAGAATCCACTTTGCCAACAGCATCCTTCAAGTGACCCTAGAGGGATCATCACCCAACACCCCAGGGCAGCAGGACAGATCTGCCTTCAGAAATACATTTTCTTCCTGTTTACAGCCCACTCCAGAGCACAGAAAACACAGCTCAGCCCCGTGGTTTCCCAGGCTCAGAAATTGGATGATGAGGTTCAGCAGGAGGCAGAGGAGCATGCAGCAATTATAGAGGATAAACACAGCTCTTTACTGCACGCTGTCAAATGCCATCCTCTCTTGCAGCTCTAATCAGGGACACAAAAAGCCTCTCCCGCCAGCAGCATGAAGAGGAGCATTTGAATGGGAGGCACAATTCACCTGGCTGGTGTTACTGCAGGAGCTGGACAAGCCCGGCCTTCCTGCCTTAATTTGGGAGCTCTGGCAAAGGTCAATCAGGGTTAGCAGGCAGGAATGGTCTGGTGTTCCTCATCACCGGAGCAAGTGAGGTTGAGCCTTGCTGTGGTCCTCTCCCATCGTTGTTTAGAGGACTGCTGTGGGAAGGGGAGCATTTTGCATCCTCTTTCTCTAGACCTGTGGTCCTTGATTTGATGCCACCCATGCCTGATGGGAGAACCTACCAGAGCCACCACAGCAGAGGGCAGAGGCACAGCCTGCCCAGGCCATGGCAGCTCAGCTCAATCCTCTGCCCAGGGCCTTTTGGAGGGCTTGGTGGTGAACACATTGGTACCCACCCCAGAGACCATGGCTGAGAGAACAGCCATGGGATGCACAGCCTCCGTTTCGCAGCCCTCCATGAGCCCAGTTTGCATCCCTTCAACACTGAGGAAGCTTCCCCCAAGGCCAAGCTTGGTTTGAGCTCTATTTCTTAACAAGAAAGGTTTGTGTAACCTCACACAGCATCTTCCTTCCCTTTTCTTCAAGGACCTGACCCTGTGGGCTGGTTTCGCTCCAACCTGGCAGTGTGTCAGCTATTAGCAGCTTGCCAGTTGTATGAAAATGAGGTTCGGGGCATATCAGACCTCCCCGAATCCCCCTCCCCATGGCCAGGGCATGAGCTCAGCCCTTCAGCAGCAAAACTGCACAAGCAAACAGACTCTGTGAGCTCCCTGCCCTGTGCAAGCTCCATAGGCAGCATCCCGCTGAGCTGTGCAGGAGCTGGAGAGACCTGGAGTGCTCTGCATCAGCTTCATGGTTAACTTGCAAGTCCCCTGGGGAGGCAGATGGGGGTACTGAGCAGAGCAGGAAGATCAAAGGTGCTCAGATGCTCAGGTCTTATGCTTTGAACCTGTAGAGCATTCAGCCCTGCCTTGGGTGGCACCTTGCATGTACCAGCTCCTCCTTCACCCCAGCATAGCTGACCAAGACGTGGTGAAACAGCCCCCAGGATTAGAGAGGTCAAGGGCAATCCCTGAAGCTTGCCAAGGCACCAGAGCCAGATGTGCCTTGAGACAGGCAGCAGTGTTGCTCTGTTGTTAATGGAGGAAAAGCAGCAGAGACCTGAAAAAGAGCTGCTTCATCCACAAGCCCTGCAGCAAGTCCCTGCCTTTCACCTGGATCTGGGTTAGGGTTGGAAAGGACCTTCGGATCATGTCATTCCAATCCCCTTGCCATGGGTAATGGTACCTTTGACAGGAGGAGAAGTCCCTAATGGAGAGGCAGCAGAATAACTGGGACAAATGAGTGGGTTTCTAAAAACAAGGAAAGGGAACATGAAATCTTAATTTAAGGCAAGGGAACACAAAATCCAGAGTAAAGCTCAATGGGAGGGCATGGGAGCCTTGCACGCAGCCATGGGGATTTCTGCATGTCCCATTGCTGAGGAGCCATCCCAGAGAGTCAGCTCCAGGGCACGCAGCCACAGGCCACCACACAGCCTGCCCATGAGCCTGGGAGCAGGGATCTCCCTCTAGACAGGGCTTTTGGAGAGGCTCTGGTGCTCCAGGAGGAGGCTGTAACACCTCAGTGCTCCTCTGTGCTCGGAACATGAGGGAGCAATGGGCAGGGACAGCCCTGGGGGCTCCCAGCAGAGGATGAGGGAATGTTGCCATATAAAGAAGCAATAAAAACAACCAGCTTGAGGCTTTGCTGTTCCCCTTCCACACTCCCCACATCAGCTTTTGGCTATGGCCCATGCCCCAGGGCAGGATGTGGGGTCTCAGTATGGCTGGGGCATGGCTGATGTCCCTCTTCTGCAGGGGCTGGTGGATGTTTCTGCCCCACCACTCTTCCATCCCCACCCTTCTACCTCCAGTCAAAACCAGGTCTGGGCATGTGGCAAGGAGAAGGTTTGGGTGCTGTGGGGATGGTTATACCCTTCAAGGGCAGGAGGAGCATCCTTACCCCTGGGTGTATTTGAGGTACCATTGCCCTCCCCTTCCTGCATCCTGTGAACAGACAGGGACAAGACAGAGGTGGCACAGCCAGCATCCTCTTTCCCTGCCAGTATCCTGAAAGACAGAAACTCCCTAAACAGTGTTCAGGGTGAAGATCTGCCTCCTGGAGCAGGGGGGCTGCTACTGAGCATCATCAAAGATCATGGTGCTGCTGTGCCCCTGCCTTGAGGCTCCTCTGTGCTGGTACAAGCATGTGATGCTGTCCTATCAGCTTCAGATACATTCATCTATGTGCTGGTCTGCTGGAGATGAATTGCTGCCCACTCCTGAGGCTGGACCTGTGCTAGCTGCTGCCTGCAGCCCTCCTGACTTTGCTGGAAGCAAATGCACTGGATACCCAGCTTTCAGGTTTGTTTGCCTTTTAGTTCAGGGCCTCTTTCCAGGACAAGGAAGGGCTCAGAGCCGAAAACCAAACAAAGACATCAATGTTTAAGGCTCAAAGAGGAAAAAAGTAAATAAAGGAAACAGTAAGAAACAAGCTGTCAAGTTTTCCCCAACCCAGCCTCCTGCTTCCACACCGGGCAGACTGTGTTTGTCAGCACCAGATTAGCAGATACTCACAGGCTGAGAAGCTGATGACTTCATGGCCCTTCAGCACCCAAAGAGGCAAGGTCTAGGGAACCCAAAGCAGGGCTTCTGTCTACTTCTGCCTCTTTGCTGCATCATGGGGCACAGTCATAAAACAGTGGAATGGGCTGTGCTGGAAGGGTACCTTAAAGCTCATCCAGTACCAACTCCTGCCATGGGCAGGGACACCTTCCACTAGAGCAGGGTGCTCCAAGCCCCTGTGTCCAACCTGGCCTTGAACACTGCCAGGGATGGGGCAGCCACAGCTGCTCTGGGCACCCTGTGCCAGCACCTCAGCACCCTCACAGGGAAGAGCTTCTGCCTAAGAGCTCATCTCAGTCTCCCCTCTGGCAGGTTAAAGCCATTTCTCTTGTCCTTTTTGGCCCCTTCAGGCACTGGGCACAGGCCCTGGTTTCAGCCCTACCCTGCACCGCTGCATCCTCACCCAGCTGACTGTGCCTCAGTTTCCCTACCTGCAGTGTGAGGCAAACCAGCTCTTTGAGGTCCTTGATGGGAGGCTCTGCAGAGCTCAGCTCTGCTGGGGGTAATGAGATAGATCCCACAGCCCTTTCCTCCCCTCTGAGCTGTCAGGAAATGCCTGATCCAGTGCAGAACGCAGGACACAGCCTGTCCACATCTGCTGCCCACCATGAAACCTGAACTATCAGGCACAGAGAGGCCACTTCACCCTTGGTAAGCCAACCTGGTTTAAAATAGCCTCCAATCGCCACAGTACAAGTAAGAACCCCACTGAGTTACACTGCTTTACCCCAGCTGGGCACCACTTCCTCAGAGCTGCGGCTTTCAACCAAAATAAAGAGCAATGCTCTAATCCTTCCCCTTACAGCAGAACAACAGATTACAGCTCATTTAGTGCAGTCCCACTTGCCATACAATTACACCCTGTGTGTATCTATTATTCCCATTGCTCTCAAGTATTCTGGTTAATATCCTATTTTAATCAACTCAGAGGATTAAATGCCATGAAGGACCCAGGAGGATAGTCTTTTCCAAGCGGATGGTGCAGGGATGCTGAGGACTGGCATGTGGGTGCTGGGCTGGTCCTAGGGAGGAGGGATGGGGGTAAGAGGGGACAGGGCTTTCCCCTGCGTTGCTGCTAGAAGCAAGTTGAGTCGGTAGAGCCTGTCGTTAACGGACTACAAGGAAGAGACGAGTAAACAGGAAACTGTTTCACAACCTCCCATCACTAAAGCTTCTCCCTTCGGCTCTGCAGTGGATGCTGCCTGTCCTGCTCCCTGTCCTGCTGCCTGTCCCAGCATCTCCCCAGGGATGTGCTGCTCACGCAGATGCCGCAACAGCAAGTCTGGCACCCTAATGGTCAGACCAGCGCCTCGGATGCTCACTGCAGAGGGGGTTTGCTCCCCAGCATCTCATAGCAGGGTTTGAGGGGAAGGGGAGCTGCCCAGGGCTCCCCATGCAACCTCTGAGCTCCTGAGTGTCCCAGTGACCCTGAGGCTCCATCGGAGCCTCGCAGACATCCACCTCCAAGGATTCCAGCTTCTCCTCTGTGTAAAGTGGAAACAGCTCCTTTGACTTGGTTCACTTTAATGGAGCAGCTCCAAACCTGCAGAAACCGAGGGAACAGCCAATATTTCCCGATGGGCGTTCCCAAATCCTCATTGTTCTGTGCATGCCTGGGGAGGATTTAACACAAAGCCCCAGGGGAGCAAAAGAACATCAACAAGATGCCCCAGGGTGCAAGCTTTTAACTCTCATTATGCTCCAGGGGAACTGAAGTCCCCAGGTCCTAGTTTTTGGAAGGGTTCCCAGTCTTCTAGAAGTCACAGGAGCAGAATAAGCCAAGAAAGTACTTCCCAGCACACTGGGAAGCTGAGCACGTACCAAGCACACTGGGGTTATGTTAGGGGCTTGTTGCTTTATGACAAATACCTCTGAGTTCATATCCCTCCTGTTCCCCCATTGTAGTGCTGTTGGTCCCAACAAACTGTGCTTTTGCAGGCCTGGAAAGCAAAGACATTTTCTTGTGGTGGGATATATTTGTATTTGCCAGGAATAGTGATGTCCTGGCACCAGGACCTTCACCATCATCACTTCTCCTCCCTCCCTCTGCGTGAGCTGAGGTCATCCATCAGTGTCATGTAAATGGAGGACAAACTGACCTTCTTCTGTCAAGCAGAGGGTTGGCAGGAGTTAGGAACCTCCCGTTGTTCTCGGGTTGTTGGCAGACCCCCCAGTGCTGCTGGTTCCTCCTTCCTGCTCAGGGCTCTGCCACCACCATCACCTCTGTCCATGCTCCCCACAGCCACTGAATCCTGCAGCAGCATCTTCTGCTTGGAAGCTGCTCCAGAAGCTTCCCCCAAGGCTCCTGTGGCACATGGGCACACTCAGCCCCCAACCACCATCTGCTGCCTGGTTTCACAGGTTGGACAGTCAGTCCTGGGGGCCAGAAATCCCAGCCCTGGCCCTCTGTAATGCTGGGGCTTGCTGGAAACAAGGCTATAAGGAGGCTTCAGGGACCGTAAGGGAACAGGCAGAGCCTGCAGGAGATGTAAGAATGCTGGCAGCCTCCATGAACTAAAATGCTTTGATCTACTTGCCATCAGCTCCAGAAGGAATTGCCCGTTCCCTTCCCGAATTCCACCAAAAGCAATTATTTCCCCCCAGATTATCTATCACTATAAAAGGCAGAAGGAGGTCGAACAGCATGAAGAAAGGAGGTGGCCAAGAAGGGGCTGACATTTCCTAGAGGATCGATGCACAGGGCTCTCCAGCCCCCCAAAGGGCAAAGGAGGCTTCCCTGTGTGCTCCTGGCCAGAATTACAGCCATGGGTATGGTCACTGTGACCCTCTATGCAGATGAATGTCCCACAGTGATACCATCAGCAGCTCTGTGTGCTCACAGCGAGATCCTGGATGGAAAACTTGGATGGGGCTGGGAGCAGCTGCAGAGGAACACGTGTGCTGAGGCTGAGTCCTGCAGAGCCAAAGCACAGACACATCCTTGGAAGCTGGCAGCTGGCCTGGAGAGGTGGGAAGGCAGCAGAAGGCAGTGATCCCCTGGAGCCTGGTCACCCTCTTCCTTACTCATCAACACTCCAACAGGATGGGGGCTGTAGCAGCAATGGGGAGGCTGGTTGGTTACAGCTGAGGCTGCAGCTTCAAAACGGATCCCTTGCCAAAAGTGATGGTTTACTTGCCTGAAGGTTGCAGTTTGTGTGATCATGTCCATCCATCTGCCCTAACTTCACCCTTTCAATCTGGATGTCAAAGGCTGCACCTTGGGCAGTCCGGCAAGAGAAGTGAACTGTGCTGCAGGGTGGGATTCCTGTCTGGAGATGACATCTGGCATAGCAGGGATTCACAGGCGTTAGAGATGCAGATGTCTCCCCATGGACTCCAGTGGGAACCCCCCCATATCCTCCTTTTCCTAATTGACCTCTCTTTATCAATGTGCATTTTAATGTAGACTTGGGAAAGTAGAGCAGCTAGAGCATGTCACACATTGGCCCCAAAGAGACTGAAGGGGCTGACAGACCATTCACAAACCTTCCTGTAAGCCAGGAGGACAATCCGGCTTGGACTCCGGATCCCCTTTGAGATGCTGTACGAAGACCCCCTATGGGGTTGGGGAAGACCTTTGGGGTGTATCTCAAGCTGCCCACTTGAGCACCAGGTTGCCCAGAAAGGCTCCAGCTCTCACATAATCCCATACAAAACCATTATCATCAGTCCTGTGTCAGGGAAGACACGACAGAAAAGTACCCCGCTGTTCAAAGGGGACCATTAAGCAAACACAAACTCCAGGTACCAACCCAGGGGAGCAAAGCTCTCTCATGGGAAGCCCAATTACACCCAGTAAAATAATGCTCTGCTGGAGCGACCTGTGTGCAACGTTTCCTGTGCAGTGATAGCAATAGGGGGCCCTAATTCAAGTTAATGACCCAGTAGATGCCTTTGTCAGCCATTGAAGAAGACAAGGTGGTGAGCAGAGCCCTGATGCTTCACGCTTATGGTGCTGAATGACTGTGTGAAGCAGTGAGGTCTCTTCATTTTGCTTTAGAACGCTTAGCAGGCAGTTATTTGCTTCTAAAGCTGTTTTGCACAGGGCCGAGCCATTAGCAATCACTCATTGTGCATTGCTAGAGACTCCACCTTTGATTTTCCTCCCTTTTTGTCAGACTGGGCTGGCACCACCAGTGGTACCTTCAGGTCTGTCCAGCCACAGCCATTGAGGATGGCTTTAGAAAGGGAACTTATCTGAAACAGGGGAATCGCAGGACCCTGGGGTGCAGCAGAGGATGAGCTGCAAAGGGATGGGCTGGTGCTGACCAAGGCTTGGAGCTGTGAGAAGCCAAGCAAAGGACGAAGTGCAGCTTCAGGTGTGTTTTTCACCCTGAATCAGCGCCTGTGAGTCTGTGAGGCGTCAGACAACAGCCCAGCTCTGTTGCCATGAGGGTGCCCACCTTGATCGAGGGTTCCATTATCCACAGAGCATCCCCAGAGCATCCCCTCACTGCAGACAGCCCAAATCCACAGCCTGGAAGGTGTCCCTGCCCATGTCAGGGGGTTGGAACTGGATGAGCTTTAAGGTCCCTTCCAACACAAACCAGTCTGTTTCTGTTTCTATTTGGACTCTATGACTCTAGCTGTGCTGCCTCCCCCCTCAATTCCCAGCTTTAATCACCAGCAGAGACCAGATTTGGGGGGGAAGGGAATTCCATTCATTTGCAGTTCTGTTTGTGCTCCATATCTGGAACAACGCAGCCCCACCTGCAGAACAGCCTGCCTTCCTCTCCTCTAGAGCCTGAAGCCATCCCTGCAGGGAGGGACATGGCTGGAGCCCAGCACCACATCTGCACAAACAGCACTCGGGGATGGATCCATCATCAGGAGGTTCATTTGAAGGGGCTCAAGCCGTTCACTGAAATAACATCCCTACCCTGTGTTTTAACCTCTTGGAAAACGCAGCCCCAGCCCTTTTCCAGACAGCGGGAGGGGGAAATTGCAGGTTTGGGCCATTTTCTGTGGTTCAGGGGAGGTTATTTTCTCTCAGGCTCATTTTCCAGGCCAGCACTTCCTGAGAGAGCTGCTGGTGTGGGAGCTTCCAGCATTAGCTCAGCCCTTGGTAACCTGGAACTGCTGGGTCAGCGGGTGAGACACTTGTGGGATGAGTCTGTGGGCCCCATCCTCACTGCAGAGAGTGTAGGGACCTTGTTCTGACTGGATCTGAGCCTTGATGGTGGGGAGCAAACCTTGAAAACAAGGAGGGGACAAAGGAAAGGCATAAAGTAACCCACAACAAGTGACTTCAGGCTTAAAACAGGGCCTGCAGCTCTAATCTCTGCATGGCGGGGGCTGGCACTAGTGCTTCTGAGCTGAGGTCTGGGCAGGCAGGTCTAGATGCATCCTATGTAGCCCTGTGCAACATCCAGGGTTGGTCCTTGATGGGCTCCGGTCAGCTATGCTGGATGCTGCCAGGATCTGGGTGCTGGAGTTCAGGTGCTGGACTGTGAACACCAGTATCTGCAATTCATGCATCCTCATGGGTTTCTTAGGTTATTTTTGTTGTGAGGAGAGCAGAACCACGCTGAGTTTCCTCTGTGCCCATCACCAACAGTGGTACTCCCATGGCAAGGTTAGTGTCCATGGAGACTGTCAATACTATGGGGTGGGTGTCAAGCACCCAGAGACAGGTAGGAAGCAGCTTCCTGACCCATGGCAGCTCAAAGCCCTGCACACATCAAGGTCAGACCTTCAGCAAGGAGGATGCAGTGGGATAGGATGCAATGGGGTGGGATGCTCCAGACCTGCCATGTGCCTGCGGTGCCCCTATTGCATGCCTAGCATGGTTTCTGGCCCTCAAGCAGCCTGCCAGCCCGCTGCAGCCAAACTGAGCTGCAGGAGAGGCAAAGCAGAGCTCAATTTGTACATTCAACACAACATCACAGAGAGGGAACTGGCTCCCCAGGGTGATCTGGCAGGAGCTGCTGCTTCTCCCTTCGCTCTGCAGCCTGGAGCCATCCTGAGCTGCACACACACACATTAGAACTGGTGCTTTAGAGCTGTGCGGATGCCCACAGAACTATTGGACAGAGGCATTTTAGAACCTGCAGCCACCAGGCAAGTGCATGATGTGCTGACCGACTTGGGCAGCTTCTGTTGGTGAGAATAGAGCCAATGGTTCTTTGTCTGAGTTGCAGCAGATACAGGAGATAGGCCAGGTTGGACACAGGGGCTTGGAGCAAGCTGCTCTAGTAGAAGGTGTCCCTGTCCCATGGCAGGGGTTGGAGCTGGATGAGCGTTAAGGTCCCTGCCAACCCAAACCAGGCTGGAACTCTATGAACATGCAGCTCCTGCAAAATGAAGGTATTTGTTAATCCTCCCTCACTCCCTGTTTACCAGAGACCTCTTGGACTCTGGTTTAACTCAGCGAAGAGCAACATGTCTTAGCTAAGAGCATCCTGAGGTCTCTCCCTGGTGCTGGGTGTGATTTTCAGTTCCTGGATGGTACCACAGGCCAGAGCTGGAGCAGCCTGTGCTCTCTTTGAGCCCAGGGTAGTGTTTGCCTTGTTTCTGCACTGCTCCATGCTCCTCCTCACCATGGGTATCCCAAGGGTGCAGCTGAAAATGTTTCCATCCCCACCAGTGGCATTTCAGCCATGGCACTAAGCTGGGAACCTCCTGAGCAGCAAAACAGCCGGATAAAACCCCAAGCTGCTTACTCGAGCCCAAGAGCCTGACCCCAGCCCTATTGACACAAATATTCCCTGAGCAAACACTTTTCACCACTTCTCCCCAGCAGTCTCTCTGCTGTTCTGAGGTTTCCTGCCCCAAAATAGGCCCTGTTAAGGGGCTGCAGCTGATGGGGCTGGGCAGGCAGGGTGTGAACAACACACAGATCTTCTCCTGAGCTGAGAAACATCACTGAGATGAACTCAGGGGGAAGCAGATGCTCAGCCAGCTCTTAAATTGCTCTTGGAGCTGTTATCAGCAGCTCACTGCTAGAGCAAGGGAACACAGCGAGCGGCACTGCAGGAGCTGCTCTGCAGGGCGGCTGTAGTCGATATTCCCATTACTGCTCTGCTGATGGGAGAGAGCACCCATGTGAAACACATGTTGAACCTCATGTTGTCCCAGATTATCCTGGCTTTCCAGCCCCCCAAACCCCTCATCATCATCTGTAAGCACTGACCTGTGTGTGACAGTGAGGGTGTCCCCTCCACTTAGCATCCTCTGCATGGATTTAAGCCTTACATTTCAGTGGTTGTCCTGGGTTTGGCAGTGGCTCTGAGCTGGTTGGTTCAAGAGCACAAGTCCCAAAGAGTGGGAGTCTTTGCATACAAAGATATATGTTAGATAAGGATGTGATAGCAGGAGCCTGGGTCGTGGGAGAGCTGACATGGGGGTACGTAGTTCTCTTCCTGATGCTGGGACTGGAACACCCTGCTCGCTCTGGGATGACAGGGTAAGAAAGATGCTCATGAGCTGGAGGGAGTCCAGAGGAGAAGCATGAATAATAAGATGAGGTTCAGCAGCCACAGCTTATTAGGAAATGTTGAAGAAGCAGGGTTGGTTTAGTCTGAGATGTAGAAGATGTGCAAAAAGGCCATCATCAGGCAAAGTTTAACTGTAAAATACCATTTGAATATGAAATGTTAATCAGTGGTACTGGAAGGTCACTGGAGAAAGGATCAGAATAAAAGCAAACTCACTGTAGGGAAGGTTTGGGTTGGACATTACTAAAAGCTTTCTCTCAGCTACAGTGGTAACGTGCGGCACCAGTGGGACAGGTCTCTAGGGAGGACTGGTATCTCCTCCCTGGATGATTTAAGGTTAGACAAACATCTACCAGAGATGATCACCTAGGATCCTGTGTTTATGAGCTGAGAAAGGGAGGATCCATCCATCCATCCATCCATCCATCCATCCATCCATCCATCCATCCATCCATCCATCCATCCATCCATCCATCCATCCATCCATCCATCCATCCATCCATCCATCCATCCATCTATCCACCTACTCCCACTGCCTGGGCAGAGTCCCGAAATGCTGGGCCATAAAACTAGGGACCAGATCTTTTCGTCCCAAGACAAAAAGCATCTCCAGTATTTTAACAGAGGATGTCACTGAATCCAGCCTGGAATAAATGTCCTGCCATGTGTAATTCCTGACAGAGGAGAAGCAATAGGTCCAGCAGTATAAATACTAATGCTTTCCCACCAGACTGAGTGCTGATGGGTGGACTTAGGGATGTTCTCTGCCAGCATCCACCACACTGCTGGGTTAGACCACTCTGATGCCCTGCAAGTGGGACCCAGGAGGGGCTGCTGCTCCCTCATTTCCACCTAAGCCTTATCTCTGATCTTGCTGGTTTACATTACCTCCTCTTCCTCTTCTCTGCCAGCACCTATCTGCACACCTCCCTGCTGCTGCTGCATAGGAGGTCCTCTGCTCAGCTCACACCTCTGCCTTATCTGAAGTGGCCTTATCTGAACTGGCATCTCTTTTGGCTTCCTGAAGGAAATGAGCTGGGAGGAGGCACATGCACAGCACCTAAATTTAACACCTTGCCATATAAGAGAGGGAGGAAGACTCTAGCACACAACTGTAAGCACCCAAATGATGGTTTTAGTGTCTGAGAAGCTATGGCTCACCGTAGGCCCACCAAAACAGGCCATCTGAAAGTACCTTTCTATGGCCAGCACTATCTTTTTTGCCCTTCACCTGCCACAACATGACTGAAATGAGCCTTGATGTGAGTTTTAGCATGGAAGAGATAGTGACAGGCTTGTTTTCCTTCCCTTGCCTTTCCTCCTGGCAATCTCTGATGTATTTACCAGGCTTTTCCCTGCATGCAGGGCACTGCCTGCCCTCACCTACTTGTGTAGCTGGCAAGACGTAATCCAGCAAAGCTGTGATTTATGTTTCATGCCATTTTACATCTGATCTGCACCAAAATCCAGGGCTTCCTTTTTTTTTTCTTTTGAAGACTAGAATCAAACAAAATAAAAAATGAACCCATCATTTAAATAATTGGTGGATGGGAGCTCAGCGACTCTGATTTAAAGGGATTTAGCTCCAACCTTAAAGCCTGAAGGGGAAGCTGCAATTTCCTGATTAATTCTTCCACAAACAGGGGTAAAAACCATCCCAGCCTTGCCCCTGCTCCTGGTAAAGGTGAGGAAGGGTTGAGAGAGGAGAGGCTGGACCGCAGGGTTGGGCCACTCATGGTGACACTGGTACTGGAGCCTTTCCACCCATCACCTGCACTGTCTCTTCTCCAGGCATCTCCTCCTGTCCCTGTCCCTCCGGGTTGTACCACCATCATCTAATATCACTTCCTTCTCATAAACATGAACTCAGCACTGAACACATTCTGTAATCAAATCAGACCTGAATGATGTTAAAGGAGAACTGGAAAGCCCTTTAATAATGAATAAATCAAGGAGGATTAAGAGCCCTGTCCCACCTAGAAATGACCCATGTGTGAACTGAAAATGCAAGCTATTACATTAGCTAACAAGATCAGGGGATGATTTATCAGGCAGAAATAGGCAGAGCATGCATTCAGCTCCACATCCTGCCTTTGACAGTGCCCGGCAGAGAGATTTCAGACCAAGGAGAAAGAAACCCCTTGTCTGGTTTGCATTAGCCCCTCTCCAGGTGGATTTGTCATTGCTCGTGAGTGATGCCCAATATGCTGCAGCATTGTGGTTTCTGTCTCTTATCATCTTCAATCTTATCTACACTCATTTTGGAGGGAGGACTTCCTTAAAGAGAGCTTTCCATAAGAAAAGCACACGGTTGTAGGATGATGCCAATGCTCCCATCAGCTTCCTTAATTCTTTCCTTTTTAGCTCTGACGATCCTGATCTTGCCTCTTCATTGTAAAACTCCCTTTATGCCTTTCACAGTGTTACTGAATGGCTTTGGGCAGACTTTAATCTCATCTGCCTGTCCTGAGAAGTGGCCAGGACTGAACCCAGAGCTCTGCCCCGTTCCATAAAGGTACGTTATATATTTTCTATGAGGTTTTATGCCCTTGCCCAGTGCAATCTCCTGCCTGTACCACCTCTGCCTACTAAGCGAGCACTTCTTCACCTCCTCATCATTACACAGGGGCTGCTCTTTTGTGTCTGTCTCCTGAGTCACTAAGGGCACATTTAAAACCCACCAAGGTGTATAAAAAAGCTCAGGTGACATTTTCTAATGGGCACTGCTTTTCAGTGCTTGCCATTTCCTTTAACCTGCTGATAGGCTCTTCACTAAAGTCCCTTCCCCTGCTCCCCTTGCAGCTCACACCAGCCTGATATTATGTTCTATTCCCTGCAAACTTTATCCGCTTGACTCTTTGCTCTTTTCCCCTTGCATCATTAACAAAAGTCCTTCATCCCAATACGGACTCTTGGGGATGTCTTATTATTACATTATTTATACACTGGGAATGAACTCTTGATTCCATTTCTTCCTTTCTCTGTCTTAATAAGCTTTTAATACACTGTGAAAGTTAAACAGCCTCCCTTTGGCTATTGAGCTTCCTTAAAAGCCTCTTTGATGGTCTTTATCAAAAAGACCTCAGGAAAATGTAGTAACTGTTCTCCATTACCCACTGCTTTGTTTGACTTACTATAAGACAAAAGGATTTTCCCCCTCTGTATTAGAAGCACACAGGCACTTTGTAGTTCTGCCTTTAATTATTATTTCAATTTACTTGCTATGTCCAGAAGCAGTTACAGTTCTTTAACATATCTTTGCAAACAGGCTGAAAAATGCAGGTTTGGGGTTCATTAAGATTAGTTGCAAATTCATCAGAAAGTACAGGAAATAGTGCTGAAAACCCCCGTTTTTGGCATGTGAAAAATGTGTTTCCTTCTGGTTTTAAACAAAATATGCTAATTTCCCCTTTTCAAGCACTATTTCAAGATTAAGGCAATTTTAATCTGTTTCTTCACATTGTATTAATGGGTTTCTAGGGATGATTTTCAATAGCAACCAGCTAAAACCGGAGAGGAAAAGATGTTTTGTTTCAGCCCACTATTATTCCACAATGAAAGCATTCGGGGTTGTCCTCCAGACCTTCCTCTCCTCCCCTGCAAGCAGAAAACAGGCTGGTTTTACCCTCCTACAGATCAGAGATGAGAACCAGGGTCTATCCTCCAGGCCTCCAAGGAGCAAGAGAGCAGCTCCTTCATTCCTCCAGGTGGAACAAGCAGGAATAGAGAGATGGAGACACAAAGAGTACCAAGGGAGACATTCTAGCCCAGGGGGGTTGGTTTGCTCCCAGATCCTTGTCATACCATGGGAAGGGATGCATTGGCCCATTGCCTTGTCCTTGCACCTATAGGATACCTCTGAAAAGCTGTTCCCTTTCAGAAACGTGCTGGTTTCTGGTTGCGCGTGGGCATCTCTAACTGAAACAATGAGATGGGTTTGAGATGGTGAAGTTTTGCCCAGGATTAAGGGTGATGTCTGCTTAGTCTCTACTTCAAAAAGGTGTGAAATGCTCTGGAGGGGTGCAGCAGGTACCTACCAGAGACATTTTGAATGAGGGCCACATGTGAAACCTGGCTGAGCTCATGGTGCACATCCAAGGGAAATCACTTACCATGGGATGGGACCACAGAGCTCTGTTTCTTTGCATCCCACCCAAATGGGTGTGCTCATATGAAGATGGGTCAGCAGAAAGCCATTATGGTGGAGCAGAGAGCCAGACCCACACCTTCTCCTTTGTTTCTAGGTCCTGCTGTGCGAGGCCAGCTCTCCAGGCAGCTCTCCAGGCACTGCAGCCTTCCAGGTAAAAGCACCACAAGGGATGTCTTAGGGCAAGGCAGGGATGGGTGAGGGTGATGGTGAAGGTGGGTTCAGGTCTGTCTGGACAAGGATGTGTCTAGAGGATTTGAGATGCAGTATTGGCTTTGTGCTATCTGTGATTCCAAGGTGGAATCATGAGACCAAAATGCTTGGCCTCACTGGCCATGGCAGCCTCCTCAGTGTCGTCAGTCCTTTCACTGCACCCATAGGACACCAGAAAAGCTGTCCTATGGGTACAGCAAAAGAGGGTTTGAACACAAACCCAGTTTGTGTTTGTCAGACAAACTGAGTTTGAGGCCAGAAGTGGGGCTGCACTGACACATTCCAGTGGGGACTGTGACGTCTTCCCAAATCCTGGGGTTTAATCCCCTCAAAAGGGCATCAGGGGTGAAGAGGAAGCATGAAGGAGAGACAGCCACCTCTCATACAAGCCTTTAATATATGAGCAGGGACATTTAATAAGATGTTCAGAGCTACACAGGGAGGGTTTATTCTGCACATTCCTCAGCTTTTGGGAAAGGCCATAGTCCAGAACCACAAATAGTCATTGCCCAAAGGACTTAGCATTCCAAAAAGGAAATGAAAAGGGAAAACTGCAGCTGTAACATTGAAGGGAGTTTCCAAGGGCTGGGTTAGACTCCAGCAGACTTTTTAATGAGAGATAGCTTGGCCTCAAACTCTCTTTGAGTAGGAAAAGGTGCAAAAAATGGGAGAGAGTTGCAGGAGGCAGACTTTGCAGGCTGTATGGGTTTAGTTCTCTGCAAATTGCTTCACTTCCCTATGGCTCACTGCTGGAAAGAGATACTCATGCTGCTGCTGACTGCTCTGGCTGGGGAAGGGGTATTTATTTGCACACACGTGCTGGACCCCTGACATAATGATGGGGGGGGCTCAGCTGGACCCAAATGTCTACCTCATGCATCTCTGTGTACTGGGGCAGGCTTCAGCTCACATAATTGAGGCAGCTGCAGTGATTTTGGCAGACCTCAGCTCCATAAACTGACACCAGAAGAGAAGGGGACCCATGAAGTCTGGTGTGAGTCTCCAAGAGGAAGAGGAGCTCTGCACACAGAGCACATCAGGGCACATTTCTGTGTTGTCTGACCCCAAAGTATTCACAGATCTGGGTCAAACTGGGCACAAGTTCTGCAAAATAGGGCCAGAATTTGTGGAAGGAGGAATAAAAAGAGTCCGTGTGCCCCTTTCTTGTCACCTGGAAGCTGAGACTCTGCTTGGGTGGAGGAAATGTGGGTCCATGCTACATGTACCGACACCTCCTGCTCTGTATGGAAAGGCAGTGCCTTTCCTGTGTAGCCTTCTTGCTGTGGGGAGTTTAAACCCTTTGCTTTTCTTAACCAAAAGCAAAATTGACTTCTCCCTTTGGTACTGAGGGTCAAAAATGATAATAGCTTGGTTTGGCACGACAAAAGGATTCCAGCTTGCTCTGTCTCCTAGCACATTAAGAGCTGCAATGATTCCCTTTGCCTCCCTGACACCCCCAGCTTGACCAGCAAACTGAGCAGTCTCCAGCCCTGCCTGCAAACTCCCTGCGAGGCCATTACTATGTGGATTTTCTGCTTGGCAAAAATATCCCGATAGGAAGCGAGTGCAGTCACATCCCCATGGAAAATGCTGATGGAGCTGCTTTTTTTTGAGCGTGACTCCTGGAAAACTGAGAGAAAAGCAGATTCCTGTGTAAAGACAGGCAGCTGGAGCCCTTCTTGTGCAGCAGGCGCTGCCAAGGAGCCATCACTGGGAACAGCACGTTCATACCTACAGTCCTTCTGGAAACTGTGACCTAGGGAGCACCTTCCCCATCTCTCATCATTGAATCCCATACAAGTGCTGCCTCAGTCCTTTTAGAATCATAGAATAGTTGGGGTTGGAAGGGACCTTAAGATCATCCAGTTCCAACCCCCTGCCATAAGCAGGAACACCTCACACTAAACCATGGCACCCAAGGCTCTGTCCAACATGGCCTTGAACACTGCCAGGATGGAGCACTCAAAAACCTCCCTGGGCAACCCATTCCAGTGCCTCAGCACCCTCACAGGAAAGAATTTCTTCCTTAGATCCAATCTAAACCTCCCCTGTTTAAGTTTGAACCCATTACCCCTTGTCCTGTCACTACAGTCCCTAATGAAGAGCCCCTCCCCAGCATCCCTATAGGCCCCCTTCAGATACTGGAAGCCTTCCACTGGGCAAGAATTTGTTGTGTTGGTATAAACTGGTGAGCCCAAAGAACAGGAAGCACTGGGGAGAGGAGCTGTCTTCCACACAACAGGGCAAAGCATGGCTCAGCTCGGGCAGAAAGCAGGAGGTCAGACAAGCTCAAAAGGTTTCCCCAGAGGTAGCAAGGAGCTTGGATAAGTTGAGCCAAGACAACGCTGTCCTTACCATCTCCTTACTGCTGGAATGGACTTTGTAGGTTTATGGCTCAAGCTGCGGCTTGAGGAGGAAGAATAGCTCTGGGAAGAGGCAATATGGAATTATGGCTCCGGAAGGGAGGGTGTGATGTTTTAGTCCCTCTCAACCCTGGCCAGATCTTGGTGCCTCCTAAGCTCTGTTGCCCTGCCTGTGAGGTGGGGGAAGCAGTGACCCCCTCACTATGGGATGGACAGACCCAAGGCTTTTGACACCAGGAGGTGGCCCTGCTCTGGGGTTCTCGCTCCTCACATGTTGTGAGTGAAGCCAGGGGGGAGCTTCCGTTTTCTTTGCTAGAGCCATTTCCCTCCTTGCTGAAGGAGACTGGCCAGGGACCAACAAAAATCCCTGGTTCCTCACTAAGAGCCCCTCATGGCCCAGTCCTGCCAGATGGACAAGCCAGGATCTGAATCTCCTCAAGCCCTGCTCTGGCTAAGTCCAACACAGAGTCCAGTTCCTGGCTTTCCTCCCCATCATAGAATCATAGAATAGTGAGGGTTGGAAAGGACCTTAAGATCATCCAGTTCCAAACCCCTGCCACGGGCAGGGACACCTCACATCCTTTCCCCTCTCCTCTCCTCTCAATTCTTGTTTTGCCCATCACTGAAGAAGGATTTAACCCAGGATTAAGACCAAGAGCGCAAGTGAATTGCAATGTCCTGAGGGAAATGAACTACAACGACTTTAACTGCCTTTAACATGGTTTCAAGGCCGTCACTTCCAACCAAACCACCAACTGGATGTGATATACAGCCTGCCTATACATTGCACATATGGCATTGATTAAAGAACAAGATGAGCTAATGGTGTTGAAGTCATTGCTGTGAACACGTGCAATCCCTCGTGTGCCTAGAGCACTCTGCATCACAAATCTCCAAAGACACTGTTGTATGGTATCATTATGAGACTGGGTTTTAATCTGTCACGCGGTGTGAGTTCAGCCCTGCTTCTGCACCCCTGTGGAACCACAGGCATTAAGAGCATTTGGTTCTCCCCACCACCAGACAGTCGAGTCCTGGATGCTGCTGTCTTGCAGCAATTCCTCATCCAGGCTCACCCAGCCAGGAATTTCACCCCATGGAGGTGCTGGCACCTTTTGCTGGGCAGCAGGGGCAGGTCTGGCTGTGAGCAGTGTCCAGAGTGACTTTGGACATGGGAGCAATCCTGCAGGTCAGGAGGAGGATGCAGAGAGCAGAGGGATCCCCTGAAGGACACAGAGCCTGATGCAGGGCCACAGGGTGGAGGTTTGCTGGTTGTCCTCCCTGCTGTCTCCTTGCGAACTAACACTCAACCTATTTGAGAAGGAAACGTGGGGTTTGCTGCTTCAGCCTTGCTCCCAGCAATTAGAAAACCTATTTCCATGATGTCCTTCAACATCAACTCATGTGAGTGGTTCACAAACCTCATTAATTTAACCAAAAGGGAGAATGAGAGAGTGAAGCAGTGAATAGAACTGGAAAGAAAAACTGGGATGGAACAGTTACTGTAGATTTAAGCTTTACTGTATCCAGAAACTGACCGAGTTTTGCCCAGATTTAGAAGGAAATCAGGTTCGAGCCATTTATATCATGGCAAAATACCCCTTGAGTTGCTTTTTGTCAGATGCATCACTAAAAAGGAAAGTTTAAGAGCTCAAGTCCTGCTGGCCTGGATTTTGATTTTGGCCTCTTCCTTTGCAGAGGAAGATGAAACTCTGTGTTTCTTCCAGCCTGGTCCAAATCCAGGCTCCTGAATCCAAAAAGCCCTTGCAAAAATGGAAACTCCAGCCATTCCCAGCTGGAATTTTGAGCCAAATAAGGATTAATGCAGTTCTTCTGGTGGAGGATATCCAGAGCACAGACCTCTACTCCTGGGCTGCACCACGTCCCCTTGCAGAGCCTTAGGGATTGACCCAAAACCCCACAGGACCAGGAGGGTGCTAGAACATGCTGCTGGGAAGATTCCCCCAAGGTGTGCAAGGAAAACCCCCCCACCCTCAGCTGGATCCTCCTCCTCCTCCCAATCCTATTAGTATTAGAGAGGGATGGAGCTATAAGAGGAAAAGCCCATCTTTAGCATCAGTGCTGACAGCTTGCCTTTTAAATCTTTCATAAGCACTGGCTTGCACAGGCACCCTCCTCTGCTGCACGGCAGCACATGGAGGCAGTAACCCAGTGGCTTGGCCCCTGCTGAAGGGCTGCTGGGCGCTGGGATATTTGGAAGGCACCTGAGGAACCTCAGCCATTCAAACGGAGCCTCAGAGCTGCAGTTCTTAGTCCATCAAAACCTCCTCTACTTGTGTGACAAGAGCTTGATTTAAAACCATGTTCCCTTGTCCCACATGGAGGTGACGGCTGCTGTTCCCTGTGCCCTGTGATCAAGGACATCTGTGACCACAGGAGAGAGGGGACAAGTCTGATGGGTGGCTGAGTTCTGCCCTGTTCACCCCAGCTCCCAGAAGGGTTTGCAAGGGCCCCATGGCATTGAATGTGTCTCAGTTGTCCTCCTCCAGACCTCAATTTGGGACTGCACAGTCCCTCTGCAAAAATAGCTGCTCTGGGGCATGAATCAGAGCCCTTTATAGCTGCGCTGACTGACAGTGACCACAGAGACTCTGCCAGAGTTTATTGGTATAGGAAGTAGAAGACCATGTTTGCAGCTTAGGGAAGAGCTCTCAGAAATCACAGCCGATGACGGTGGCAATAGGCACAGAGCGCGCTGGGATTCTGCTGCCCTCTCCTGGATGCAGCTCCTGGATGTGGCCCATGAGCGCTGGATCCTGGAGGTCAGGTTGTCTGCGGGGCATCCCCTCATATCTTGGCTTCTGGCTGCTCATCCACTGGCCCTTTGGGGGCTGGGGCACCCAGTTCCACCGCTTGCTCGCCATGGTGAGGTGGGGAACGTCGGGGTTGTGTGTCACATCAGGGTGACCTCGCTCAAACGCTTCTCCCTCTGCAAGAGCAGGAGTGGCTGCACTGCTCTTTGTGCACAAAGGGGTTTACCCGGCACTTGTCTATGGGGAAACCTCCACTTTGCTGCTGGGTCAGCGGTCAAGCAGTGGTCCAGCTCTTGGAAAGGGCTTTGTTCCCAAAGCAGCCCATGAAGTCACCCTCTCTGAGGTGAAAAGCCAATGTTCTGGTCTAAATCTTGTCATCGGCTCTTTGATAGCCCGTGCGTTTGGGAGATGCCTGCCCAGAAGATGAACAGCAGCTCCGGGAGGTGCTTTAGCCTCTGTGGAGTGTGGACATCACACACCACCCTGGCCCCTGCTCACACTCGCTGTGCATCACTTGCCTTCTAAGATTTAATTCTATGGGTCTTGATTGTTTTAGGTAGCTCCTGGCTCAGCCTGCCCATTGCCCAGCCTTTGGAACCAGAGCACAGCCCCAGCAAACACATGTCTTCATCCGAGCCCATCCTGGATCTCAAGGCAGACATGGAAGGTGAGAAACACGCTGTCCCAGCTGCCTCCAGTCACACCAGTGCTGGGCAAGGTGGGACCCCAAGTCACCCCTCTCCCCACATGTACCTGTGCTGTTGCCTTCTTGCTGTTTATTTGTTACGTTATAAGTTTAAACCCAGGATGATCGCTGATGTCCCATTCACACATGAGCACCCTTGGCCTCCTCCTGAGAAGCCCCAAGACAACCTCTGCTGTTTCCCAACGCTGAAGGAAGTATAACAACCTATTTGTTGGAATTTCCCAGCGGGAGACATGAGGATACAAATCCCTGAGTAGGGACCTGCTGCTTTGCTGCATTCACCTGCCTTTCATTTGCTCCTTTAAAGGAGCCCAGTGAAGCAGAAACTCAACCCGCAGGCATTCATTTCTGGAGCTTCTAACCATATAAGACTTAATGTCCTTTCATGTTACAGCCAATGACCAGAAGAAGCCAAGAATCTCTTTTCTCCCCCAAATATCAATGCCAAACAAGTTCTGTGCTTCATTTTTCCATCTGCACATTTTATTTCCTATATAGTCTTCCCAAAGCTGTGCATGCAAGCAGAATGCCATCATCCTACCTTAGGGATATGTCCAATGATGGCCTTCTGTGGCTGGGGACAAATGCATCCTGGATAGAAATGGACGGCTTGAGAAGAGTACAGACCCACAGAGCCTGCCAGTGACTGCCAGGAGCAAATTGACCCTTCTTTTATATATACACTGAAGCATCTTTATGGTTACTAGAGCAAGGACAATAAGTATTTCCAAGCCAGGATGCAGCTGAAGCTGGGCAGGAGCTGCTCCTCTTGGCAGGGCAGTATCTCTTGACAAGGGTTTGCTATACACAGTATTGGTCACTATCTCCTAATAAGAAATAGGCAGGTCTTACCCAAATTGATGGACTCCACAAGAAGTGCCTGGGGAAAGCTGCTTCTGGCTCACATAGTATTGAAATGTCTCCCCTAGGCCAGATGCTGTGCTGATGGGAGCACAGCTCCTTTGGCTTCAATTCCTGCAGCTTACAACATCCAAGGGCCTGGCTCTGTGCTGTCACCGGGATTTGACCTCTCATCCTGCTTTGCCAAAATGAAATGAGTTATAATTCCCCTCCCTGCCATAAAGCTGGAGTCATTGCGCTTGGAAAGCACATCCAAATGGAGCAGTCATGCAGAGTCTTGGTCCAATGAGGCTGCACGTTCACCACCCCTCAGCTGGGCGTACTTTAGGAGGCATCTCACAGTTCCTCCAAAAAGACTCCTCCATGAGGAAGGGGCTTTGCAAGGACCTGGGACATCCCAGCCTCAGGGGAAAACAAAACCNGAGTCTTGGTCCAATGAGGCTGCTATCCATTACGTGCACGTTCACCACCCCTCAGCTGGGCATACTTTAGGAGGCATCTCACAGTTCCTCCAAAAAGACTCCTCCATGAGGAAGGGGCTTTGCAAGGACCTGGGACATCCCAGCCTCAGGGGAAAACAAAACCTCTGCTTACTGAGAGGGCAGTGAGAGTTGGGAGACCCTTGGAGAGGGGGGGATTTGCTGCTTCTTGTCCAACCTACCCTGGGAGTTCAGCCAGAACTGAAGCAGATCAGTGCAGATGCTAAACTACCCACTGACATTATCACTTGGGCAAATATCCACCACTTATGATTAAGGGGAAAAGAACTGCGCAGATCCACACTGAGCAGGAAACGTAGCTGAAAGCTGACAGCAGAGCTCCCATCCTTCCAAACTAGCAACGAAATAGATGCGTTTGGGAAACATCCACAGTTTCCCAGAGGTGGATTTGAGCCGCAGCCATAGCTGTGTGATGAAGGCTGTCAGAGAGCAGGCAGTCACAGCCCCAGGCTCCTCTTCCTCAGCAGGCAGGGACAGCTCGTCTTGCTGGGGCAGTGCCAGCTCCTGCCAGGTCTGGGTTGGAGAGGAAATAAGGAGGAAGTTAGAGATTAAACCCATGATGGGATGAACTCAGAACAGCAATTAGCCTGCTGATGGATATTGTGTCACCAATCACCAAGGGGTTTAGAGAGTGGCAAGCGCTGATTTAGATCACGGCAGGGGCTCGGTCCGGAATTAACTGCAGAAACACCATCTCCAAATGGTGCTGACAGAAGTCATGTATAACAAACTGTGGCTTGAGTTAGATACCCATCTGTCACTCCTGGGTGACAGACACACTGATCTGCATGCAGAAGAGGTCTGGATTACGCAGCATTCATATGCACAGTCCCGCAGAGCTCTGAGCTGCTGCACTTCCCCCTGCACACGTTAGCAGGATGGATACACTTCCACAATGCACCTATTCCTGCAGAGTGTGAATATATTCACAAGCACACAGCAAACACTTATTTCATACAGATGACCACTCTTGAGGGTATTTTGTTTCCTGCAGCCACATTGCCCATGCACACACCATGACCCTGCAAGCTAAGCATCCTTGTAAAAGGTGAAGTTGTGACCTTCATCCCCACTGAAAGGGTGATGTTTGTGAGCCTATTGCCACCATTTATACCCTTCCCAAACTCTTCTTAATGTCTTTATCACATAAAATATGCAATCTTTTCCATCAGCATCTCATTTCTGGGCACAGCCTAAGCTCCCCATCACTATTAGGCTCTCAAGTAAGAGTTAATGAGAAACATTTTGGACAAAGAATTAACGTGGGGCATTCAGGGCAAGCAAACTTTGATTGAAGGGAACAGTTTGGGTGCTTTCTCCCTTCTCCTGACACACACACACACACGGACTAAACCTGCTCTTCCAGCTCTTGCTTTCACTCACCTTTGTGCCACAACACCCTAAGTTAAGAGGCTGGAAAGGAGTTTAATAAGCCTGCAAAAGAACTGAGTTTGACTCCCAGCGATGTGCTGTTGCTGGTTTCTCATTTAAAAACTGGAAGGAAAAGAGCTGTTGAAATCAAGCCATGGAATAGAAGCAGCTTCAGAGGCACAGAACTCTGCTTCTAGCTTGGGGGGCTTCCCTTCTGATGCCCAGCTCTTGCTCATAGCTTGGCTGCTTGGTGTGAGTTCACAGAATGCAAAAAAAAGAAGAGTTTCGTTTCCTATTTGGAGGAATTTTGGGTTTCTGCAGCAAACGGTGGGAAAGGAAAATCAGTCCTTGAGGCTCACACAGTCTGAGCTGAAGATCCCCCATTTGGCTGGGGAAGCACCCCAGGAATGACTTGTGTGTGCCATGGCAAGCACCTTCATCTGGTAGCACACAGAGAAGCAAACCCAGCACTCGAGCCTGCCCTGTCAAACACTCTGGGGAAAGCAAATGCTATCCCAAACAGCAGCAAGGGGTTGGGACAGTGTGTGCTTCCTTGCAAAGCACCAGCTCACCAGTGCAGGAGCCTGGTAATTGCACTCAGCACGACATCTATCAGCACCATGGGGCTGCATCGGAAGTGGCACTTCTGCTCTTTAATTGATGCTCTAAAGCAGACAAAAGCATCACAAGGTCTGAGCAAATGAAATATATGATGAGAAAAGCAGACTATGAAGCAGATCTCCTTTCCCAGCTCAGTAGCTGTGAGGTACACTGTGAAGAAGAGCTGTTAATGTGTCGTGGGATCATCTTAGGAGCTAGACTCCACATTGCCAGACACAGGCTGGCCCCACAGAGGGACACATCAATGCAAGAGAAGCTTAGACTGGGGGAAAATGAAGTTATTTGTTCCAAGCTCCAGGGAAGATAAAAGGCAAGGGAGCACCCTGGAATACCCAGAGGCCAGGGCATTTCAGTGTCAGGTTTGGTCCAGGCCAAACTCTAATCAAAGTGATGCCCACACTCTTGAAATCACTAGCACAGAGAAGGAAAAGATGCAGTCCTCCCAGTCGCTGGGGTCAGAAAAGCTCTGGTCTCATAGACAGGGTTAAGCACAGATTCCTCAACCTAAGTTTCTTGTACCAGTCATGGGGTATACTGGAAGCAAGTGGAGAAGAGTGGCCAAGAGGAACATCCAGCCCTTGGCAACTGCCTGTTGTTGGATCCTGCAAATTCCAATGTGGAGCTGACTTTCCTCAAGAAAAAACAGTGCAAATCCACATTGCTTTTGACACACTGCTCCAGTCTTTTGCTGTTTAGAAACAAATGTGCCTGTGCAAGAGAACTCATGGGCTGGGATAGAATCATAGAACCAACCAGGTTGGAAAAGGCCTTTAAGACCATCAGGTCCAACCATTACATGCCTGGCCAGGAGCAACCACGTGTTTCAGCTCCGTATGGGGAGCAAGTAAAAACCTGCTGAGCTCTGCACTTCCCAGTGAGTGCAAAATGACTTCTACAGATGTTAGTCTGAGAGCCAGCAGAGCAGGCTGGGATAACCCTCCCTTGGTGAATGAGATAGAACAGAAGTGAGTAAATGTCATGGGCAATTAAGGAATATCCCCAAAGAGATGACATTAAGGCTCACTAGGTCCTTTATGCAAAGTCCCTCAGCTACCTAGCAATGGTCTAAACTGCCTCATCACACCTAAAGGAGCAGGATTTTACACTGCTGGTGCCCATGAAAGAGCTGGACAAAGCTGTGCACTGACCCAGGGGATACTGCACTGAAGAGGCACAGGAATTGCCTGAGCATCACCTTCTCAGTGCTTTCAAAGCAAAGAAATGATGTCTTAGCAAACCTGTGCTCTAGCAAGGGATTCTTCAGTGGGGTCTACATTGTTGTGCTGCTCTTCCCAGGCTCAGCAGCCCACCAGATGTCTCAGATAGACCCAGAGGCAATGGAAAAAAGCAAGAGCAGAGAGACTTCAATATCATGAGTCTATGATTATGGAGGTTGCAGGTTGCAGCCAGCTTTGCCAAGGAAATCAGTACGGTCTGGTATGGAATGTATGGAAGATGGACCCAGGAGACCTGGGTTTGTTCTCAGCTTGGTGACCTTAGGGAGTTATTTCACTTCTCTGTGCTTCAAATGGGAATAATGTGATGTAAAATGTATTGAAAGCTTGAGGGAAAAACAAATGCAACAGCTACAGTCCTTGGATGGTCTAAATGATGTTAGAGAACTGAAGAGATTTGAGTTCAGTCTCCAGCTAAGCCATAGGCTCTTTGAATGAAATTGGGTGCATCTGCTTATGCTCCCTGTGCCTCAGATCTCCTTTCATGAATGCAGTGGTGAGGCTTGCAGATAAGGTGATTAAAGCAATATAAGAACTTGGAGACTTCATTCCATCACTCAAAGAATTTGGGGCAAAGATACATCCTTGAAGCTTCCTGGGGAGATTTGCCAGAGAAAATCCAGCCTTCAAGGTTCCTGTTCAGTGATGGGTGACATTTCCCCATTCCACCTCGAGCGATTTCAGGGCTGGAGCTGCTCAAGTAAATGTCAAATGAAGACAAGAAGAGGACGAAAAGGGAAGAGGGAAAACTCCGTCCTTACAGAAAGTTTTCAAGGAAAAAGAAAACCCACCTTGATATTTCCTGCTTCTGTGGGGGGAAAAGTGTAGGGTGAGGAATTTAAAATAGAAATACCTCATGCCCTGAATGCTTTGTACCCCTGCTTTTGGATGTGCTCTACAAAATCCCAGCATGCAAGACAAAATCCTTTGTTTTCAGAGCCCTTTGGTCTTGGGAAATGGGGCAGTGGAAAGGAGAAGAGCAAACCATGAGGGAAAAGGGACAGGGAAATCTCCCCCAGGAGAAGCAAGGGGAGGGTCTCACCAGGATGGCCTCTCTTCCTATAGATCTATACTTTTAATCAGAACTCAGACTCCCTTTCTTGTGCTAATAGCAAAGGCTGGAGCACATCTGGCCAGGGCAGATGTTGCAGCACTGGTTGCTGGCATTTTAGGGTACATGCATTATTGGGTAATGGTTATCAGCTGCCTAAATGTTGGTTACTAAAGGCATCTGCTGAGCCCTGCATGCTCCTTTGTGTAAAGTCCTACATGAAAAACTACAATGGGAAAAGGGGGAGGATAATCCACATCCCGGTGGCAATCACTTCCTATAAATCCCCAAACAACAGCATTTCACAATCCACATTTACTGTGACATCCAGAGCATCTTTAATGCAAGGGTAGATGTACAGCCGCAGGGTATAGGTGGAGGGCTGGAAACTGAAAGGCAGATGGATGCTACAAGTGAAAACCTCCAGAGCAGCAAATAGGAAGCACTACTTGGGTTAAAGCCATGCAACAACAAGGTTTCTTTTAGGTGCTTTGAGAGGGAGCCATGAAAACCACTGCCAGGTTGATACCACTGCTCAGAAAACCAGATCTTGTTATTGCGAGGGGAAGAAATTCTCTGTGTGTCTGATGTGACCCAAAACCCAGCCATGTAAATGAAAACAATGACAAGAAACACACCTTGTCCCAGAGCTTTCGAAGAGCAGGAAGGTTTGTGCTTCTGCCAAAGGTATTGAGAAACATGGGAACTTCAAGGGAAAACAAAGCAGCAAACATAAAACAACCGCTTCCAAAACAAATCTCTGCTAAACCAGCAGCATTTGACAATGCCTCTGGTCTCTGCCTGCTGCAGAAGAGGGGCTTACCCCTCCTGTGTGACAGTCACTGTTGGGATAGCACCAGAGGTGGTGGCATCAGGGGTGAGGAAGGATGTGTGGGAAAGGTTGGATGGACAAGACCCTTCTCACCTTCTTGCCCACGCTAAGCACGGGTATTTGCAACACTCCCTGTGTTCAGCTGTAGGGGCATAAGCTGCTCTGTGCAAACCCGAGGAGAGGCACATTTAGGCCTCTCTTAATGCTTCTTTAGAGTTCCCATTGACTTTTCTCCCTGACTGATTTTCCTAGCAGCTGGTAATTGAGAGGGAATGGCTATTTCCCCTGTGGAATCACTGCTTGTTATCCACTGCTGTTAACAAGCCCGAGGTCTGCAGGAGGCTGGGCCATTTCTTCTTCCATTTCCCTGCATCCCCTCTGGTTTGGATGGTTCCTGCACTCAGAATCCCTCTGCACCACTGCAGACCAAGCCACAGGAAGCCCTTAACCTTTGATGGAGCACCCAAACCCACCCCAAGGCTTGAAGCAGAGCTCACCAATGTGGTGCCCAGGAGCACCCCACAGGGCCCATCTGTAATTGCCCCATGCCCAACTGAGCCCAGCTACCTGCACCCCAGTGTGGTTGCATCCAGCCTTGCTCGAGGTGCTCCCATCACTAGGGGCTGGTCATGATCCTGCTCCTCACACTGCTCTCTGCTTCCCTTCCCCAGCCCACGGTGACCCAGAGGAGATGAAGCAAAGCCACGAGATGAGGCAGGACCCATCAAGCCCCAGCGGTGGGGATGACTTTGCAACCTCCAGCATGAGCAGCCGTGGTGAGTCCATCCCAGCTCCGGCCACAGATGAGACCCTCGCAGGCAGGTCGGAGGGGAGGGATCCCAGCCCCACAGACTCCTTGCCATGGCCAGAGGCCCCTGAGGAAAGCCCAGCCCGTCCCAACACCCTGGACCTCTCCAAGTCCCTGAAGAAGCTGGAGGAGGTGAAGCAGATGGGGCAGAAGCCAAACAGTGACCATGCATCAGTGAGGGAGAATGGGATGGAGGTCAGCCCTGCCATGGTGGTGGTGAGTGAGGAGCGGCGGGCGATGGAGACCGAGCTGGGCAAATGCATTGAGGACTTCCGCAAGATCAAGATCCCTGTCGCCTTCCCCAACAAGAAGCGGCAGTGGCAGAGTGAGCTGCTAAAGAAATACCAGCTGTGAGCACTCTGGTGTGCTGAGGGTCTCCACCAGCATCCCTGGGTAGCAGGAGGAGGTGTCCACACTCCTGAAATGAGGAGTGTGGGGTGCTCATCAAGCCCATCCATCAGACAAGGGTACAGAGTGCTCCTCACCATGGCCATCGGGAGGGTTGCATGGTACCCTAAGTGGCATAAACATAGGTGGAGGGGTGTGGAGAAAGGAGGAAGGTCCATGGTGAATGCTCAGAGCCAGAGCTTCCATCCAGCGGAAGTTCCCACATTTATGACAATGACTTTTCCTAGTTTCAAATAATAAATTATAGTTGGTGTTGAAAATGAATTCCTCGCCCCTTTGGTTGTTTGGATGTTTGAACTCAGATGCTCTGAACTGTACAAGTGGTTCAGACATTCAGTGCTCCTGGATTGCCTGGCTCCTCGGGGAGTAGATGGGGAGACTGGATCCACATTCTTCTTCCTTTTATATGCAGCCTCGCTGGAGAAGTGTTTACAAGAACATGGAGAGCCAGAGCAGTGCGAGATAACACGGGGCAGAGCTGGCAGCCAGCAAAAGGCTTTATGAAGGGGGGTGAAACCACCTCATCCCCTGCACAGGACCTCCAGTTCCCAGCGGACAGACATGGAGCTTGTAAGAGCAAAACTGCACAGGATGGGGCTGAGCCAGAGCCCATCAGATCTGGGGCCTGTCCAGGGCTGCTCTGGAGGCACCGCAGTAGAAAGCTGCAGGAGACATTGCTGGTGCTAGAGCAAGCTGCCAACCACCCCTGCAGAGATGGGGCAGTCGGAGCCAGCCCCATCTCAGCCTCTTCTCCCCAAGACTTGTGCCTTGGGGGGGGGGGGGGGGGG
>NDXB01009158.1:44775-60689 GCA_002631895.1 Agapornis roseicollis
TTCCCTATCCCTATCCCTTCCCTATCCCTTCCCTATCCCTTCCCTACCCCTTCCCTACCCCTTTCCTATCCCTTCCCTTTTCCTTCCTCTCCTCTCCTCTCCTCTCCTCTCCTCTCCTCTCCTCTCCTCTCCTCTCCATTAGACTAACATCAGCAAAGAGAAAGGCGAGTGGGGATGAGGGAATGATGCAGGAGAGAGGATTTCAAGCTGACATCTTGCACAGCAGCTTTTATCAGGCTGGGACATCAAACACCACCTGATCTGCCCCTCATTGGCACCCCAGGGTGCTGCAGCAGGACACACAGCCCTGGTGATTCATAGCACTTTGGAGATGGGCTTGGTGGGACAGTGTGCCATGGGACCTGCTGCCTGTCAGGTAGGAGACAGGGCTTGTGTGCTTCCCTGGGACTGTTCCAGCTCAGTATTCCAGACAGGATTTAACTCTTACTGCACACAAGCAAATCCCAGGCAATGCTCAGCGCAGCGCTGCAGCACAATATAAAGCAAACAGAGCCAGAAGCCCCATGGAACACTAGAGAAACTGATTAAAACAAGCTGAAAATCCACCACCATTGTGGGGCTGTGTCTATCAGACGCTTGCTCTCTTCTCCTGTCTCACTGACTCCCTGGAGACCCCACACTGAAGAACAAGGCTCACAAACAAGACACAAGCGCTCACAAACCAGAAGCATCTCATGGGTTTTATGGCATCACTTCTGACCGCAGAGGAATGTGTTTGGGATCAAAACCTCTGGAAAAGGCAGCACTTTAAGTGTTGATACTGTGTTTTTATGAACTTGAGCATTCATGCTAATGGATGCCCTGCTGAGCAGCCGCAGTGCAGAGCATGGGCTGTGGGAAGTTCTCTCTGGCCTGTTAGACACTGACCACAACTCATGGGTGAAAGGACGAGGCTTTGAGCAAATGGATGGTTAAATCATGATCTCAGCCCCAAATAGAGAGGATATATAAAATCCCAGACGTGTTTGGGTTGAAGGGACCTTAAAGCTCCTCCAGCTCCAACCCCTGCCATGGGCAGGGACCCCTTCCACTAGAGCAGGTTTCCCCAAGCCCCTGTGTCCAACCTGGCCTTGAACACTGCCAGGGATGGGGCAGCCACAGCTTCTCTGGGCACCCTGTGCCAGCGCCTCAGCACCCTCACAGGGAAGAGCTTCTGCCTAAGAGCTCAGCTCAGTCTCCCCTCTGGCAGGTTAAAGCCATCCCCTTGGTCTGGTCCTTACAGACCCTTGTCCAAAGCCCCTCTCCAGAGCGTGCTGTGCCTTGGGCTCCCCGCTCCCCATGTTCCCAGGAACAAAGCCACCAGCAGCCATGGAAAAACAACACAAATGGCTGGTGCCTTGCAGTCCCAGCTTCCTGAATAGTGTATGAAGAAGAGAGAGGTTTTCACGGCACATTTCGCCTGTTGATTTAATCCAGTCGCTCCTGAAGATATAAATAGCACCTTCCTGCTGCTCCGCTCCCTCCCACCCAGCAGGGATGGAAGCTGATCCCACGGGCAGAGGCATCACACACAGGCAGAATAATCCATCCTCAGCCTTTTGAATGCTGGTCCCATCCAGACTTGGGCTGTTCCATGCAAGCCTGAGGTAGGCAACATCACCCTGCTCCAGAGGCCCTCAGGAAGCCGGTTCAAGACCTCTTCTGCCACTTATCACACCTACAGCATCATTGGCTCCCGCATGGTGTCACCTCTGGCCAGGATGTGGCTGTTGTGCCCTGTGCCAGAGATGTGTGAATATCAGTGACATTGGTGGGAAAAATCCATTGCTGGACAGAACAAGCAATGCTTGCCCAATAAAAGCAGGGCCTCAGGACCCGGGGGCAAGCAACATCCTGGGAAACCAAGCACTGCTTGTGTTTTGAAAGAGCTCCAGCCACAGATGACCACATCTGCTTGGACTTGACCCAGGTCAGGCCTTTGATATCCTATGGCAAGTGCTACAGTGAGAGGAGCAGGGGTCCTGGAGGCTAATACTAGCCCAGAACTCACCTACTTGGGCTGCTTGCAGGTATGAGCAGAAGGAGCAGAGGCACAGCTGCAGTGGCTCTTCAGTCTCCTGGAAGAGAGGAATCGCAAAGGGAGGGAGGAAGAAAGGGAAGGATAAGGAGGAATGGAGGAAGGAAGGGAGGGAGGTTTTTCCCTCCATCTGCTGTATGTCAAGCTGCTACCTTGGATTTCATGCTTGCAGAAGCATGAGACAAACACTCCCCAGCAGTGGCTGTGTGGCCAGAGAGGATGGCAGGGTGGGCATCACATAGCATCCCTGCTCCATCTCATCCCAGGAACTGGTCCAAGTGCCACAGCAGCAGCCAAAGGATGGGGAAGGGTGGGGAGAATGGGGAAGGATGGGGAGAATCAGTGTGTGAACACCTCTGCTATCACAGGAGAGGATGTCTGAGCGTGGGTGAATGGATAATGTTTGCAGAAGCAGCCTGTAAACCCTCCCTTTATCAGTAAACATTAGTAGTGAAGTGTTGGTACAATCCCACATCCTGCAGCAATCTGCTTCCCAGCCTCCCAATTCTGAGTAGTGCCGTAGGCAAAATTCCCATTCAAGTCAGCAGGACTGAGGCTCTGGGCTCATGAATAACTCAGCTATGCCCAGCCTGTGCCAGAAACCTCTCATCCAGGCCCTGCCTGTGCAGGTATTTCTGTGCCAGCCACAGAGGGAAATGCCATGAGCAGAAACCTCTCCTGGAGATGTTTGCTGGGATGAACTGGGGCATTAAAGGTCTTTTCCAGCCCAGCTGATTCGAGCTACCTGGCTCTGACCTCTAGGTCCCTTTGCATTCTGCCCATGTGGGTAGCTCTGTGTGTGGCTGATCCCATCCACCACAGAAGATGCTCCCGGGCACTGGGAGGCTTCACAGTTCACAACCTTGGGCTTCCTGATTGCTCAACTGATTTGGCTCTGATTTGGCTGCGTGGTTAGGTTTAAACCACGACATCGTGCTTCTGCTCTATCAAGGACCTGCCAAGTCAGAAGGAAGATGGGGTTTGGGTTTCCCTGACACACATATAAACAAGATGTTGGGAGATGATTCCAGTTGTTCACTGTGGAAGGTTTGTTCATGCCTTGCTAACAGAAACAACCATCAAACCACACTGGAAACACTGCTGTCCAACACAACAGCACTGAGGCCACCAACAAGCTTTGATGGTCCTGAGCAGCCTTACCTGGGGCCTCACCCACATTCATGGGCCCAGAATTGCTATTTAACCTTGGCCCCAGGCTTCTCTTCCCTTCCTGAGCTATGCTGGAGGACTGTTGGTCTCTAACACAACACAGCTTATGCCTGGCTATGGATTCCCTTGATCTGGACTTTTCAGATTGACCTTGTCACTATGGACCTGCTGATGCTCCTGACCCACAGACTGACATCCCAGTTTGACCTCGGACCTGCATGACCATGGTATTGCCTTGTGGCTTGGTCTCTTAGTTCAACTTGGCCACCATCTCTGTGTCTGTCCTGCTTGCCTTGCTTAGGTAATGTGAGACCAGGTTCTGATGGCTGCATGAGCCACCTTGGTCAACCTTCCTGAAGGCAGCAGCCCTGCTTTTGCTGCTCCATGAGGTCCTGGAGCAAGTGAGTGGTTGCAGAGCTTCACCTGCATCCATGAGTCCTCTGCTGGGAGCAAAAAAGCAAGAAGGAAACCCTGGAAAACAGGGGGTAGGTCTATGCACAGAGTGTGTTTGCTCTGGAAAGTGCTTCACATCTTCTGTAAAGACACAATAGTGTTTTGTTGAGTGAAATGAGGGATTTTCTAGAGGACAAAAGTCTGCAACCAGTCACACCTACTTCCTCATTAACTTTCCAGCTCCATCCCAGCTCTCCCTCCTTGGCTAGATGCTTATCCATTAGGATGATTAGCTGGAGGGAAGTAGCAGCTCGCAGCCACTACCCAAGGAAATCTATTTTGGGATATTATCAGCACTGTTGTGTTTCAGCCACATGTTAAAATGCTTTGAGATCGGGACAGCTCAAGTCCTATTTTTGTTGCAGAATAAATAGTATGTGGCTTATCATATTTGTTAACCCCACTATGGCATGACCCTATTCTCTCATAAGAGGTAAAGGATGGTGGTTTATGGACTCTTACCTTGCACTGGAAGGACATATCTTAACATGTAACATCAGACAAAGCATTTCATACTATGCAGTGCTTTTCTCTTCCAGCCATTGCTGAGCCAGGGGAGGAACCAAAGTCTTGAGACTCCTTGCCAAATCCCTTGAGCTCTCTTCAGCCATCTCAACAAACCAATGAATATAGATAGCTGTTTTATGAAAAATGCATGATGAATGTACATCTCCTCTCAGAAAAGGAGCTGTGCATCTCTTTCAGGCCTGGAAATGCACAGGAACCTTGAGGAATGTACTTGAAGTTTCCCTGAATGACCTTGTAAATAGGGAGACATTATTCAGCCCATACAGTTAAGGACTTGAGTGGTTTTTGCTGTATCTGGCTCACACAGTCAAGAAGTAGAATCATCATCATCAGAGAATGGTTTGGGTTGGAAGGGACGTTCCAAGGGCATCTAGTTCCACTCTTCTGCAAGGACAGGGACACCTTCCACTAGAGCAGGTTGCTCTAAGCAACCATAGGCTCTGCAATAACAACCTGTGTACACTTGAGAGGTGCACAACGAAGTATTTTTCCCTCTTTCCTGATAGTTCAGGAAGTATGAGAACCCTGGGTGCTGGGGGAGGAGAGCAGGATGGAGTTGCTTTGTGGACCTGTAGACCGAAGCCAGCAGCACACACAGGGCAGAGAGTACATCCAGGGCTGCAAGCATCCCACTGAGATCCTCTATTATATGCTGGTCAATAGCCTGTTGCTTCATTGACCAAGCCATGATTGGTGTAAATCACAAAGCCAAGCAGGCAGGGACAAATCAATGTGCTGTAATTCTCCCCTTCCCGTGTGTCACTTGGAAGTCTCTTATCTGTCATGCTTGCTGTGATTCCAGATGGCTTCAGCTGAAGTCCATCTGTTGGGAAGAGACTTTTCCCCATGGATCTTCCCAGTAGGCAAGTATCTGCACATCATCTTGAAACCACCAGTACATAGCCAGGCTCATCTTGCACTTCCCAAAGGAGTGAAAATTATCCTGCAAAGGGTTACTTGAACAGTTACATCCCTTTTTTTAGCTTGGTATGGACATCAAGAGTGGTCTTGGCTTCCTATTGCCACTTATGTAAGATAACAGGAAGGCCTCTTCCCATATTCTCATTGAGGATTTATTTTGGTCTTGCGCCTGCTTCCTGTGCTGCTGCTTCTGCACCGGACACCAGGTCACCAAGAGGAATTCATCCAGAAGTCCTGATTTACAAACTGATTCCTTTCAATTGGCAAATTAATATTTACATTTTCTCACTTTTTGAAAGAGGAAAAGGCAGCCTCCAGAGAATGAACTGTGTTTTTCCTGCCTGGCTAAGTCAGCACAACTTGTCACTGCACAAGCCATCTGCATCTCTGTCAATCATTCCCTGCCTCAAATAGCATCCAAACCAGATGACCACTTTTGCTCAGCTTCAATACAACTGCAGAAGACTTAAGGCAAATCAGGCTCTTTCCAGCCCCATGGAAAACAGTAGCTTAGTGCCTGCTTGACTGAACATGGGTTGTTTTCCCCCCTACAGTTTTTCCTGCGGGGGAGAAAGATTTCCTATAGCCAAAAATGTTGTACTTTGGGTTTGGTTTTGTGCAAAAGTTAAAGAAATGTTCCGTGTCTGCACCAGCTCGAATAAATAACAAAGACTTAAAGCCTCAGACTTAGCTGGAGCTGTTATTAATAACTGGGAAATAGCAGGGTTTTCTTGCTTGTTCTTGCTGAGAGAAATGAACCTCAATCTCCAATGGAAAAGCAGCAAAGTTACAGCACATCCATCCCCAGCCCAAGCTGGAAGGGTAATTCTGGCTGTGAGATTTGGGATGAAGCTGTCTCGGTGCTTCCTGTCTTTGTGGGAGATGAGTTTCATAAAGACCCTTGCGTAGGGCTCTGTTTACTCTCAAAGTTGGGGCAGGTCTCTAGCACAAGAGGTAGGAAGTGCCATTAGCCCCGCCTGGACCAGCAGATTGGCCACATCAGCCTGGAGAACATGAGAACTGATCTGAAGACTCAGCATTGCTTGAAGGTTCTCAGATTTAAGTCTGTATCTTCATTCTTACCCCTTTGCTGTGTGCTGAGAGTTTGACAGCCCACCCTGTCTAGAACAGCTGAGAGAAATTCAACCAGCAAGGAGTTTCTTTGCCTTTCTTTATCCCTGCAAATCTCTTTAGCTTGGGCTTGAGCTTCATCATGTCATCTTTAGCTTAGGGAAAGATGGAAATAGCGAAGTGATAAAGCCTCCTGAGGAGACAAGAAGCCACCACGCTCCCACCTTCATAGTCATAGAATAGAATCATAGAACATTCAGGGTTGGAAAGGACCTTAAGACCATCCAGTTCCAACCCCCCTGCCATAAGCAGGGACACCTCACACTAAACCATAGCACCCAAGGCTTCATCCAGCCTGGTCTTAAACACTGCCAGGGATGGAGCACTCACAACCTCCCTGAGCAACCCATTCCAGTGCCTCACCACCCTCACAGCAAAGAATTTCTTCCTTAGATCCAATCTAAACCTCTCCTGTTTAAGTTTGAACCTGTTACCCCTTGTCCTGTTACTACAGTCCCTAATGAAGGGGACTTCATTAGGGACTATTAGCATCCCTATAGGCCTCCTTCAGATACTGGAAGGCTGCTATGAGGTCTCCACGCAGCCTTCTCTTCCCCAGGCTGCACAGCCCCAGCTTTCCCAGCCTGTCTCCATACAGGAGATGCTCCAGTCCCTGATCATCCTTGCGGCCTCTTCTGGACTTGTTCCAACAGCTCCATGTCCTTTTTATGTTGAGGACACCAGAACTGCACACAATGCTCCAGGTGAGGCCTTGCAAGAGCAGAGTAGAGGGGCAGGATCACCTCCTTTGACCCGCTGGTCGCGCTCCTTTTGACCCAGTCTAGGCTTGTGGGGATACCACTGAGATGAAGAGTATCCTTGGGGCTTCCCAGGAACATCACTTCCATGTTATCCTTCTGGTCAAAGCAGTTGTCAGACACCAGGAATAATGTGTGCACAGAGAGGTACCTCCTGCAGGGCTTTCCTGCCTGTGGATTAGGCCAAGCTGTGAAAGCAGCTCTGTCTTCCTGAGGCTTTTCCCAAGAGGATGGAGAGTGTTAATGCAGCACTGGAAACCTCATGTTCTTGTCAAGCCTCCAGTGATTAGTGTTCCCAGATTAATAGATACAGCCCTACTTAAAACCAGATCAATAGTGTTTTCATTCCCTTTTTTTGGTCCCATTCCCTGGAGCTGAGGCATTAAGCGATCGCTCCTGGAGATATATTGCACAAGGTGCAGTTCTGTATGGAAATGAGCTTCCTGAGGAGAGCAAATGCTCGGATAATAGCTCATGCCTTTGACCATGCCTTTATGGATGGTGACTGCCTGGCCAGGGGTATAGATGGTTTCAGGGCTGTGAATAATCACAAACCTCACATAGCAACTGATGCAACTGGAACAGTTCCTTTCTGGGGACTCCTTTACCCAAGTGTTAGTGGGTAAAGGAACGTGGAGCACTTGGTGCTCATGAATACAGGGAGCTCCATCAGCCTGCCCAGAGATGAGCCTGGGTGAATGTCAGGTGTGATCAAGGGGTGTTCTGCTGTTGTCCATCCATTTCAGGCTTAGATTTGTCTCCCTGAGACACACTTTGCCCAGGCACCAGCTCACTGCTGCAGCCTCACAAGCAAACTCAGACCACAGGAGATGTTCGGCTTTTCCTGCAGCTTGGTGATAAACTGCTGGGCCATGCAGCATCCTGCACAAGGACTAAATACCCATTGCACAAGCACATCAGGGTAGGGAAGAGTTCTTGTGTCTCTGGCTTTCTCCAGGCAGGACTGATGCCAGTTAGAGGCCATTGTCACAGGATAATGGATCCCTCACTAAGGCATCAGTACCAGTGCAAAGCAGAGACACTTATTTTCCATGCAGGAGATGCTCATCTTGTGACAGAGCTCTTGCCTAAGACACTAAATGATTGATGCTGCAGATGCCATCATTTGCTTCATTGGACATTGTGGGAGCTGTGGTGATACACACTAAAACCATTACTGAGCCACTCCATCCACATGGTCTCCCTCACGCTACAGGACTCTTGAACAGGCATCAGCCCATCTATAGAACAACTCCTCATCCAAAATGCATCCCAGTTAGTATCTAGAGGATTCCTGACTGATGAAGCTTTGTCTCGCAAGATGTTTTCCTGTCTGCTCCTCCTCTGATTGCAGGGTGACGATGTGTCCCCGGGTGCATATTGCACTCCAAGCAAGATGAGGGTGGGAACTCAAACGATGGGTTTGGGTGTGGGGACTGTTCCTTGTGCAGAGGCATTGCAAGAAACAATAAAACCTTCCTACCCTGGGGGGAAGCAAAAAGCTCCAAACCCCCATTTCTGCTATGGAAATGATGACATTGTTCTCCCCTGTCTGCTGGTGGGTGATCTAATTTTGGAGGATGCAAACTTGGATTCCAAGCAGATTTGAATATATTGAAGGGCTGAGATTCTATAGGAAATGGCTTTGTTCTGACTGAACCTGAGACCTGCCCCGTCCCCATGGAGGTGCCTGGTGGCCATGGCTGGGGGCTGCCTACCCTGGGGAGAGTTAACAGCGTGTAATAACACTTAAGAAGCAGGTAAGGGACTGGTTATCAGTCTGTTATGACAGCATTGCAGCAGCATTGCCTGGAGAAGCATTAAACCATCAGAAGGAAAGCTGTGAACATGTTACTGCCAGTCTGCAAGCAACAGGGGCAGAGCTGTGGCTTCATTTAGCTAAGCATCACCTGCACATGGAACACAGAAGGGCTGGAATTGGACAGATTTGCTGATGGTGGTACTTCACCCATGACATCCTTGCTTCACATCCTCCCTTAGCCAGAGGAGTGGAAGCACTGGGGTCTGGCTGGTGCAGACATCCCAATGGGGTGAAACCCCCTTTGGAATCTATTGCATTTCCAGCGAGTGCTTCTGGAATTGTCTTTTGTTATTTGCAGGGAGCACAAAGTGTGTTTCTAATACGAGAGGAGCCACGTGCTGTCCCCAGCGCAGCGCTGCTCTCGTCAATGCCGGCTAATTGTGGAACCAACTTCCCCTGATAAAAGGTTCGTATGCAATGGGACAAACCTTCTGTGTTGCCATTTCAAGTGATCAATGAGCCTGACACATCCTGGTAATTAGATGTCTTTGCCGATATCTAAGCTTATACTAAATTAGACTCATCTTCTGCTTTCAGAAGCAGATGTGAGTTATCTGCCATTGACGTGCTCTGAGCCCAACTGACAGTTCCCAAAGTGTTGATCTTGCGTTGAGGGAGCAATTTCCCGCAGGGATCTTGGCAATGAGTTATTCCGGGTACCAAGCTTGTTGGTACCCTTGTTTTGGGGCTGAGCCCTGCACTAGTGCAAAGGGGTTATTACCCACCAGCTCTCACCCATGTGCTTTCTGCCCTATGGATGTGATGCTCTCTCTTGTGAGGTTGGTGCTGTTCGATTGCTCCTTCTGGTCTCTCTGCTCTGGCCATGTCTTTACATCAGGCTTCAAGAAATTGGGAACTCCAGGGAACAAGAGGCAGTAGGAGCTGCAGGCAGAGATGGGAAGGGCACATGAGAAAGTATTCCCGGATGGAGCTCAGGGTCTGCACTTGTGTAAATGCAATCAGGCAGGGCTCATCCCAGAGCCCTCGGCTGTGGCAGTGCTCATATCCCCTCTGCTGGCTTCCCCAGATAGGGCATCCTCAGCCACGCTGACTGCGAATGTACTAACAGGGAACAGACCCTGCTGGGGTCTGGGCTGTCCTTTGGGAATGTGTCCTGTTGGGAGATCCTTTTGGGAACCAGTCCCCAGAAAGGCAGCTCATCCCTAACGCAGACAAAACCATCTCAGCTTCAGAAGTGAGGCAGCAAGGGATGGCCATCCGCGGCAACACTCATTGCTGTGTCTTGAGGTGTTTTAAGTGATCTATACAGACAAAAGCAGAACCAGGAATGGTTTAGAGGACAAAAGAACATCTTCCTGGAGCAATCTGAATTTCCCCTGCTGCACTGAGAAGCAAATAGTGTTTGCGTTCAGGGTTCATTCTCCACCTGCTTCACCTGTTGGAGGAAGCATCTTTCCTGAGCCAGAGGCAATAACTGAAGGGAAAAGGTTTGGGGAGAGCTTACAAAATGCTCTGGAGTAGTAGGAGAATGGGCTGAGCTGGAATTCCTCCTCTGGGAGAAGGGGAAATGCCCCCAGATCCTTCTCTGGATCCATCATCCTCCCACAACAGAGGTGGGTAGATGCAAGCAGGAAAGGTGAAACCCCACCAAAGGTCTTCTCATGGTCCACCCATGGGTGCTGAGCTGCTCTCCACTGGTTACCTGTTACTCTCCTTTCTTGTCTGTTTAACTGAACACAGATCACCCAATTTGACCCAAATCTTCCTTCTCAGAGTCATAGAACAGTTAGGGTTGGAAAGGACCTTAAGACCATCCAGTTCCAGCCCCCCTGCCATAGGCAGGGACGCCTCACACTAAACTCCCTATGTGTGCTGGGCTGCACCCCCAGAGCATGAGCAGCATCTCAGGGAGGGGATCCTGCCCCTCTGCTGTGCTCTGGGGAGACCCCCCTGCAGCCCTGATCCAGCTGTGGGGCAGCAGCACAAGAGGGATGTGGAGCTGCTGGAGCGAGTCTGGAAGAGGCCATGGAGATGCTGCAAGGGCTGGAGCAGCTCTGGTGCTACCAGAGAGAAGTGTTTTATATACTTGAATGATGTGAAGGGACCAGGATAGGGGAGAGCCTCTTCTCCTGCCTTAATTCAGGTCACAGAATGGCTGATTTCAGGACATGCTACACGGATGCTCTTAGTCCTCAGAGAACGAGCCCACACTTCCCAGCTCAGCAAAGCTGCACTAAACTGGGAGAGATGGGTCTCCTACACCTGCGAACCCTGAACTCAGTGCTTGAACTCTTCAGCGTCCAGGACATCTGCAGTTATATGAAGATTTCCCAGATCTCTTGTCCTAATTTCCTCTTTTGAGCCCAGACATTCCCAGAGAAGCTGACACCCTCCCTCATCCACCTCTGTGTGATGGGAGGAACTTAATTTAGCGCAACACAGGTGATAGAATGACAAGTTAGAGAGATATTGGTTGAGGAAGAAGTTTGCAATGGGTTCAGTGCTGCTGAAGATCAAGGAAAGATAAGGGCACTGCAGGTATGGCCTGGGGTTAACAGGTATTCCTGTTATTAAAGCTGATAAAATACCTGTCAGGTGGCATGTTCTGATTAGAGCTCTGCCTGAGATAGGGCTCTGTCAGGTGCTTATAGATTTGTAAGCTTGAGGCCTGCTTCTGCTTAGGTTTAAATCAGCCACGTATAGATTCACCACCTCCAGAAGCAGAGGTGCAGGTGAGCAGGGAAAGGATGCTGTGCCAGGCAGACAGTGAGGGCACAGCGCAAGGTGGCATTTCCCAATGGAGAAGCTGAGGTTTGGGTTGCAGAGCAGCAGCAGGTAGGAGACAAGAGGTGCTGAAGCGTTCCAGGAGCAGGGCAGAACCAGGCAAGGGCTCTGCATCATTCCCCAGCAGTGCTCCAGTGCTGGGAGCTGTAAATGTCACCCGTGATCTGCAGTCCCTGATTTATGAACCTCTTCTTCCTGGACTTCCCTTTCTGCTCACGCTGCAGCTTCCCGGGAACACAGTGTCTGGGTGCCACTGATCCCACTGGCTCCAAAGCATCCCCCCAACTGGGTCCTGCCTGCCCCTCACTGTTTCCAGAGCAGCAGCTCTGGCTCTAAGCTGCATCCCAGACACATGTCCATCCAGAGGGATTAAGCAGAGTTGCTCCAGTGGGTACCCACCCCAAAGCCTCCCAGCTCATCCCCAGTGATAAGCCCTAATTGCTGCTTGTATCATTATTTACTACACTAGGAGCATCCTAACGTGCACAAGCAACACTTTGCAGCTCTGTTTTGGAATGAAACCAAGCGATGCCGCACCACAAAGCTCTGCTTTATACAGGAGCCTTCTCAGATGTGTTTATGCAGAGGTGAACTGGTGCCTCCCCCTGGGGTGTTTAATTTGTCCCTGTTTAACAGCTATTATCCAGGGCTCTTTGGTGCTTTGGGGGCTGTTCTTGCTGAGCAACCCTGATGGATGGGCTGGCTGAGCTCTGCAAGCACTGTCCTGCCTTGGCATTTCCTGAGCCAGTGCAAAGAGTAAAGCAACAGCGAGCTGCAGTGCAGATGGGAGAGAGCTACCTGCGAGCTGCTGCAGAGGACTCTGACCTTTATTACCTACAGGCCAGCGAGCAGAGATGGACTTTCCCCCCCTCCCTTTTCTTTTATATGCAGTTGACAAGTTGGATCTTGATAAATACCAGGCAAGTGACAGCAGCTGTGGTTCAACTTAAAGACAGTACAACTGCTCTGCAGGGAGCTGCTTGAGTCCTGATGTGATGCCAGCAGCCTTATGGCAGAAGTGATGCACCCTGGTGTTAGCAGGTCCAGGGGAGAAGGGAGACAGAGCTGAAACACTGGGATGAAGCCCAGACTGCTTTAGGTTGAAGGGACCTTAAAGCTTATCCAGTTCCAACCCCTGCCACAGGCAGGGACACCTTCCACTACAGCAGGTTGCTCCAAGCTCCTGTGTCCAACCTGGCCTTGAACACTGCCAGGGCTGGATCCACGGTAGGTGCTGTCTGAAGCACCATCCCTAGGGCAGCACAGCTCCATGAAGCACAGCCCAGCACCCAGCCAAACCCAAGTGTATCTGAGATCAGCAGGACAAGATGAAGTGAAGGGGTGAACACTGAGCCCACAGACCTGTTCTCAGTGCTGTTTGCAGTGGGTGATGGATGGCTTGCTGGGGATGCAATGGCTTGAAGGAAGGCTGGAGATGACTCCATTCCCCTGCAGAGCTGGCTGGGGTTCTGGGCTGGGGATGGGAGGTTGTTATTTATGTGTTGCTTTCCTCCTCTCCACAAGCCTAAAAATAAATCAATTGAAACGAATAGCAGGAGCAGATCAAGGCTCCCAGTGCCTCCAAAAGCAGCGGGAGCCGGTGGCAAAGATGTGGATGCAAAGCAGCCTGATGGGGCTGGCATTTTGCTTCCAACTTCCTTTTGCCTGCGATGCAAAGGTCACGCTGCATCTGCTGCCGCTTTGCCTGCCCACCCTTGTTCCCCTGCCTGCTGGGATGAAGGCTTGCAGGCAGCCTTTCATCTGCAAACGCTGCAAGCTGAAACCTCAGGTGCCTCTTCTCGGATGGGAACCCTTCCAGAGCGCACGGCGCTCTTGTGCAGGAGCTTGCAGCCCTCCCATCCATGGGGAGGTGCCCGTATCATTCCCAGGCCTTTCCCAGATCCCCTCACCTGGTGCTGTGGCTACCCCAGGAGGTGGAGCACTTGCACTTCAGTGCATACCAAGGACCCTACTTCCCACCCAGGTCCTAAGGGAAAGCCCCCGGGGGTAAACTGATATCCCTATCGCTGCCCTGCCTGGAGATGGTGGGATCAGGTCCTTGCCCTATTGCGTGTGTCTTTGGGTGGATGTCCTGGTGGTCCAGAGGATCTAACACTCACTGCTTCTCATTGCAGGAGACGCCTGGGCTTCACATCATCTGCTTCAGACCCTGGAGCTGCATCTGGAGGTGCAAACACAGGGTAATGGGAGCAGCCTTGCCTAAAGGATGAAGCTTTTCTGACAGTCAAAGAGAGCCTGCAGCAGCCCCAGCACCCGCCAGTGCTGTGCAGCCACTGTGTGCACCAGGGTCAGGGCTGGATTGCTCTCTTCCCTTGATGGCTGCAGTAATTAATACCACCAGGCAGGTTGGATGCAGGCATTAGTACTTGATAGTGATTAATGAGCCCAATAGGATTCTACCAGCCAGGCATTTTTGTTTTCCACCGTGTCTTTGAGCCTGGCAAATGTAATGAAACCTCTGAAATAAAGAGCCTGTTACTTGAATATTTCAGGGCTCTGTCATTGAAAACCATTAGCTGAGGCTCCTTGACACAGTGAACTAACACAGCTCACCTCCCTGCACTTGAAGGACCAGCATTTTCCCATCCTATGGAGCCAGGCTCTGCTCCCACATATGCACAGCCAAATCACAGTGATGGGAGCAGTTTGTCTCCTGAGGCTGGAGGACGAAACTGCACCGTGAACCCAGGTCTGCAAACCTGTCCTCCGAAAATCCCTCCTTTAGAAGCTCTAAAGATGCTCACTTCCTCCCTAAAGCACATGTTAATCTAATTCAAATCGTACCCAGGAACACTGAACATTAAGTCCTGTGTGAATTCCCATGGTGAGGCTCTTTAGCAGAGAAGCAGCAGGGCTCTGCTGAGCATCTCTAATTCCTCTGCTGGAGGCAGGTACCTGCTGCAAGCAAAACACTTCATTTGATGCACAGCTCCCGCCTGTGGGCAGCTCTTGGCCAGAGCTGGTCCCTGTTATGGGACCGGAGCTGTGTGGAAGCCTGTGTTCATGCTCAGCACCTCCTGCTGCAGCACCCGATGGTTCTGGGGGTCATGTTGGGATCTTGACGATCGAGTGGGAACTTGATGCTCTGTGCAGAAACACCACCCTGTACTGCATCTCTGCAGTACAATGGGCTGCCCTTTCCTGCAGAGTGATGCCTGCCTATTCCCCAGTGACCCCTTATTGCTCCTGCTTCTACCTTCAACCCCTGTTCCGCTCTGGTTTTTGCATTGCTTGTCCCTAAATGCAATATCTGCCTCCTCCCGAGCTATTCAAAGAGTCGAGTGGACACCACAGCTCCAAAACTGGCCTTCCCCAACTCAGGAAGGCGATGCTCACCCCTCTGCACCACTGCAGCTTGTTGCAGGAGGGGATAGCAGAAACCAGGCGCTGCTCTGGGCCCATATTTCAGAGCTGCCCATGGCCTTCCCTAAATGCCATCCAGGCAAGATGCAGCCAAATTGGTTCTTTCCCCAGCCCCTGTTTTGTTCCTTGCTGATGAGTGTCATTAATTGCAGTGTGCCCTCCCTCTGGGTACAATCCAGGGAGGACAGACAGCTGTGCCCTTCACTCCATGGCAGAGCTCATGAATCTTCATAGAGGAGGAACAGGAAAGCCCTGGAGGACCATGAGACTGAATGAGCTTCAAAGAGAAGCTCAGGGTGTTTTGCAACTCCCCCCTTGTAGCCTTGGTGCAACCTTAAAGCAGCAGCATTGGGCTGGGATGGGAACACGAGCTCTGCGTGCACAAAGGAGGCTTTAAAGCAGCTGAAAGATGGGATTTATATGGAGCCCTTTTCCCGTCATGCTGTGGAGAGGGAGCTTATCTTTAAAGCCTCTCCACTAGCACATCTCAAGCCTGCTGTTATTTCCTCCTAGTGCTGGTCTTGGCAGGGCTGGTGGTGTTACTTGGTTTAAGAGAGATGAAAAATGCATCTCTTAACCCAAGAACCTGCCAAGAACCCCCTGATGCCTGCTGGCCTTGTGCCCATGCACAGCTCTATGGGTTTTCCATGCTGAGCCTGCACTGAGCGATGGCTTGGGAATGGCTGAGGATCAAGCACTTGGAGTCACACAAGCGTCAGATCCACCTGGTTCATCTCTTTTCTGCTCAGCTTCAAGTGCTGCACACCCAGCATTCAAATAAACCCTTCCAACCGAAACCATTCCATGTGTGAAAGCTCTGGAGAGAAGACCAGCTCTGAAAGCGTTATCCATGGAACTTAGCATTCAGTTAATGCCCCAGTGTTAATGATGGGGCTATTTTTCAAAGGGACACCCCCCCCCCCCCCCCCCCCCCCCCCCAAAGCACAAACAGGCCACACCCCCC
>NDXB01009158.1:60720-95594 GCA_002631895.1 Agapornis roseicollis
CCCCCCCCCCCCCCCCCCCCCTTAGGAGTAATGCAATAGCTGGTACCTCATTGCACTTCCCAACAAGGCCTGTTGCTGCTCCTGATGAATGGTGTTAATACAGCATATCCTGCAGGAGCCATGGCCCATGGGGAAGGGTTCTTGAGCACTGAGCAATCCACTGAGCAGGATATAAATACTTCCTGCCAAAGAAGCTGAAGCCATCAGCATCAGGAAGAGTTGCCCTCCCCACAGCCATGTGTAGTCTTCTCCCATGGTTTGGGGTGTTTGGTTCTGCTCCTCTGAGGCCTCCCATGGGATGCAGGTCTTGTTCCTCCTGCACATCCAATGGGAGAGGTGGTTGCTGTGTCTCTACACTAAATATCTGGTAATGTGATGGAAGAGGCTGAGATTCACCTTCTGCCCAGAAACCTGCCCTTGAGGCAGTTGCTGATGCCTAAGGAGTTTATCCATCCTCATAGCATCCCACTGAAATGGAGCATCTCAAGTGGCAGCACCTTGCTTTAATGAGATCTCACCACAGACTTTTCCTTCTCCCTTTTAAAGCCATTCTCCAAAGCCAAACCCTATCTACCCTAGATAAGAAAACCAATAGATCAGCTCTTCCTTGCCCAGGAAAGCAGAACCTCCCTCCAGCCAAATTCCAACCGGGTTTACAAGAACCCGCAGCCCTCCCGCACTGCCGGTTTTCCTCCAATCCTGTGTTTTGTACCAGATTTGCTTGTCTGGATATACCCAGACATATTTTCCCTGTGAAAAAGGGATGGGGAGCACCCTGTGACCTGGCTGCTGGTGTCTGCCTGGAGGCGAGAGCTCTGCTTTGGTCCTCAGGGGTGAACGGATGCACACAGTGCACACAGCGGATGCTGACCTTTGGAGTGGGCTCTGAAAGCAGATTCAGTTAGCAAGAGAGCAATGATGCTCCATTATGAAATGCTGTGCTCTGAGCAGCTTCTGGAGCTGAGCAATGATATTAGAGGCTTTTCATGACATGTTCCTGGGTGAATACACACAGCCAGTGCTAGCACAGGATGGGGAGGGCTGGACTCGAAGTGTCCTGACAGAATGGGCCTGATATGGTGTCCTCTCAGATGGAAAGTGCTGCAGGGTAGGAAATGCCATAAGAGAAGTGGGGGTTTTCTGCTGCTGGCCTGGGATATGTAAAATTAGGTTCTTGGTGGGGTATTACTGGGGGCTGTGTTGGCATCCCCATCTCCAGAGGGATTTTCCCACCCCAGAAGGAGGGCCAGCATCATACTAGATAGCACAGCAGGGCATCCAGAGCCACTGCCTCCTCCACAGCCTCAGGCAGCACCAGCCTCCAGCTTCCCCAGCCGGGAAATAGAGAAGGAAAAGTTCCCAACAGCCCTGTGTAAGGGTCTGAGCTCTGCCAGGAGCTGGATCAAACCTGTGGGTATGGATGTGTGCTGAGCATCCATCCATCCATCCATCCATTCTTCCATCCATCTATCCACCCATCCACCCATCCATCCGTCTGTCCATCCATTCTTCCATCCATCCGTCTGTCCGTCCGTCCATCCATCCATCCATCTCCTCAGGGATGCTTTACATGCCAACTTTAACCATGAATTAAAACCCTAACCTCTCTCCCCTTCATATTCCTCCTCTCCCACTCTTGTACATTTATGTAATCTGTACTTCCAAGTGCATTCCCACCGGGAGCACCAGGCTCTGAATGCGGGGCTGGTCCCTGATCTTCCTGAGGTCCTTCCCTCCTGCTCCAGCTGTAACTTCTGATGCTGCTTTCTGCGATGCTGCTTCCCGGCGCTTGCCCGAGCATCCTTCCCGACACAAGTGGGAAGCACCACCCGCCTTCCCGCAGGACGGAGAGGAAGAGGAGCAGACCGGGCAGGTACCACTCTGCTCTCCTCGCTTCAAAGCTTCACCCTGGGCCGGCCCCGCTCGCAGGACGGTGCCTGAAGCTTCAGCCAAGAGCAGGGCTCTGCTGCCCCAAGCGCTGCGCAGCCGAATGGCAGCGACCAGAGGCAGAGCTGGAGGTAACAAAGGCGGCTCACCAGTGCAATGAGTTGAGAGGTCTCAGCTGAACCGGTGTCCAGTGAGAGGTGGGGGGAAGCATCATTGGGCATCCTTGCAGGTGCCCTGGGTGGGATGTAGGAGCTGAGGCACCTGATGGAAAGTCAAAGGAGATGGTGGGAGCAGAAAGGAGGCTCCTGTGCAGGGTGGGATTTAGCCTGTCTCCACCTGGCCTGGAGACCTCATGTTCCAGCTGGGAAGTTTTTACTGGAATCTTACCCAGTTTGACTGCCCCCCTCGCCAGAACGGGGTTAAGGCAGAGCAGAACAAACATACACACACCACACACACACCCACACCTTTCAGCAGTTTGAGGTCCCCATTTGCTTCAAATCAAAGCCAGCTCCAGGGGACACCTTCCACCTTCATGGTACCACGAAGAGACCCTGGAGACAGGTGCTTTGGGAAGCAGGAATGTCTAAATGCTGATGATTCCCAAGACAGAGGAGTCAATATAGGAATGGGTTGCAAAGCAGGAGGATGGAAAGGGTTGGCAAGGAGGGTGTGGGGCTGTCTGCTGAAACAGCTCCTCTGCTTCCCCCATCCCTGCTCTGCTCTGCAGGAGCACCAGCGTGAGCCAAAACCTGAAGGAACTTGGCAGGGTGCTGGGAACCAGCTATCCTGCCCCGGGCCCCACTGCTTCCACAGTGCCAGGTAGTGCTCGGGTCTCCTTGGTGACGGATTATGGGATTAGAGGGTTCAGGTGAACCCTCCTGCACACGATTCGGTTACTCCTGGGAACGGCATCACGTTGGCACCATATGGGAAGGGACCGTGTTCCAGCTGAGGGAAGAAACAGGAGGGTGAAGGATCCATCTCACTGCCTGATGCTATGGTCATGGGGCTGGGGTAGCAAGAACCACAGAATCGGTTGGGTTGGAAGAGACCTTCAAAGGTCACCTAGTCCAACCCCCTGCAACGAGCAGGGACATCTTGTCTGCGTTATAACTTGACTGGGGCAGGTTTGGGACTGGTCATCCCTCCACTTTGGGGATGTTCAGCTTCAGAGATGGGTGATGCCCCTCTATGACCGAAGGAAAAGTCTAGATGTGGATGCTCCCTACCCTTTGGCTCCTTCTGCCTGATGGTGGGGGTAAGGACTGGGACAAGCATCCATCCAGGTGAAGATACAACATAGAGATACAGCTACAGGTGGAGGGAGAGAACACATGGAAAAGGAGGATTTCTCCCCATAGCATCCTAATGACAAAAAGCCAGGGGGAAGCTTGTAGGGCCCTTTCCTCCCACCCATACAAGCCAACCCCCCTGCTCAGAGCTCCATAGAGACTGTGGGGACACCAAAGTGTCCCACTTATGGCTCAGTAGCCTGGGCTCTCCCATCCCACCTCCCAGCAGTGCTGTTTGCCCTCTGTTATTTGAGCATTCATCTTGTTTAAGCACCACTTGAGCTGCGGGGCTGCCGATATCTTGTAGAAGAGAAACAAGAGCCATTCCCCCTCCCTCACTTTCCCCCGGCCTGTATTACCCCAAATAAACACTCACTTTGGGTAATAGTTAACTTTAATGGCTCAGAGCTGGCTTGGGCTGCATGATAGGGTACCCCAGGGAGACTGGCAAGTTGACAGTCCCTTAGGATAAAGGAGATAAGGGCTGGGTTTGAAGGGCAGCACTGTCACGGCAAGCATGCCTGTTCCCATGCACTTCTCCATCACCCTCCCCAAAACCTATCCTGCCTTTGGCATTCCCTTCCCAGCCCTTGTGTTTTCCACGTGAGCGGATGGGAGCTTATCCCCCTGTCCCCTGCCACCAGGCATCATCCCAAGGCTGCCATCAGAGGCTTTGCTGTGCCCCCCATCAACCACACCTCTGGGGCTTCCCTTCCCTGAGCTGCAGAGACACCCGAATAACCTGCCCGGCAGCTCCTGCTCTCTTTATTGTGTTTTCCCAAGTCAATGGGTAACTTTACAGCCCGGCCCATGACAACATCCAATGCAGTAACCTCAGGGAGGCTGCTCTGCTCTGGGAGATGTGCGGGGAAGGGACAGGGAAGTTCACATCTAAAACCATGCTCAAAGTCACTGCCATGGCCAGCAGCACCCATGGGCAGAGCTCGGTGCTGCTCGGCCGGGCTGGGGATGCAGGGATCCAGATCTCCAGATCCCCATGGATTAGGTTTCCTCCCACCCCATCCCACCAGACCATGGGCACAGGGTGCTGCTGTGCAGGCACTTTGCAGTCCATACTGGGGGAATTTCCAGCCTTCCCATCCCAAATCACCCCAGGGGGGGCAGAGGGAGACCAGACCCTTGCTGGGTCTCCTCCTCTGAGCTGCCCCTCTCCTCCTGCCATGGGGAGTCCCATTGTTTTCCAGACACATCCTGGTGGCATAGCACTGCTTCCTTATGGATGCCAAGCAAAAAAACCCTTGGGTCCTCTCTAGTTGATGCCTGGCCATGACCATGTGGTAGGGCTCTGTCCTCCAGGCTTTCACCTCTAGTTTTTGCCCCTCCTCTGCCTCCTCCTTCCCTCCCTGTCCTTGACCAGCCGTGATCCTGGCATTCCTGCAGCTTTAACAGCCCCATAACCGCGGTCAATGCGATCGAAGCAGGTTTTACAGCAGCGTTGCTTCATCACCACAGCACAAACAAGGTGAAGATGATACCGCTGGCTGGGGAGGGGGAGGACACACACTGCAGGCAGTGAAAGCCATGGGGTGGGTAAGGGGGCGTCCTCCTGATGGCTGGGTCTGCAGGGAGAGGGGCTTTGGGTTGGAGATGAGGTCCTGCTCTGCTGAGGAGCACGGGTGGGATGAGCCTGAGCTTCCGGCTCCCAATGGAGCTGCACTCCCGATCTGTCTGTAGGAAAGGGATTTAGTTCTTTAATTGCTGCCCCTCTCCTGTGTTTCAGAGGGGAACCGACCCAAAGGGACCTGAGCAGTGTCTGCATCTGTCCACTGGGGACACCCAACACAAACCAGCTCCTGAGCACCCAAAGGGACTGCGTCCTCCCAGGACACCCCTGACTTTGAGATGGACCCAGCACCCCTCCAGTCAGCAGCTGACCCTCAGGCTGGGTCAGACCTCCCATGATCAGAGCATCACCGTCCCCACAGAATGGACCAGGCTAGGGGCCTGGGCAGGGAAAGGGCCAGGATGCACAATGAGGGCATGGATAACCCTGTGCTCCAGTCAGGGAGGTTGTGAGTGCTCCATCCCTGGCAGTGTTCAGGGCCTGGTTGGACGAAGCCTTGGGTGCCATGGTTTAGTGTGAGGTGTCCCTGCTTATAGCAGGGGGGTTGGAACTGGATGATCTTAAGGTCCTTTCCAACCCTAACTGTTCTATGATTCTATGGGTGTGTTGTTGCCTTCCTGCTGCCCTCAGCACCACCAACGTGCTCCAGCCATCCCTTCCCTCAAGCTTGGGGATGACACAAACCACTTTTAGCAATGGAGATAGAGATGGATGAGCTTGACAGGCTGTTCTCCAAAGAAGATGGCTTAGAAACCAGACTGGGGCTCCTCCAATGCCCCCTCTGGGGTTTTTCCTGCTGCAGCTCCATCGAGGAAGGACACCTCAGTTTCACATGCCATAAAGCAGCCACTCTCTGGACTCCCCTGACGTCAGGCATATCTTCCCGTTACTCCTTATCGTGGTGATCTGAGCAGGAACAGCCTGGCTGCACTGACAGAGCAAAGTCCAGAGCACAGTGGAGCCAAAGGGCTGGGGGCAGAATGGGGTTCCAGCATGAGATGGCTCCTTCCATGGGAATGTGTTAGGAAAGATGAACAGCATCCGTGAGACCATGCATCCAACATGAGCTTCCACAAGTACCTGCAGAGCAGGAGATACCTTCAAAGGAGGTGTGTGGTACCCAGCAGTCAGTCGTGATGGCTCCATGGGGATGTCCACAAGCCTTTCCTCAGTCCCCAGCCATCAGCCCATGTCTCCTTCCCAGCCCCAAACCTCCCACCCTGCACCACAAGTGGCTCTGACATCCCCATGCATGAGGATAGGGCACTCAACACGCTGTGGAGAGCTGCAGTTGGATCCTTCCCTCTGGATCTGCACAGGATCTGCAGCAAACCTCCCCAGCTGCAAGGACATGGCAGCAAGAGAAGGTTTGTGGCTCCATGTCCTGCTCTCCCTGACCCCATAAGCTTCATTACATCTGGGTCCCCAGGTTATTTTGCAAGTGATGGTGAAATGTGGGAACAACAGAGGGAGAAGAAAGGCTTGGAAAGTAAATCAGTGCAATGCTTGGGGACCAGCAACAGGGTCTAGAAGCCACAGGAGATGGATGTAAAAGAAGTCATCCAGCATCATAACAACGTTTGAGCTGAGGGAACTTAATGAGTAAAGAAAGAGGGTTTTCTTCATTAAAAATGTAGATAAAAGCAAGACCTGTGGAAAACAATAGAGAGCTGTTGGGGTTGCCATGATCCTGCAAGCATAGCAAAGGAGCCACTGGAGAGAGCAGATGGGATCCTGCCAGGAAAGGCTTAAAAAGAGACTTTTAGTTCAGCCTGTGTGTATAGAGATGCATGTGTGTAGTTGTAGCTGTAGGTGTTTGTGCAGGTGCGTGCATGCAACAGGCATGAGCTCACCAGCCCTGGCTGAACTCCTCCTGGCTGTTTGCATATGTACCAGTGTGTGTACATATACACACACTAAAGTACACAGAGGGGGGGGTTGGACACCACGTCTCCAGCTCAACACTTCCTCCTGCGTCCCCTGCTCCTCATAGTAGAGGCGGAGGGGATTAAACCCCAAGTCCTGCCCCTTCTCTCTCTTTGCTCAGCATTGCAACACCAGCTTAAGAAAGGGCTCAACGTTCCTCCAAAGCATCAGCTTAGGCCACGTAACACACTCAGAGCGGTGCCCGGTGCTCCAGGCTTACACCCTGCACGCACCCTTTCCCGCTCCAATTCCCGCTTTCCTAATCCACCCTAATAGAAAAGCTTCTTACCCTTTTCGTAAGCCTGTAAAATCAACACAGGCACAGGCAGCAGTGGGTAAAGGCAAGAAGAGGGTTTCAGGAGGGAACAGAAGAAAGACCACGTCTCCTCATGATAACGTTTTATTACAAAATAGGAGCTAGATTAATAGCTGTGGGGGAGTTCCAGGGGTGGGGAACGTAACAAAAGCATCACCGGAAAAATAAATCTTTCACCCAAGTTTTCCAGGTCCCAATTATGTTTGCATGTTTGTCAGATTGTGTTCATCTCGATCACTTCAACCCGCACAAACCCGCCAAGCGATACGTGCTCTTCTCCTATTTACAGTGATTTATGTCCCCACTATGATACAAAGGCAGCTTGGTGTTTGTTCTGCACCAAGCACAAGCTGGCAAACCCCTTCCAATGTCCCTGTCACCCCAGTGTCCCAGGGGATGAAGGGATTCAGCTGGGGTGGTGGCTGCCCCATCCCTGGCAGTGTTCAAGGCCAGATTGGATGGCACTTGAAGCAACCTGCTCTAGTGGAAGGTGTCCCTGCCCATGGCAGGGGGGTTGGAACTTGATGAGCTTTGAGGTCCCTTCCAACACAAACCAGGCTGGGATTCTAAGGGTCGCACACCCCAGCTACGTTGCTCAGTTACCCCCCATAGCAAAGAGGGACTTTGCTCATCAGCATCATTCCCCATCTCCTGGGGAATAGCCACCAAGAGCTGCAATGAAATGCAAGGCTGAAGGCTTCTGCACACCCACAAACAGAGAAATAAAACCCAAGCCTTGCTCTGGGTTTCCTCTTTGGTTTTTAAGGTGTTGCCTTTGCACTCGTAAAACATTTGCATGTTGGTGGTTTGCATCCAGAGCAGTGGTGCTGCCCGGGCAGCAGGCGGTAGGTTTGTGTTGAGACACTTCGTCTGTCCTCATCATATCAATGAAAACCAACTATATATATATATATATACGTATATATACACACATATATACACACACACAGAGTCTTATGTGAGGAAGAGCAGATGCATTTTGCTGTACTGAAAAAACCCAAGATCATCAGGAAAACCCCCCTAAGAATTAAAGCTGCCCGTTGGTTGTTTTGGCTTTGTACTGGTGTTCAACAAATGGGTTTTGAGCTCCGTCAGCACAGCAAAGGAGGGAGAGATGGAAATGGGGGGAAGCAGAGGTTTCCTTCTCATAAATAAGAAGGGGGTAATGAAACTGACCCCTTGGGGAGGGCAATGGGTAAGGGTTAACCCCATGCCCAAGCTGACAGCACACGCGGTGACTGGGTTGACCCTGTGCTCTGTAGTTTGGATCACACGTTTATGAGGTTCAACCACAGCAGATGCACCCCAAAATTCATCTTCCTGCATGGAGGTTGCTGTTGGGGGGATGCAGGGATGGTGATGCTGCAGGCTTACCGTGCCAGGGCTCAGCCATGGAGGAGGTTACCTGGTGCCAATGGAGAAAGGGAGAGCTCAGCAGGTCCCAGCATGGCCCTGTTGGATCCGCACCAGCCCCACTGAGCTTCCTGGAGACACCAGCGGGGACTGGCTGAGGCATCTCCACACCAGCCTGGAATGCCTTTGGCATGAGCTCAACCTGCCCATGGCAGCAGACATGCACGTCCCTACACCTGCACCACCACTGTTTGTCCATAATCAAAGACCTCCCTGAGGCATCCAGACCCAGCTCTAGGCAGAAGCAAGAGGTAAAACTGCCCCTGCACACAGGCTTCAGGCCATGCACCACTCCTACCCCCTGTTTTGGGGGAGGGAGATGGCACTGCACACCCTATTCATTTACATGGCTCAACCCAACCTCCAAGGTGAGGTGGGAGAATGAAGGAGTTCAGGTCATGGTGATGCCACTGGCAAGGAGTATCCTGAAAAGAAGACAGATCCTACAGCCAAGGTAGACAGCAAAAGAGCAATGAAAGAGTTAGGAAAAGGACATGAGGATGTAGATGTAGTGAGCAAGAGCTGATTTATGAGCCAGACTCTCTAAATCCTCACTTGATCACTGTGTCAAGGGGGTGTTGTCATTGATCCCTACAGCCAGGCAAAGGCCCTAGTGCTGAGGTTTTGAAAGCCCTTTTCATGTGCCTCAAGGCAATTCAGTGTCCTCACTTCACCCCTCCATTCCCACCCTCCTTGGTGGTATGGAGAAAAGAGAAGGATTCTTGCCAAAGAACCCCTCGCTGCAGCCCTGCACCAGCCCTGAGCACATCATCCATCCCAAAGCCTACACCACGCCACGCACCCCCAGCACCAGACCAGCCATGTGTAGGTGGGCTCAGTTTCATTCACCCAAGGCAAAGCACAACCAGGAGCCCAGAGGTTGGTTTTGGCCAAGGTGCAATTTGGCAATAGCAGAGAGGTGACCTGCAGATTCCACCACCTGAAGGTGCCACAGTTCATGCCCCACCGCAGACACCCATGGGTCTGCACGTTGACTTCAACTTGCTGGAGGAAGGATAAGAGAGGAGGGTGGTGAGGGGGAAATCAATATTCTGTTGAACACACCGGGCCCATTATTTGTTCCTGATTTATTTATGGCCTGCATGGCTGCTGTTTAAACTGGCCTGGCCTGGTTCTTAAGCCTCAGCTTAACCCCTGCTAGACTGTGAAGGATGGCTGATGTGTCCCATGCATGGTGGCACCCCATAGAAGAGGGATGGTGCCTTATAGAGCCTGAGGCATGGTGAACCTGTGAGGTAGGTAACGTGATTGCAATCTCAACAGCAGGATTTATTGGAATTTGTTTGAAAACCCCCTTTTTTCCCCTCTTCTTTTCTGGCTGAATGGGATGAAATGGCAACAGTAGAACAAGCATGGTTGGTGATGACTTGTGTGCGTGGTCAAGGCATGAGCAGCTGCCCAGTGCTTTTAGAGAAAGGCACAGTGTATTCAGAGAAACCAGAACTATACAAGTGGCTTTTTGCAGTCCTCTGGGTGGCTTCAGCACTCACTCTGGTCCTCCCAGAGACACCCGAAGTCAAAACTCATCTTGGAAGCAGAAATGCTAAGGACGCAACCAAAGAACCTGGCCAAGCAGGGCAGATACTTGCAGCCCCGAGCAAGCTGGCTGCCAGGACGCCTCAGGTGGGCTCAACGGGACACAGATGATGGCTTGTCATCTAGTTTTGTGCTGTCCCTTGCCTGAAGGCACGTCAGGTGAGTACATCATAGCCCCTTTCTTCTATGCCCTGGCCACTGACCGGGGTGGTCAACCCAACCAGCCTCGGGCACATGCATGTCAGTGGTGCCACATCCACGAGGCAGTCCAAGAGGCTTGCACCAACCACTCTGAAGTGAGACCTGTCACAGGCTACGAACCATCACAACCCTCCTCAGCTCACCAAAGGCACAGCACTGAAAGGGGTAAAAGACATCCCAAAGGGCTCGAGATGTGAGTGACAAATAAATAGCAGGTTTGCTGGAAGAAAGCCCTTAGGTCCATCACCCCAGTGCCGCCAGGAGCCTCGTCATGAGATCCAGTCTTTAATTACAGCTCTTTAAAAAGAAGATTTCCTTTAAAACCAGAAGCAGTTGGAGACGGGGCTATAGAGGGGGCATCCCTTCCCCCTGCCCCTCCGGTTGATCACAGCACAGGTTTGTTCCTACGTACAAGAAGAGGAGAGGTCCCCTTGGGAAAGAATAGTTTCAGCTGCTCTTGGAGAGGTGAACGGAGACAGGTCCTAGTTCTGGTGCCGCTTCATGTGCAGAGCCAGATGGTCGGAGCGGGAGAAGCAGCGGCCACAGGCGAGGCACTTGAAGGGCTTGGCACCCGTGTGCTTCCGATAGTGCCGGGTCAGCTCGTCGGAGCGGGCGAAGCGCCAGTCGCAGCCTTCCCAAGTGCATTTATAGGGCTTCTCACCTGCAGGGAACAGCCACAGGTCACAGGCGCTCCAAGAGCCTCCCAAACATCCACCCCGCAGGACAGGGCTGGTGGCCACGCTGGTGGCAGGGTCCCTTTTTGCTGTGCTCAGTCCTCAGCCACCAAAGAACCATAAACTATTGGGTTACCTGAAGGCCCATGTGCCCTTATAACCAGGTCTTGGCCATGGATGTGGTCCTGGGCAACTTGATCTAGCTGAAGATGTCCCTATTCATTGCAGGATTGGACTTGATGACCCTTGAAGGTCTTTTCCAACCCAAACTATTCTATGATTCTATGTGCCTATGCACACACATTTCCTAGGCTTGGTTTCTAGTGCTGCTCAATTTCCTGCTGGATTTTGGAGCATTCCAGGCTGAAAACATTTCTGAGGGGTTTTTTAACTAAAAAGCCAAAAATTCCTATGGAAGGTGTTGCTGTGCATACAGGTATGGGGAGCATCAGGAGAAAGAAGCAGGTTAGAATCATAGAATCCCAGACTGCCTTGGGTTGGGAAGGACCTTAAAGCTCATCCAGCTCCAACCCCTGCCACAGGCAGGGACCCCTTCCACCAGAGCAGGTTGCTCCAAGCCCCTGTGTCCAACCTGGCCTTGAACCCCGCCAGGGATGGGGCAGCCACAGCTGCTCTGGGCCCCCTGTACCAGTGCCTTAGCACCCTCACAGGGAAGAGCTTCTTCCTTATGGCATTCAAATCTTCCTCAAAGCATCTTTGCAACCACTGTGTAACCTTCCCTGCATCCAAGTTCAGCCCCAGAGCAGCTTCTCATACACAAAACGCTGTGTTTTCTCCAGAGCGTTTGGATGATGTAATGCCTCTGCCCTTTCCCTCCTCCCACCCATACACACCTATTCCTGCACTGAAACGCACTAACTTCTCAGCCAGCTGGGAAATGGGCTGGAAAAGCCCGAGCCTGCTTCCAACTGCTTGCGTGCCCAGGCCGTGGAGCTGAGCCCTCTCCTTGCAGGGGTGTGGTGCTCTCAAATATTAGCCCTCGCTCTTAACAGCCTGAACAAGCAGGCAGGGGCCAGGGAATGTGCTGACTTCCCCGACCTCAAATATTTACCGTCTCAGCAGCCCATTGCTGCGCGCACATCGCAGCGGGAGCGCACGTACACGCAGCAGCACGCGTGCACAGGCATGTGCATCCTGCTCCAACATGTTTCTTGCTCCTCCTGCAGCCTGTGTGCCAGGCAAATTTAGCATGCGGCCAGGAAACAGCATTCAGCCACAGAGAGGTCTACAGAGGCTGCTATGTATGGGATAGACCATGAAGGCATAGACACTTCTTCCCTGTGAGGGTGCTGAGGCACTGGCACAAGGTGCCCAGAGAAGCTGTGGCTGCCCCATAGAATCACAGAATCATAGAACAGTTTGGGTTGGAAGGGACCTTAAGATCATCCAGTTCCAACCCCCTGCCATAAGCAGGGACACCTCACACTAAACCATGGCACCCAAGGATCTGTTCAACCTGGCCTTGAACACTGCCAGGGGTGGAGCATTCACAACCTCCCTGGGCAACCCATTCCAGTGCCTCACCACCCTCACAGGAAGGAATTTCTTCCTTAGATCCAATCTAAACCTCCCCTGTTTAAGTTTGAACCCATCACCCCTTGTCCTGTCACTACAGTCCCTAATGAAGAGTCCCTCCCCAGCATCCCTATAGGCCCCCTTCAGATACTGGAAGGCTGCTATGAGGTCTCCACGCAGCCTTCTCTTCCCCAGCCTGAACAGCCCCAACTTTCCCAGCCTGTCTTTGTATGGGAGATGCTCCAGTCCCTGATCATCTGACTTGTTCCAACAGCTCCATGTCCCCTGGTAGTGTTCAAAGTCAGGTTGGACACAGGGGCTTGGAGCACCCTGCTCTAGTGGAAGGTGTCCCTGCCTGTGTCAGGGGTTGGAACTGGATGAGCTTTAAGGTCCCTTCCAACTCAAACCATTCCATGATTCCATGCACCTGAAGGAGACGGGGCACCAGGGCATCTGCTCCTCAAAAGCTCTGCACCACAGGGAGCAGAAAGATGTCATTTTTACGGCCAAGGTAAACAGAGCTTAAATCCCGTTTATGAGTAGCACACTGGTTGTTTTACAGCACACTGGGGATCGCAGGCTTGCATTGGCATGCTAAGACAAAGGCAGGATTTGCACCATGCGGCCACAGACATTGTCCCAGCCGGGTCACCTGGCTGGGTCAGCCTTACCAAGGCCCTTTAGTTTCAAACAATAACAGGTTGATCTCCAGGATAGAAACAAAATGCTTTCCATTGTCCCACGAGCTGGCTCCATCTGCCAGGACAGCACGGCAGGGCAAGCTCAAACAAAGGACCCAAACTGGCATTCCCAGCTCCCGGGAGGCGGGTGAGCAGCCACCGGGTTATATATTTAATCTCACAATGGCACCCAGGAAATGAATGGTGTCTCCAGGAGATGAATACAGCTCAGCCCATGGCAACGGGCAAACCACAAGGAAAGATCTTGGAGATCATGTACTTCTTAGCCCTCCTGCCACCAGGCAAGGAATGGTGAGAAAGGGCGTTATTAACCCTTCAAGTGATGGAGCTGAGGTGGCATCGGGCATACTTAGCTGGCAGGAGCTCAGCTCTATTGCTGAACTTAGAGGGGCTGAGACCTCAAAACAACCCCAGACTGGATGCAGACACCCTGAACCTGTCTGTGTTTGGCTCTGGTTTGGATTCCTTTCTTCTCACCCGTCCCACAACACTACCAGTTTTCTTGACTACTCAGGTCACATCCTCCTTGGCCTCTCTGTCCTTCCCTCTTAAAGCAAGCAAAGCAGAAGGAGGCAAACAACACACTTGGATTTCCAGCCTGACTAATGGGAAACCTGGAAAACTGGCTGCATTTTCTTGGGATCCAATTGCCTGGATACACCCTTATGTTGTGACTTGTAAGGCCAGTGCCTATCTCGGACAGGTCACATCTCTGGGCACAAAGCTAAGACCCATGCTCCAAATAGAAGGGGAAAAGAGATATTTCATTTCAAAGCAAGAGCCCTGAGCACAGATTGCTGCTGTGACAAGCACTTATCACCACCCGGCTCTCGGGGCTGGGACAATGTCCTTCCTGTTCCTTTCTTCCACCCTTTCCGTGTTGTTCTCCAGCCTGCTCCCAGCACAGCCCCTGCCAAAACAATACTGTACCTCCTGCACACAGCAGAATTCCTGGCTGGCTTGCTTGCAGGAGTGATAAGAGGGAAGCGGAGCAGAGCCAAGAGCAAGAGCCGATTCCCAGCCTCAGGATGGGGTTTGTTCGTTGTTCATAAAACAGCAAAGTGAACTCTGGGCCAGCTTAATTGCTCTCAGTAAAGATCAGCCCTTCTATAAAAGAGATTTATGAGGGCACTGATGGTTCCTGGATACCCGGGGATCTGATAAAAGTTTCAGGTATAATAAATGCCTTAATGAGAAGACTTGTGCTTGAGTGCACAAGAGCCACCGAGCTAGGTTTACCCCAGGGAAGCTGGTTGTGGTGGGAGCCTCTTTGTGCTGGTGGCACGGTTTACACCAGCCAGGGCAGCCTAAGACACCTTCACCCTCAGGAATGAAGCACAGCTCTTGTACATGTGTGTTTGGAGCCCTATGTGTATATGTATATGTACATGTATGTGCATTTGGTAGCTCCAGTGACAACACCAACACCATCCCTGCTAAAGGGATGAGCACTGGGGAAAAGTGGTCTGTGTGGCTGGTGCACAAGGAGATACTGGGGGTTCCTTCCTCTCCTGGGGGACCACAGGGGCACGTGACAAAAGAAACATGCCTTGTCTCCTAAGATGTTATCTGTATGCACCACGTGCCTTCACACAACCTTTTCATGGGCTAAGCAGCACCAGACCTGGTTGGGATTTGGGAGATCTCAAAGGAAGGGCTCAGGGGCACCTCCTTCTCCCGACCCATTGGCTCAAGAGCCTCCAAGAGTTCTAAATTCTAGACTATTCCTCAAAGGCAACAAGTGCCCACAGCAGAGTACAGCCACTATAAACCTCCGCAACCACTGGACTCTTGCTAACGCTAACATCAGTAGACTGAACTCCTTACACCAGTAACCACACCGGATCAAGGTAACCAACATTATCAGCAACATCTTATCCCTGTAAGAAGTGTTGGCTGCAGATGTGGTGCTCTTACCTGTGTGAGTCCTCTGATGGGCCTTCAGGTGCGAGCTCTTGGTATAAACCTTGGAGCAACCTGTAAAAACACAAAGGAACCAACTTCAGCCGTGGGGAAGGGCCAGAACAAATCCAGAACATTGATATTAGGGACAGGGCAGGCCTGGAAAGCACAGCATGCAAATAACCCATTTGTTACGGCAGTAACTGAAGAGCATTTGCTCTCCAAGACAGATGGACCTTTACGATACTTTATCTTTGTCACACAATCCTGACACCCATGGGCATTGTACTGGGAATCAGAAGGCAAAGAGTCAGGGACCGACTTCCTCAACCAGGTCTTAGAGGCAGGATAAAACACATCCAGGAAAGCATGCATCCAGTGTGGCTGCTCCATTCCTGGCAGTGTTCAAGGCCAGGTTAGATGGGGCTTGGAGCAACCTGGTCTACTGGAAGGTACCCACAGCATTGCAGGCCTGAGCTCCACTTCCCCATCAGCACACAGAAGGAAAAGCACCAGGGCCACTTCCTGCAAACTGGGGCTGGGGCTTTGCAAACAGGTCTCCCCAGTTCCTCCAGTTCCTGGTGTGAATTCAGCATGCCTCCCATCACCTCCTCATGTCAGTGAGACTTGCTGCCCTGCCATCAGCCCTGACGGTTCACCTCTGCCTGAACCTCAGGGTGAAGGAGTAGACGTCCTCCCCTGCCTCTGCACGTACACACCAGTGTTTATTCAGTGCAGGCTGTTGGCACCAAACAGTGCCAACACTGGTTTTGCACCACTGATGTGTTCCTGCTTTCCTGTGCAGGTCAAAGTCCTGCTGAAAACAGGCAAGTTTTGCCTTGGTAATGTGTCCTGCAGGATGGGACTCCTGCTCTGACCAGAGGGGTCTGTCTCAGGTCCATTTACACCCTTAGATTATCTGTCTCCCACCAGCAGAAGGTAAAATATACAGCACAAGCTGTTAACTGCAAGAACATGGGTGAAGCTTCTGGCTCAGAAAGTCCCTCATCTGCAGGTTGCCAAAGGGTGGGAATGTGTAAGCACAGAAAGATCTCTCTCAGCATCTCCTATTATAGAGTTCCTGGGGTCACTGATGGAGACAGGATCTGAGCTGGACAGGCCCCGGGGCTGACCTACTACAGCCACACTTGTGCCACGGACAGCACACAAATCCAGGTGGAGGCAGTGAGGAAATGACTCTCCTCAGCTCACACACCCCATGGGAAAGCTGCTCATCCCCATCAGCTGTCACTGTGGTTTTTTGCTAAGGACACGGTTCCTTCTCTCCCATGCAGCATGAATGAGTGTGGACCTGTGAATCCCACAAGCTCTGTGCGCACAGTGCAGGAACCCCTGCCCAAGCATCACAGGTCTTTAAGTTGGACACGCTCATGCAATGAGGCGCTGCACAGGGAACAGCTTCAGCTCATCACCCTGAAACGCCTTTCCACACCACCCTGATGCAGCACGTGAAGCCACCAAAGGACATGACACAGAGATTCTGCTCATTGCCTCCTTGGAAGAAGAGATCTGGGGATACAGAGACCATAAAGGCTGCTCAAGGAAATTAATTGGTTTGTTTTGCAACCCATTAAGGGACAGTGAGAAAGGAAGGTCAGTGAGAAAGCCAGTGTGGCTTCACCTGCAGAGACCATGTGGCTGCTCAGTGTTAGGCAAACCCAGACTGGAACAGGCAGCTAAGGCAGTGGAATTCCTGGAGCATTCCTGTGCTTCACAGGAGCTCTCTGCTTCTCCAAGTCAGGAGAAAGGGAAGGGGGAAAAACAGGCATCAGCTAGTGCAGGCAGGATGGACTCTTCTCCTCCTTTGGTGTCATAGGAATCCCACTTCCCTGGAGCTCTCCATAGCTCCCTTCATCATCTGGACAAGGTGATCTCAGATTAAACTCCTGCAGAGGCCCAAGGCAGCCCCAGCCTCAGCGTGTCAATACATCCACCCCAAAGCCAATACATCCACCATCAACAAACCTGGGTAATCACAGTGATGGATTCTCCTTTTCTCCAGCTCAGGGTTGTTGCGTCTGTTGTATTTGGGGGGCTGCATGACAACGTGCCCCTGGGAGAGGGTCCCAAGGCCATTGGGGACTGGGGGGACCTGGGATGACTGGACCAACTTCAGTCCAAACGTGGCTTCATAGGATGGAGGGGGAGAGATGGTGTTGATGAGCTCAGGCTGGTTTTCTGGGCTGCCAGGCTGTGAGTTGGGGGGTGACGGGGGCAGGTTCACCCCTGGAGCAGGGTAGAACTGCCCTGAGATGTTGAAGTTCCCCTGTCCCTGGGAGACATGTGGGTACTGCTTCACTGGCTGGACAGGTCTGTGGACCACGCTGGACATGGCACTACCTGTGGACATGGTGACACCACTGAGGCTGTTGATGGCTGTGGTGCTGTTGGAGGAGGATGTCAGAGAGGTAATGTCAGCACTTCCATTGCCAAGAGGCATCTGGTAAAGCTGGGGCTGCTGTGGGTTGGCAGGCAAGGGGATCTCAGAGGGCAGCTCCTGCTTGATGAAGATGTTGTTCACCGCCACTGACTGGGGCATGCTGAAGACACTGGTGAAGTCAGGCAGGGTCTGCGTGGAGGCAGAGGAGCAGGGCTGGGCGAAGCTGGTGCCGGGCTCGGTTTTGATCTGTGGGAAGGGAGCCATGGGTTTGGGAGGCCGGTACAGTCCCGTGCGCAGGTGCGTTGTGTCGGGCAGGATGACGTTGATGTTCACGCTGTACGGGGTGGATGATGGCTTCTCTGTGGAGAAGAACTCGTCCACCACCGAGGCGCTCTCCCGGCGGTACTTCTTGTCTGGCAGCATTGAGATGGGGGGCACCTCGTTTGAAAGGTACTTGTCCATTTCCGACCGTGCCTATGGCAAAGGAACAGAGAGAAGGGATTTGTGACCTCGGCACACTGGTGATGGAGCCCAGTGTTCAACAGGTAACAGGAAACGGAAAGAGCAGCAAGGAGCCAGAGACTGCAGTGATTTAGCTTGTCTTTGACTCAGCCAGACTCCCCAGGAGTGAATCATTGTCCTCTGTCCCACTTCCCTGCTACCCACCAGCACTGATAACAAAGGCAACGCTAGGCAGAGGATGCAGTTATGAGCCTGACAGAGGAGACACAAGCTTTAGGTACAAAGCTTTGGTCACATAAACAAGAGAATTTAGCACTAGAAGTGGGATAGAATCAGAAACTGCTCCAGTCAGCCTCATGCTTTGGGCGTGTTGGATCTGCAACCCACCTTAGAGGTGCTGACTCTGATCTCCTTTAAACTCCACAGGCTGAGATGTATTGCATTTCATTCTAGGACAGTATCTTTAATTAACTGAGAATATTATAGGTCAATATCTTTAATTAATTGGGGATAATTTGGGCAATAGCACCTAGAAATCTAAGTGATGTTGCCACTAATTCAGTGGACTGTGAGCCTAAAATGGAAACCACCAGACATACTATTCCTGTCTTGTCTTGGTAAAGTGACTCAGCCCTCACCTAACCTTTGGTTTAGTTCTAGTCTTGTAGAGCTGTTTGTACAAGCCCAGGCCCTCCAAGCTAACAGGACCTGTAGCTCAATCACTGCCTGCCAGGTTGCTTCCCCTCCTGGTTCATGTCTGATGCGGCATCCCACTGGATCCAGGCCTGATAACTCAGCAACCTGATGGAGCAATCCGCTAGGAAATTCATCCCCTGGCATTTGATGACTCAAGTTCTCTTCTTTGTGGTTAAAGATACCAGCGTTAATGCTCTTCTATAAAGCTACAGCCTTTAATTATGTGGTTATCCATGTGTCAAGCTCATCGCAAAGCCCTTGTACACTCATTCATATGTAGAGGAGCTGGCAGAACCACTGGGTTTCCCTGGCAGAGCTACGGTGCTGATCTCACCCCACACCCTTGCACGCTTGAGCCGAGGGTTTTACAGCCTTGAACTATGTCATTGGAGTGCAACGGGCCGAAGTCATCCCTGCTGCAACTCCATTGCTCTCAACAAAGCTGGACGGGACCCAAGAGAGCTCTGGTGAAACCTATCACCTGCGCTTCCAGCTAATTCAAAGAGCCTTTGCACCTCTGCAGGTCATACTGGCAACACATGGGTGAGCTGGCTCCCATCCAGACACAGAGACGTGCCACAGATACACCCTCTCCATCACGGGTGGAAGCTCAGGGATGCTGGACCTGGAAGTCTCAGTGTTGCACTGAACAGAGCGCTGAGACTGTGCATTCTGCCCTGTGCTGGCTGCACTGGTGTGTGTACACACCTTGTGTCAACCCTGCCAGTCCTCATCGAAGCTGAACAGTCCCTGCCCTCATTAAAGGAAGAGATGTGCTGGCTCTACAGGCTCACTTGGTATCACATCCCCACCTCTGCCCGAGGCAGTGCAGCACCCTACCACCATGCTCTGGTGAGAAAACCCTGGCTCAGCACACCCCGAAGTCAAGGCATCAATGTGAGGCAGGAAGGAGAAGCAGAGGAACTCAACCCAGTTCTGGCAGAGTGGTCCAAACCCCTGAGGATGCTCAGGGGCTGGAGCACCTCCCATATGAAGACAGGCTGAGGGCACTGGGGCTGTCCAGCCTGGAGAAGAGAAGGCTGCGTGGAGACCTCATAGCAGCCTTCCAGTGTCTGAAGGGGGCTACAAGGATGCTGGGGGTGGACTCTTCATTAGGGACTGTAGGGACAAGACAAGGGGTGATGGGTTTAAACTTACACAGGGCTGTCCAGCCTGGAGAAGAGAAGGCTGCGTGGAGACCTCATAGCAGCCTTCCAGTGTCTGAAGGGGGCTACAAGGATGCTGGGGGTGGACTCTTCATTAGGGACTGTAGGGACAAGACAAGGGGTGATGGGTTTAAACTTACACAGGGCTGGCACAGGTGGTAAATGGCAGTGTTCAAGGTCAGGCTGGACACAGGGGCTTGGAGCACCCTGCTCTAGTGGAAGGTGTCCCTGCCTGTGTCAGAGGTTGGAACTGGATGAGCTTTAAGGTCCCTTCCAACCCAAACCATTCCATGATTCCATGTACCTGAAGGAGGTGGAGCACCAGGGCATCTGCTCCTCAAAAGCTGTGCACCACAGGGAGCAGAAAGGTGTCCAGCTGGGTTCCTACCCAAGGAGAACACCACCAAAGCTCCTACACACCCACATTGGCATAGGAGTGTTAGCTTGGGGTGTCAGCTTGCTCTAGGCAGCACCAGAGGCTCCGGATGCCATTCATGCCTGAGCAATGAAGTGACCCACTCGGCAGCAGTGGTGGCAGGGGAAGGCGTTGATGCCTTTTACTTCCACACTTCCCTTATCTCTGGCATTTAGCTTTCTCACCTTCAGTTCCCAAGGGAAGGTCTCCACCTACACAGCTCCAGTGAGCCTGTACACAGCAGGTGACTGGGCAGGTGTATTAACATAGAAAGGCACAGAGGGCCTAATTTCAGACCCCAAACCTGCATTCTCAGCCATAGTCCCCCTGTTCAGTGTCTCCCGACCTCCTTTCTCTCATAACCAACCCCTACCTGCAAAGGCTTCTTCCTGTTATTCCATTAAAGCCTGATAAAGCCACTTGATCCTGGGGGGTGCTGAGGGGCAGCTGGTCAGCAGAGCAGAAGCAATGGGCTTCCACTGGACAGGAGGGGTAGTCAGAGAGATATCTTGCCTGCAGCTGCATGCCAGAACCCATGGGTCCCACACTGTGGTTATGTCACAGGTCCCACATGGCCCCAAGGGCCCCAGTGTCCTTCCAAGAGGGAGAAAGAGGCACTTTGCTTGTTTGTGTTCCAAAAATGCCTTAGAAACCCTGGTGCACACTGGCACTGCTCGTGCTGGGTGCTGACACCTAAGCACTTCCCAGCCAACTCTCTATCCAAAACCAAGCCCTCAGCCCACAGCCTGCCCATGGGGATGACTAAGTGCTAACTTGATCCAGCTCAAGTGTCCTCAGTGCAAGTGTCTCTGTTTGGCTTTCACTCACAGCTCCATTCACTCAGTGGGGATCCAGCTAATGGAGACACACAAGCAGACAGTCACAGTGGTGGCTTCCACACACCACTGAACCATCAAATGGTTTGGGTTGGAAGGGACCTTAAAGCTCATCCAGTTCCAACCCCCTGTCATAGGCAGGGACACCTTCCACTAGAGCAGGGTGCTTCAAGCTCCATCCAACGTGGCCTTGAGGATGGAGACAGCAGGAAGGCACCTGGCTGGAAGCAGGGAGCGGAGGTGCCCTGGATGCTGTGGGTAGCTGTGGGGACATCCCAGCTCGGTCTCCTGGGGGCTGTAGGTACCTGTCACCAGCGGGGCAGAGGGATGCAGAGGGAGGAAGGAGGAAAGGGCTTCACCTCGAGAATGAGCGGCGGCATCCGCTGTTCCATCCGCAGGGGGTGCAGCTGTGGGGCAGACAGGGCTGGGTTAGTGGGGTGGCCTCCCCCGGGGTCCCAGCCACCCTCCATAGGCCTCCCCCAGCCACCCCTGGCCATTGAGGCCTCACCACCCCCCAGCAACCAGGAGCAGGGATGTTCCTCCTCTGGTTTCCTCGTGCCCATAGGCAGGAGAGGAGCCGGCTGTGTCAGATCAGCAGGGGCTAGAAATGAGCCCAGGCTTCCTTCTCTCCCACAGAACACCAGCAAAACCAACCCAGTGGGCTCCATTTTCCCATTTTTGGGGTGCTCATATGCTGGACGTTGCATCTAAATGGAGCATGTTCATTGTGAGGCCAACCACAGGGCTACATAGCCTTGAGAAGGTGGATACCAAACAGGCTGGGGATGCTGTGAGCTGTAGGTCTCCATGTGGTCCTCATGCCTGGAAGCACGAGGAGATGCTTAAACATGAAATCTGTAGGTTAGAGCTGGAAGGGTTGTGAAAGCTGTGTCCCATCACCCCCATCAACCGAAGAAACAGCTTCAGAAGCACCTGCAAGCTTCAGCCAAGCTCCTGTGCAAGTAATGCTTGAGCCAGACAGTGGGTTCAGATGCTGGATCCCTCATTTTGGGGTCAACCACACCAGGAAACCAGCAAAACCTCCTCTCTGCAGCCATCTGCATGCATAGAAAGCAGCACAAACACAAAGGAAGCAATTGAGGGTAGAGTGGGCCCCAGCAGGAGGAAGTCCCATAGACACTAGGTCTCCATAGGCTCCACAGCCAGTCCCAAGCAGGTCCTAGCAGCTCTGGAGAGGGCAGCTGAGGACGCTGCTGTGGGCTCACATGAGACAGCAATGACCAGGCAGGATCAGCCCATCCCTTCCTCCCTGTCTGCAGCCACAGGCTGGGAATTAACCATTTTATTGCCTTTGTGAGAAGAGCTGGACTTATCACATAGACAGTGAGCTCAGTCCATCTCAATACTGCCAGGGCTTGGTGGAGAAAGCCTCCGGGGCCTTCTAGCTGGAGAGCCATTAGGCTTCTATAGTTGCCTCCCCTGTAGTCACTATCAATGCCACCACTACAATCACCACAGATAAGGATAAGATAATTGCTCCAGAGGTGGGCATGGCCCAGAGTCCACCAACTGCATCAACAAGGGCTCCAGCAGCCACCATAGGAACCATGTAGCTCAGGCAAAAGTGAGCATAGGAAAGATACAGGCAGAGCAATCAGCACAACCTCTGTGAGTTTAGAGGTGTCCAAAGTGGAATCTTTGGTTTGGCCAGGAAGGAAAAGCCAGTAAGAACAACCTTTTGTACAATAAAGGCACTCAACTCCTGTGATATTCCCTCTCAAGTCATAGTGTCCATGTCTGACCATGGAGGAGGGTCTTTCCAACTCACCAGAGAAAGGAAAGCCAAAAGGATAACCAAGCAGGGAAAGGAAAGGGGTTAGAACAAGCACTTTGTCCATTCCAGACAAGGCCATCGCACGCCAGTTTGTGCCACTGGACCAGCAGGACCGTGTCACACTCAGCACTGGCACATCCAAACCTGGGACCCAAATTCCCTGGAGGGCAAGATGAGACCAGCAGCCTCTGGAAGAGCTGTTGCTGTGGAGCACCCATAGTGTGAAACCAGTGCAACCCAGCCCTGCAAGCCAGTGGCTCGATGAAGGAAGCCAGTGAAGCCCCAGCTTCTCCAGAGTGGATTCTCCTGTGGCTCGTAGGCACAAACATGAATCCTCCTCCTCTACCATCTGCCTATTTTCCTGAATCCCACAGGATTGGAGACCTCTATCCCCTGCTCAGACGAAGGCAGGACAAGATGTTACCAGGACGTGGATCAACACACACAGAGTCCAAGACAAACATGTCTTGGGAGGATACAGAAGAAAAGCAGCACTCAAGCCAACCGTGCTGCTTTGGCAGCAGTCACCCACGAGCATCGTTAGAAGAGCATTAGGCTCTGAGGCTGTCAAGGTAGGGGCAGGGACGTGCCTCTCCCGTGATGGAACGGTTTCTAATCTGGAGTTGATGAATAACAAACGGCCATAGAAACATCAGACGCTGTCACCGCAGCAGAGAACAAGGAGGGAAATCAATGTTTGCGAAACAGGCAATGAGCAAGTGGAGTTGGCAAAGGGAGCGGCCGGGGGGGCTGGGAGGAAAGGGCTCCGGGAGGACTTGGCAGCTTCCAGTGCTGTGCTGGCCCCTGCCTGGACGCAGCCCCTGGTCCTGCTCTGCAGCGCTGGGAGGCATCAAACCCGGATGGGGCTCACTCTTGTCACAGCCAGCACCAGCCACAGAGCTGCAAAGAGCTTTGGGAGAGGGGTGCAAGATCATCATGGCGTGGTTTGGGTTGGAAGGGACCTTAAAGCTCCTCCAGCTCCAACCCCTGCCACAGGCAGGGACACCTTCCACTAGAGCAGGGTGCTCCAAGCCCCTGTGTCCAACCTGGCCTTGAACACTGCCAGCGATGGGGCAGCCACAGCTTCTCTGGGCACCCTGTGCCAGTGCCTCAGCACCCTCACAGAGAAGAGCTTCTGCCTAGGAACTCATCTCAGTCTCCCCTCTGGCAGGTTAAAGCCATTTCCCTTGTCCTGTCCCTACAGGCCCTTGTCCAAAGCCCTTCTCTTGATTTCCTGTAGCCCCTTTAGGCACTGGAAGAAAAACACCAGCTCACCCACAAGGGTCAGCACAACCTGTGATGTTCAAGGGGTTCAAGGGATGGGGGACATCAGGGCACCCACTCCATGTGCAAGGGGTACCCCTCCATGGAGTGAGGGCCCTTCCCAAGCACAGGCACATGTGGGACAACGGCTGTGCCTGTTGCTCAGGTCCTGGAATTATATAGCACAACCTCTTTCTCATACATGCACCTGCATGAAACTCCATGGAATCAGCAAACAATGGGGAGGACAATCATCAATCAAAACCCCCTGGCAAGTACCTGGCAGTACCCCTTTAAAGGCACACATTATAAATAGACCGTATTTAGAGCCAGATTTGGTTCAATATCAGCATTTATTGTCTCCTGGTTAAATATTGACCTGAGTAAATATTTGTTTCTGTGATCATTTGGGTTTGATACTGACCTCGATCGACGTTATTTTCTGTTTGTTCTTCAAGTCTTCTGGAACTCTCTGCAAAACGGGATTAGCAAAGAAACCCCCAGGACTCTTCCTTTCCAGTACACACAGAGCCAAAGGTTCGGCTGCTGTGGATAACAAAGCACCACTGCAAGCAGCACAACCAGGCTGTGCCGATGGAGGTAGGTGCCAGGCTGCAGAAGGCATGCTCCATCTCAAAGGAAGGCGCAGCTCCAAGAGAAGCTCCCCTCAAAGCATTCATCTGTGTCAGCATTACCAGCAGTGGGGCAAGAGGCATCTTCATTGGCTTTGGCCACCTGGAAAGTGGGCAAGTCTCTATGCAAGGTCTCTCTGGAGTCCATAGGGATTGCCAGAGTTGATCCATCCCATCTTTCCATCTTGAAGCTGTCACACTTTCCAACCTACCAGAGCAGCTCCAGGAGCAGGACAGCGATGCAGCCCTTCTCCAGGTTTGTGCCAGGAGCTCATGGACAGCTCTGGAGGGTTATCCTGGTACTCTGTGCCCTTGTGTTTGAGCTGCCCAAGGTAACTGTCACCTCTCAGGGGAACCAGGAGTTTCCTTGAGGCCAAGAGTCACCACCAAGGCAGATGCAGGCAGTGGGGAGGTGCTGGCCTCTGGCTGAGCCTCAGGCTCAATCCCAGCAGACTTGCTGACTCTGTTTGCTATTCCTTCCTTCCAGCCACTGATAGACTCACTCAGAGGCAATCTACCCCTGCTATTTATCACTGAAATCATGCCACTGGAGTCAGCAATCCCAAAGGCCAAAGAAACACACTCATCTGACTCCAAGGTCAAGTGCCTGGAAGAGGAGCAGTCTGGAGCAATCAGACTCCAGTGGGCTTTAAGACAGCAAGCAGAAACCTTCCCAAAAGGTACCACCATTTCTCCTTGATTGCCCCAGTCCACCCTCTCTGCTGAATGTGGGAAGATGGAGGCTCTCAGATGTCCTCATTCCCCAAGATGACCTGGACAAATTCATCCACTTGTTTCAAGCTATTGCATGGCCGTAGCACACTGGGTTTGTCCTTGAGCCTTCCAGCTCCCCTCTGGTCACTCATCTGTGCTGCATGTCCTGAACCAAGTGTGACATAAAATCAAGTAGGCTGAAAAGACCTTTAAGATCATCAAATCCAACCATTACCACCACTAAATCACATCACTAAGAGCCTTAGCTACATGGAGGAGGCTGTTAGAGCTCAGAGGGAGCTTCCCCAGCGGGGTTTGGGTGGGATTCATTCCACCTCACTTGAACCATCTTAAAGCTCACACTCATCAGGGATGATGAGAAGAAAAGCAGCACATTCCCAGGGCAGGGTCTGACAAAGGCAAAGTGAGTCATCTGCTGCTTGCTGGGGCTTGTGAAGTCCTCCTGGCACTCAGCACATGATAAAACAGCCCCAGAGCCTGTTCTTCCCTGTACAACACCCACAGCAGACCCGAAACCCCAGGCATGGGGAAAGCAAGGTCAAGTTTCACGTGCGGATAGCACATCCCAACCTCCTTGTGGCCCTCAGGTGCCCTGCCAAACCAGTCAGTGAAACAAAACACACCCCAAGGCGGGTGAAAACACCGTGCCTGAAGTAGGTCTTTGGGCCAGCTTCTTGCTTCCAAGCTTGCAGAGCACCCAGCACAGTGCAAGGGACCAAGGAGGACATTGGAGCACGTCCTGTGTTAGCCTCAAAGGGTTTCCTCAAGATCCATTCCCTCCAGCTTCAACCCTCTCTTTCCACATATTCCCTGTATAGAAGTGAATTGCCAATCGCTGTTGATTAAGAGAGAGTGATTAAGGCAGATAACAGGCCACTGACAGTTCCCACAGAGAAGGCACCAAGCCCTGGGAGAAGCCCCAGGTTTGCAGGCTCAGGGAAACACAAGGGCTTCGTGTCCCAGAGGTGATGTCAAACAGCCAAGCTGATGGGTTTGAGCTCTCCCAAAAGCACAGAATCACAACAGCACCAAATACCAGGATCTGCTCAGAATCAAACGCTGTGTTCTACAACAGCAGAACGATGAATAGGCAAGGGAAGATTTCCCCCTTTTCCAATTCAATTGCACAAACCTGGGTCATTCCCACACCTCAGAGAACACCATCAGACCTATTCATAGCAAGAAGGGTTTTCACTGACTATATTCAGCCACCCCTGGGCTCAGCTCCCCAGACGTGAGGATCAGCAACATGACGATGTACAGGGAACAGCATTAAAGTGATGGGCTGGAGTGGCTGGTGAGGAGATACCCCTCTCAGGATGGGTTTGGATTCACGACACATGTTGCTTCAGATGGGATAGTGATAACAGATGGATAATAAATACTCTTTCCTCCTGTAAGTCCCTGTGTTTTCAGACCAGCTATACCGGGACCAATATCTTGCCACTCTTTCCTCCTGCTTGTACTAGAAATACTACAAAGAGCAAGGTCATGAAACGCATTTTCATACTCGCAAATCCAGTCCTCGGTGGAAACGGGAAGGTCCCCGTCCCATTAAAAAGAAATTAAGAAATCCTAATTTTCAAAGGATTCTCTGCGCATTTCTGAACATCATGAAAGATTCTTTGTCTGAGTTTCAATCCCAGCTTGAAAGGGGCTGAACCTCTTTGATGTGGTAAACAGCCCATGGGGCTTTTTTGGAGGGTTTTCATGCTAGCTCAAGTTCTGAGAACATCTGAATTGTAAACAGCAGCGCTCCAATCCCCAAACACCAACTGCACCCTGTGACTCAGGGAGCTCACCAATGGAGCACGAGCAAAGCAAATATTCTAATCAAAGGGCTCAGCTCACAAGACGGTTGTAAGCGTGATTATTTGCAGTGGATGGGTTAGATAAAAGAACTCAGTGGACCAGGGAAGGGGAACAAAACAGTGCAGGGAGCTGACCAAACAGGTTTGAGAGGGGAAAATTCACCGTTGATGATGCACCGGCCAGAAATGCATTACCCCAGACCTTGGCGAGCGATTGCAGGTGACTGTTTGCTTCCCACACACCGGTCAGGAAGGGTGACAAAGGGAAATCCGTTGGGTTTATTAAGGTGTCGGAGTCCCCTGTTTGTTTCCTCCCTCAAATACCTGCCCTTTGTGTGCTCAGGGCAAAAAAACCCAAGCAACCAAACCACTCCACAATGTGCTTTTCTGCCTGGTTTGCAGCTCTCCGTGTCGGCAAGTGGAGAACAGGCTTGAGCAAGGGCTGCGCAGGGGGACGAGGACCAACACACCTGAAATCCCTTCCTTTCTCTCTCTCCTGCTTTGTGGAGCCAAGCTTCCCCCTGCGGAACAATCAGCCTTTGTCCCACCTGGACAAAGCCATTGTGCTCCATTGAGCTCAAAGTTCAGCCGTTTCATCCCACACCTCGTCTGCTTCCAGCAGTGCTCGTGTGTGCACGGACACACACCAGGAAGTCTGGGCTAGGGGATTAAGTCACATAAAACAATAAACACCGAGGCTGAGATCCCCTGAATTTCCTGGTCTTTGGCTCACCGGTTGCACCGGTTTTGTCCATGCTCCTTGGTGGACACAGCAGGATCTGGTGTGCATCGCCCTGACACAGGGCTGCAGAGAGCATCCTGCCTGGGGACTGCCCCTGAGGGTCTTCCTGCAAGAGCAGAGGGACAGATTCATCCTCTCTGGGGACTCCAGCTTCATTCCCATGGCCCTGCAGGCACCTGCCAGGCACAAAGCCCATCAGACTTGCAAATCCACAGGGAAGCGTTATCCTCAGCTGATCCCAAGGCAAAACAGCCTGGAAGGATCCCTCCTCCCCAATATCCCTCAGCCAATGGCCACAGCATGACCAGCAGCCATCCCACCACCCTGGCTTGTGCCAACAGGGATCAAGTGAGCCCATTCCTCCTTTAACCCAACATCTCCACATCACCACTCTGGCTCTGCACAGGCTCTGCCTCTGGCATGCTTTGGAAAGGATTCTTGCACAGCATTGTACACACTTGTGGGGAACACATGGATGCTTTGAACCCTTCTGCAAAGCCAGGAGGATCCCAGATGGAAAACATCCTGGTTACCCGAGAGGGGTAAAAGACCACAGCTTCACACTCCCACAACAGCACATTACATGGACATGCGGCAGTGTGAAGCCCATTGGGCTTCCCACTGCATCACTGTGAGCTCAAAGCCCACCCTGATCCATGGGCACAGCCTTGGCAACAGGCACTGCCCTGCTGAGCTCCTGTTGGTGGTGTCCCCATACATGGCAGCGGAAAAGCTGGATTCATTCCTTGCATGGCACTCCTGGGAATGAATCACTTCTACATCCCTAGTAATGAACACAGCAGAGCAGGAATCCTTCCAGGCCCAGATGCAGACAACATCTGTACACCCATCACCTTGCTTCCAACCGGGTGCTGGACCACATGGGAGCAGGAAAACCCATCCCTGGTCCAAGAGAGAGCCACCAGCACAGCCCCAGTCATGACACGGATATGGCCACAGGGGCTCAGACCCACAGGATGAAGCACACAGCCCATGGGGCCCTGCAGGGACAGAGCAGGATTGACACAGCCTGGAAAGCTGAAGCACACCTAAAAATGCTTCTCCTGTGACACCAGAAGCAAAATCCCTGCTGGGATGAGGTCAGATGAACACCAGGGCACCTACATCCATCCACTCATTGAAAGGGTCTGGGTAATGAGGCTCGTGGTGTGAGCACGAGGAAAAGGGCACAGCACCATCCTGAGAGCATCGAATCCCATCCAGCACCTCCCAGATGCTGTTTTATTCCTGTGGGAGCCCCCCCCCCTCCCCCCCAGCTCTGAGGCAGGCAAAGGGAGCCGCTGCCAAGCACAGGGGTGAGAAACTGCCTGTGGGGTGGGCACTCGAGGGGTGATGTCTGCTGCCACTTCCCACCTTGCAGCAGCTTAACCCACCCAAGGGAAGCAGGGACAGCCTGGCCTGGGGCTACCCGCAGCTACACGCACCAGGAGCTTCCATGGGTGATCCAGGTTATCCCTTCCACCTCCAGCACCTCGCGCTCCTCACCACTGCAGGGAAGCCCCTTAGGAGCCAGCTCCCATCCTGCACACCTCTGCGCAGGGGCCGTGCCATCTCCTTCCCAACCACGCTGTCAATGTTCCTCCTAGCAAGAGCTCCAGAGTCATGGAAACCTCATCTGTTCTCACCATCCCCAGAGCTCTGCCCAGGGACGGCTCTCACAGGGATCAGGATCACACCACTAGGGACCACACTTAAACCCATGCAAAGTATGAAGCCTCAGGTGCCCCAGGGAGGCTCAGAAGGGATGGGGTGGCTCAGAGGACCCAGCAGTGGGGTACATTATCTATCATGAGGTCAAGCCCAGCTCCAAGGACAGAGTCACCTGCCTGACACATCCACACTGGATGTTCCCAGCCCCGGGACACTGGGAAGGTGGGAGCAGCAGATGAGCCCTGGTGCCCCTCCAAGCCCTGGTGCCCATCAGGGTTGACCTGACAGCCACACATAGCGAGCATCTTCTCCTCCTTGAAACAAACCCCTTGCTTTGGGTTCCCTCACTGTTACATTTTACCTTCCCTCTAGCATCAACCTCCTGAGGTTTAAAGGGGAAACTTCTGTCTGTGACTGACCTGACCCACATGAGAAAGGAAAAGGCTTTTCTCTCCTTTTCTCTCCTCCTTTCCCTTTCTGTTTGTTTTGGATTTTCTCTTTACTTTGGGGCAGCAAATGCACATTAAAGGGAAGAACTGACCTGAAACTTCACACAGGATCTACTTCCACCTGCCTCAGACCCAATAGAATCCTCAGCAGCAAATAGTTCCCACCTCCCCCCCTTGTTTGAGGGGGACTTTGCAACCAGTGGGATAAAGGGTCTGCTCCTTTCTTTGCCGGAGCTCAGGAGCTGGAGCAGCGGGAATTGCCCTGTGGCAACAGCCAGTGCAGAGCTCTGACAGGTCACAGCCTTTCCATAGCTCTTGTCAAGCTGCTCTGATAAACACCTCCCAGAGCAAAGGGCTTCCCGGACGTGTGGCTTTTCCACCCTCCGGCTATGGCAGCATCTCCTTTACAGCCACAGAAGCCTCTGGCACTTGTTAGAAGGGGCCAAAACGTGGAAGACTCCCCCCCCCCCCCCCCCCCCCGGAGATGTGGGTCCAGCCCCACATCTGGTTCACATCAGCTCTGGTTGTGCCACCCAGGACGCTTCACCCTGGGTGGGTTTGGGGAGGTTCCAGTGTGGTGGATGGGGGCTGAGCGGGTGCTCCATATAAAGCAGGGGTGAGCTCCAGCCCTGCAGCTTCCCAGCATCCAGCCCATGGGCCCCGTTGTCCATAAAGGGATATGGGATGGATTGACAGCAAAGGATCAGTCACCCCCAAGCTCAGCTATCTCCACCCCAAGCAGACCGTGGTGGGGTGGCATTGCCCCAGGGACCAAACTGGGGTGAGAAACCCCTTTCCTTTCAAAGTGCCTCAATGAAGGGTTTCCAGCCAGGGTGGGCTCTGCATCCTCATGTCCCCCATAAGGAGGACAGGAGGTGGTGCAGGGCTGCCTGTCCTCCCCCCATGGTCATGGCCGAGGTGTGGGGGAAGCACCAGCCCCATTGCCTAATCCCACCGCTAATCCCAGCCGGCATTAGGGATACAAAAGCAAACCTCACCCTCCCCTTGACTAACCAGGGACAGCCCCAGAGATAACCCCCCCCTTGCTGAAGGTAACCCACAGGAGCCTTGAGGCTGTGGGGAGAGGCACAGGGCCACTGCAGGAAAAGAGCAGTGGGGTACTTGGCTCTCTGCCCCCCATATTGACCCCACATCCAGTGTGGATGCTGGATCGCCAGGGTATCATATGGAAACACAGCAATGGAGACAATGCCTTCGTCTCACCCAAAAGAGCCCCACAGCCACCCCTCGGGGCATCAGTGCTGCCGGGATGGGAAGCAGGCAACAGATACACAGCCCCAACCCCTGCTCCGTACCCAACCGTATCTACCCTCCATGGGGATGCCCTCAGGGGGTTCCCAGAGGAATAACAGCCAGGATGAGGGGGTCCCCGTGGGGCTGGAGACGCCCTCCTGCTGGATCAAGATGGCGCTGGGGACGTGGGGCGCAGGTTAATCATTACCCACCGTGCCCCAGCTCGCCTGATTCCCGGGAGCAGGGTGTGGGCAGGCCTGGATCACCCCTTTCCCACCAGGAAGAGTGGTCGAGGGCTCTACATGGTGGCATGAGGGGTCCATCGCCTAAAACACCAGCAAGGAGCCTCGTCCCCTTGGCTGGGATGGGCAGCAGGGCTTGGATGTGCTCCTACCATGGGCCAGAACAGGGATGGGTGTGCAAGAGGGGTGTAATAACACCCCAAAGCCGCTTATCCAGGTCTTTATCTCCGGTGCATACGTGGGGGACGCCATTGGGAATTTCAAGGAGCATTCCTTCCCCTTTGCGGCAGTGGAAAAACAAGATATAACACAATAAAATAGGAACCTAGCTCCTGTTTTCCCTGCTCTCACATACAGCGATCCCATTGCTCAGGTCCTTCCCAGGGAGGCAGCAGTGGGGCAGAGCCCCTCAGTACCCCCTCACCTGGGGAGAAGGGACTGAATCCCAGCTATGGGAGGGAGCAAAACCCAGGGCGTTTGGAAGGAAGCCGGAGGAAAACCCCCATAATAATGAAACCCAGCAGTCCCAAGAGGGAATCCGGCCCAGGGGGAAGAGTGAAGGTACAAAGCAATGGAGGTGTCGTAGCAAAGAGTGGGAAAACAAAGCAGAATTGGGTCCAAATCCACGCTCTCCTCTTGGAGAGGCACAAGGAGTGTAACTGAGCAGGAGGCGTCGGCCTCTGCCTTACCTGCACCAGCTCGGGCGGGTTTTCCAGGGGCCGGGAAGGGGGTTTGATGTCCTCAAAGACGGGAGCGTCTTCCCCGGGTTCCCCGGACATGGTGACGGGCTTCAGCGCGGTGAAGACGGAGGCGTCCTCGGGGAGCGGGGTGCGCAGCACCAGCCCGCTGCTCATTCCTCCCACCCCACTGCCCCCAGGAAAACCGGTCCTGTCCGGGGGTTGTAGTAAAGAAAGGGGGGAAAGATGAAAGGAAAGGGGAGGGGAAAGGGGATGAGGCAGAGGGAGCGGGGGCCGATCCCGGAGGAGCCGGGTCACGGGAAGGCTTTACCTGCCGTAGGAGGAGGAACGCCAACCTGGAAGCGGTGGGGAAGCCGGAGGAGCCAATCAGGATCCCGCCGACGGCAGCCACCGGGGATAAAAGGAGCCGGGAGGAGCGAGAGGAGGCCGGAGCTTCGCCCTTAGCCCCCGTGTGCCATGCACGGTGTGCGGGCAGCGCCGGCCCGAGCACCGGCCCGAGGGACGTGGTGCTGCCGGTGCCACCGTGAACCCGGACCCCAGCGCAGCTGGGATGGAGCCAGAGCAACCCAGCTCAATGAAACCATCACCGGCACCGAGCCCCGGCGTGGAAACAAGGGGTTGGGTTAGGTCTTAAAACGAGTGGATTTGGGTATTTTTTTAATGAGAACATGCCATTTTCCAATGAGTGGGTGAATTTTGCAGGAAAACTGGGGTTTAGGGACAAGGAGATTCCTGTTTGCTCACCCCTCTGATTCCCAAGGGAGAACAGGGGAAGATCAACATTAAATAGATTAATTAAACGAAATCAAAATGAAATAAATTAGAAGTAAAGGGGGAAAAGGGATGAATCTTGTTGGGGAACAAGCAAAACCCAACAACAAAGAAGTTTAAAAGGTTCAGATATGAGTGGTTTCCAATTTGGCCCCTATGGAGAAACTGAGGAATGTGTTTGGGTTTCTCTTTACAAAAGGGAGGAAAAAGGAATGTAAAAAGCCAGAGCAACAGGGGGATAAAAACACCTTTTTTGGGGAGATCATCACAGTCTGAGGATCTGTACCATCGCACTACAACTGATGAATACATAAGAAGCTGTTTCTCCTCTGACACATCCAACCCCAGTGTCCTCCTTTCCTAGAAACTGCACTGTGTCAGGCTAAATAAAGCCCGACCTTCTCCCCCCCCCCTCCATGCTCATCCCCACAAAGCAGCCCCCAAAGAACCCCCATTCCCACATCCCAGTGCTTCCCAGGCAGGATCCCGCAGAGGCTGTGCCCTTGCAGGGGGGATGCTGCTGTTGCCCCCTTCCAGGACGTTCCCAGCACTTTCAGGGGACTTCAGAACCACCAAAAGTGGAAGGTTAAGGCTGCTCTGCCCACCCCCAGCCACAGGGAGAGGAGCTGGGCTCCTGCTGAGGAAGGGGAAAGCCTATTCCCATGGGACTGCTGCATCCCAGCAAGTGCAGGGGACACACAGGGACGTCACATCCCATGGAGATGAGCCCAGCATTGATTTCCTGAGCTGGAGCAGCTTCTCTTCCCAGGGATGGGCCAAAGCCATCCTCAGCATCCTTATCTGCCACCAGCCCCACAGGAAGGGAAACAGCCTTCACTCTATCAGCCCCACCAGACACACCATGTCCCACAACCAGCGCCAGCCTAAGGTCCCATTCTGTCCCCACAAGCCACAAGACACCAAACACAGCATGCCCTAGAGTGATCACAGCAGCAATCCCAGCCACACAACCAGTTATTCCTGGGGTACAGAGTCCCCTTCCGCAGGGGGAAGCTGACACCAAGATGCTGAAGGGGGTTTGGGGTGAAGGCCCTGATCCCCCTTCCCAGCATTGTGTGGGTTCATGGGAATGAGGAAGGACACCCCAGTCCTCCTCTCAGTGGGTGCAGAAGCAGGAGGTGAAGCCCTGGGCTGAGCTGCAGAGACTTGAGCTAAAAGGCAAGAAAGGCTCTGAGCTTTGAGGAGATCCGGATCAGGGTGGGAAATACATCCTGGATCCCACCTCCCAAACCATTCCACCTCCCAGGCCATCCCGGCAGCACCAGCAGAGCATCAGGGGTTTACCCCCATCCTCAAACCTCACCAGCCACCACTGGACTGGGCCACAGGAGACCCCCCCATGAACCACCCAGCATGGGTGACAGCCCATGGGCCCACCAAGGAGGTGGTGGCAGGTACATGGGGCAGGGGAAGGGGGCCCAGCCCCTGCCAGGGGTCACTGATCCATTGCTTTCCCCCCCACAGCAGCTTCTCCTCACCCTGCTGACCCCTCAGACTCATCCATCCACCCCGAAGCAGCGGCTGCAGCACCCACCTCTCACTGCCCCATGATGGACATCCCCACGTCCCCTCGGAATCTGCCTTCCTGGGGTCAGGCCACGCCAGATGTGGGGCCGGGAGCTCCTGGCTCAGCCTCGGTGCTGGTCAGGAGCCTGGTGTGAGATACTCACTTGGCAGGGAAGGGGGACACCCCCTCCGTTTCCCTTTCACCACCACCTCCAGGAGACAAAGGTCTGCAAAGCTGCCGGAGCCGCCTCTGTTTCCCCCCCCCCCCCCCCCCCCCCCCCCACCAACCCCCCCCACCTCTTTTTCCCTTTCTCT
>NDXB01009160.1:0-37587 GCA_002631895.1 Agapornis roseicollis
GATTTCATCAGGTCCCATGGACTTGTGCACGTTCAGGTTCTTAAGATGGTCTCGAACCAGATGGGCCCTCCTACAGTGGGCCCAAGGTCTTCATTCTCACAGTCCCTCCATCTGCCTTCCAAGACTTAGGTGGTGCAGTCAGAGTCTTTCCCATTGAAGACCAAGGCAAAGAAGTCGTTCAGAACCTCAGCCTTCTCCAAATCCTGAGTAGCCAGTTCACCCAATAGCTTCTGGAGGGGGCCTAAGTTTTATCTGGTCTATCTTTTATTCGCAATAAATGAGGAAGAATGAATTTTGAGGAAGAAATGTTTTACAATAAGGGCGGTAAAATACTAGCACAGGTTGCCCACAGCTGTCGTAGATATGCCACCCCTGGAAACATTCAAGGCCAGGCTGGATATTGATTCTGGGGAACCTGGTCTAGTTGCAGATATCCCTGCTCATTGCAGGGGGTTGGACTAGACACCCTTTGAATGTCCTTTCCAACCCAAACTGTTCTGTGATTCTGTGCTTTACAGAAATATTTATTTTTTAATAGGTAAGAACATTTATCAGAAGGAAACTTCCTAGTCAGGGGGTCCTCTTCTATTGCTGTTACTTAAGTGTTAAACAGTTTTGATAGGTCTATTTAGAAATAGAGTTGGCTGCCTAATTTTGCTTTTCTGTATCACTCATTCTGATGAAAATGCTGCCTTCAGCTTGTCTAGGTCTTACCTCCCACATGTTCCCTCAACCCAAGCTGTGTTTGACAGCAATCCTATTATTTTCCTCTCCCTCTTCTTGCTGTGCAAAGCAAATTATTTCCTTGTAATGTTCTTATCTTTAATTCAGTCCTCCTTGAACAAAAGTGACTAGAATTGAACATAATTTTGAATCTTTGTTGTGCTCTAGTTGAAATCTCTAGTTGAAATTTGTGACATTAGTTTATGCTGTGGTTGTAACTCTGTGCAGCATTTATTCTCTTCTAACCACAGAGATCTTAATGTCTCTAGTCTTGACATTCATAGCTTTATCCATACTACCAAATATTGACTATTTCCTTTATGAAGACCAACAACTATGCTTCCTTTCTTAACCTTTTATTTTATTTTTTTTTTTTTTGACAGTGTATCCTACTCTTGTGCCATAATAAATTTTCTTTTATCAGACCCTTAAAATAAATTGTAAGTATGTTATCAGGTACATTTGGACAGACAAGTGTCCTTTGGGGAGTTCTCCAAGTTCCTTGCCTCTAGTTTTGTATCTTTTCCCTTCAGTGCAGCACGTTATTATCTTCCTTACTTGTTTCCTGCTTTCTGGTTTCTGGTTTGACTGACATCTAGGAAAGGTTAGATCTGTCAAATACTTCTCAACTATAATGGCTGGGTAGATAGCAAATTACTTTTTATAAGGTAGTGGTTGTTATAATGATAATGCATTTTATCAAGTTTTGTGTTTACCCTGTCCTTTAATTTTGCCTTTATAAATTGTTCCGTCTGCTTGCGTGATCAGTGAGGTCAGAGTAAGGTATCATTCTTGCCATTACCTTCCTCTCGAAGGTAATATAGGAGCTTTACATGAAAAATAGTCTATCCAGATCTTTATAAAGGAAATACATGATTCTGTAACAACTAAGGTCTGTCTTTACAAGTAAAGTGTAAAAGCTTATTTGAGAGGAAGCATAATTTGTGTTTCGTGTAATTATCCCATAACATCCATTGACAGTGCGAGCTTGCATGTCTAAATAGCTGTTACGTGTAAAAGTGCAGGTGAAGGACAGGTGGTTAAGAGTCAGATATTAATTTCAGATTTCTTGACATGGTATTGATTTTGCTTTACAATACACTGACTGAGCAAATGTAACTAGAAAAATCTCAGCCTTTCTGCTTATTAACACTGTCATATAGGTACATGTACTATCTATTTGTGTGCCTGTGTACATGTATGGATAGATGCGCCACAGAAGCATGGATTTATGGATAAAGTAATCTGAGTGCAATTGGCTTTGTATGTATTTATTTTTACCTCACCTGCTCTTAACAATACCAGGAGAAAAAAATAAGCTCATATTGCTCCACAGAAAAACAGTCTTCAGACTATTTTAAGTAAATTGAAGAGATCTGTAAAGACAGATTAACCCATTGCAAGACTTGGAAAGCAATGTTCTGTTACACAGAGTAGAAACAGAAACCTTGTGCATAAGCGTTGCCTTACTGTTCCATCCACTACCCAGATCATCTTAAAGCTTTCAGTCTCATTGGGGTATGTAACCAGAAGATAAAGCATATGTAGGCAAAGAATTTAATAAACTCTATAGAAAACAAGCTTTTACCTTCATGAGTATAACGAATCATTGGAATAAAAGCAGTCAGATTTGCATCTAAACTGTGCTTTATGCTTTGATCTTACTGGCTTTGTCTGCCTTGATGGTGACTAGGTCCTGTGAAAGTAAACATATTGTAAAAAAAAATATTTTTTGCTTAATGCCTTTTCTAATTAACTCTTTGTCTGGCAGCTTCAGCAGGTTGCAGTATTGAACTAAGCTGTGAGTTTTGTTTACTGTCTGCTCAATATCTGACTGTTCTTCCTCATTCAGAACAGTGTAATTCAAAGATGGAGCCAGGAGAGAGTTTGCATACTGGGCTCCATTAAAGTGCATTGTTAGGAATAATATCTAAATGAAAGGTGACACAAGTTAAAATGAAGCTTTCCAAACCACTTACACTGTGAGCACAAGCCAATGATTTTATAAAATTACATTTAGCGGATGGGTATAAATGTGTGTTGCTGTAGTCTGTGCCAGCAAGAGAAAGTCTATCTTCATTGTGCAAACAGTATAATTTTGTTAGCAAAGAACAGTTTCCAGTTTGCTGAAAGGTTTTGAGTACAGCAATTTAGTTAAGTAGCCAAATGCCCCACTCAACCAGGGCTGGCTGCTGTCTAGTCATCCTCTTGGCAAAACAGCAATAAAATAACTTTTTGTGTGTGTATGAAGATCCTAATTGTTATGAGTATAATTAGAGGGAACGCTAAGTCTGGAAGAATAAGTGCTTCCTCAAGTATGATGATGTTCTTGTAATGAAGGCTATTTCTTTTATCACTTCTGTAGCAGTAGAACAATCAGTAACGGTGATTCAGAAGCACTGGTAATGAGTCCTTAACATGAAATGTTAGCTTCCTTTAACAGAAGTTTGATTTGCCTTCACAAGTAGATACCCAACATTCTGATGAATTAACTGCAAGCCTTTAAAGTTCCTGTGCTATAGATGAGTAATTTAGAAGTGTATCTTGTATTGATTTACCACACAACTCCTGTCTAGGAACCTAATATGGCTGATGTATAATGGGGATTGTTACTGGTCATATTATAGTAGGTGGATATTCTTATAAAAATAATTTTCAAGAACTGTGTTGAATATTATAATGTGAGTGAAATCTGAGTTTGGTAATTCACATGTGGAAATCTGTAAGATGGAGTAGGAATATTAAGAGAAAAATAAGAAATAGTTAAGAGTACTTAGAATATGACTCAGGATATTTTTTATTAAATGTACTGTATATTGAAGTAAAGGTCATAAGCATATTGAAGAGATAAACTGACTGTGGTCATCTGCTTCAATTTTATTAGTCATTTATAATTGGATTTAAGTATTGCACAGAACTTGAGTGTTGAAGTATCTGAGGCTTCTTAGGTGAAGAATTAAGTGATATATTATCTCAGTGCATATTTGTGTACAAGTCTAATGCATATGATATTTTAAGGATGTAGGACTGATTCTGTACTCAGTTTGGGACTGTAAAATACTCTTCTCTTAAATAAAAAAACATGTTCAGAAGGATGTATTTTGACTGTTTCACTGAGTTATCTCAAGTGTTTGTATAAAACACTAGTACATATGCATAATTACTGGACAGGAGTTAGAAGTTAAGTTGGTGCATATACTGTGGTGTTTCTTTTGTCTATTACAGGCTCCGTGTAAATATACATAAGAAGCAGGCTTCTCAGGACAGTGTTTGAACTTCAAAATAAGTTATTTATAGTAAGCCAATTCTGCTCAAAGTGTATATCTAGTGAACAAATGTTGCATGTCTGACAGTAACTAATAATGAGGATTGCTTGCAGTCCTTCATTATATTGAAGAATTATTTGCGTAAGTTTCGTAAGTATTCTGTGGAATTGTGCCAATTTATTTACTGAGACAGCATAACTTGGAGATCAGTAATGAAAATGAGAAATATTACTGATACTCGGTATTTTTATTTTAAAACCAGGGAAAGACCATCGCTACATTTTGGTGAGTACTCCCTTGAAACAAAGCCAGGAAAAAACATACTTATTTTTAAGTTCTAGAAGATTTAGAGAACACACGTTTCAAGCCACAATTCCTTTAAGTAGCCAATTACTAACTACAAAAGAAAATAAACCATTAGAATAGTTCTGTATCTTTGGAAGATAAATTGCCATGTGTAAATATAGCTGATCTGCCATCTCATCCAGTAGTAGCAACATGAGTCTCATTTTGTATTGTTGTATTAGCAGCTGCAGATATTAGAATATGGGATGCTTTCCTGATCTGCATAAACTCATGTATTTTTTCCTTACTTTTTATTTCTTAAAGCAATTGAAATTGTTTAAAAGACAAAATCACAATTTAATAAGTTGAATCTAGATTTTGAGAATACCATATCTCATTCAATGAAGTTACTCCCTATTTTCTAAGATCACTTTTGCAGTTAAGTTGTACAACTTCTTGTACAAATTCATCTGGTTAAAAATTAAACCTAGAAAAACATATGAGTGTTCTTTCATCAGTCTGATGCCAAAGCGGTAGTGTTGGTATGAAGAATGAGGTGGAATATGGAAGTGGAAAAAAACTAATGATATGTCTTTCTAGCTTCAAGCTAGCTTAAATTGGTTTAGATTTCAGTTGTAGAGCCAGATTTCAGTATTTTGAGATGCAGTTTCGAAATCGGACAGACAAGATGCTAGTTTTAAAGAAGTCATTTCTAGAACATCAAAAAACCAGAACAGGCCAGTAAATACAGCTAGTTCATGCTCAGACGAAGATTTCAGCTTCTATAGCAAGTGCCCAGGGCAGAGAAGGGAATCTTTAGGCTGAACTGCTTCTGTTTGCTGGTGTGAGAAACTCTGGCTTTATAGCTAGTTATTGATTGAGGTGCTCTAAGCTGTGCTATCTGTGGTGTTCATAGGATAAGAACTGAATTTATAAAACATATTCAGTATGCCTTATGCTTAAAGCTTTTATGAGTTCATTGCTACTTTGTTCATTGCACTGTGGCTCTTGTATCTGCTTTAGAAGCATTTGAAAACTTTGAGGCTCTAGCATTAGTGGAAATTAGAGCAGACATATTGTATGAAGTTAAATAGTTCTTTATTCCTTGTATATTTAAAAATAAAATTATAAGCTTCATGCAGTTTGAATATTTATAGTTTATACTCTGGCTTCTTTTGCCATAGTTGAGTAGTTGCCATGGTTCCTATTAAACTGTCTGCTTTGGAGTCAAACTTTATAAACAGGCATTAAATGGAGTGGGGCTTCTGAAGTGTACTACATTTTTAGTGCCCTCAGCTGCATCTTGAATTGATCTGCATTTTCCACTGGCTCCCATCAATAGCATGGAATTGGAGGTCAGAGTTTAAAAGAATTACAAATACTAATAAATAACATTAATCTCCTTAATCTGTTTTACCAATAAACAGCAACAAATTATTTAAGAAGATTGTTTAAAGGATGTGTATTAAGAAGTAATTAATTAAAAAAAATAGTGAGGTTCAGTTCAATGTGCGTGACAACATACTCTTTAGGCATAATATTTCAACTTATTCTTAATTGTGCAGGGCCTGTTCTTTCCAAAGCAGTGCAGATGGGGATAAAGTGTTAATGTAATTCTCTTTTTCAAGGATAGGAAGACTGGGGCAATTTGCAAGATATAAGCTTAAAAGAAAAAGATTGAAAACTTGGAAAGGGAGCAGATCTATATGTCCTGTTAGTATATTTACATCTTGTGTAAATGGTGAGCATGTGTGGCCATCCACGTATCCAGTCCACTTCTCATGGAGAAATTAATTGCATGCAGTTCTGGTGTCCTCAGCATAAGAAGGGCACGGAACTGTTGGAGCAATTCCAGAGGATGGCCATGAGGATGATGAGGGCCTGGAGCACCTCCTGTATGAGGACAGGCTGAGAACATCGGGGCTGTTCAGCCTGGAGAAGAGAAGGTTCCAGAGAGACCTTACAGCAGCCTTCTAATATCTGAAGGGAGCCTACAAGGATGTCAGAGAGGGACTATTCATCATGGACTGTAGAGACAGCACAATGAGTAATGGTTTTAAACTTAAACAGGGAAAGTTCAGGTTAGATATAAGGAAGAATTTCTTTATTGTGAGGGTGGTGAGGCACTGGAACAGGTTGCTCAAAGTAGTGAGTGCTTCAACCCTGGCAATGTTCAAGGCCAGGTTGGATGGAGCCTTGAGCAACATGGTCTAGTGTGAGGAGTCCCTGCCCATGGCAGGGGGGTTGTAACTAGATGAGCTTAAGGTCCTTTCCAACCCTAACTATTCTATGATTCTATGAATGGAAGTGCAATATTCCTGTGAACTCAATACACACTTCAGGACCAGGCTGTGACTTGAACTGAGAAGTGACTATAAGGACAGCAGACACATTGGGTTCATGGTCAAAGAGCAGAATCTTTCAACATAGTTTCTCAATGACAAGTATAGCAGCTAATTTTTAGTGATTGACTTTCACATTATTTGTGATGATTTTTCTGTTCCGCTGCAGTTATCTTACAAAGGGAAATTACTGGCTCAAATCAATTTAGTCAGCTGTCCATGTCTGACTAGAAAATATTACTAAGTGTTGGATTTCTTAGCCAGAAGCACTGTTGAATCCGGAAAGTAAATAAACTTAAATGAGAAATAAGTTTCAAGCAGTTTCTTTATACCACTTTGTATGAAAGGGGTTAATGGGTTGAATGGGTTGATGGGTTAATGGGTTGAAAGGGGTTAATGGGTTTCCACGTCAGGACGTGGAAATGATTGAGCGTGTCCAAAGGAGGGCAACGAGGCTGATGAGGGGCTTGGAGCACAAGCCCTATGAAGAGCGATTGAGAGAACTGGAGTTGTTTAGCTTGGAGAAAAGGAGACTCAGAGGTGACCTTATCACTCTCTACAGCTTCTTGGAAGGAGGCTGTAGACAGGTGGGGGTTGGTCTCTTTCACCAGGCAGCAATGGACAGAACGAGAGGACACAGTCTCAAACTGCACCAAGGAACGTCCAGGTTGGATATTAGGAAGAAGTTTTTCACAGAAAGAATAATAAAATATTAGAACAGTCTTCCCAGAGAGGTGGTGGAGTCACCATCCCTGGATGTGTTTAAAAAGAGACTGGATATAGAACTCGATGACATGATTTAGTGGAGGTGTAGGGCATGGGTTGGACTTGATGATCTTAGAGGTCCCTTCCAACCTGGTGATTCTGTGATGATGGGAAACAAAGACAGACATGGAAGTAGAAATACCCCATTGAGCAGTACGACTATAAAACTAGAAGAGTTTTAACTCCCTTGGGACTTAAAACAACCAGACTTGTGCTCTTAAGGATGTACTTGACAATTGACTACTTTAAGCTTACTTTACTAATTAAAATATAATTACTGTCTCAGTTTAATTATTTCATACAAAAGTGAAATAATTAAATAGATACAGAGAGGTCTGGTATGACACTGCTGAGACCATTAGAGTATGAGTCTTAATACAGAAATGTTTTCAGCTTCTTTGATAAGGCTTCATTTCGATAGGTGAAGTACTGTGTCAAACACAAATGTGCCTTTGTGTTCAACATCTCCTTTGTAATTTGAGTTTTGTAATGTTGTATTCATATTGAGCTGCCATAGGAAAAATGATTTTAAATTTCTGAACTACCTGTTTCTACTAGTGGTTACTGCCTCCAATTGTGTGTGTGTATATGCGGGTGTATGTCTATATATAAAAACAAAATCTGAAGTAAAAGACTGATTTTTTAGAGAAATGAGATTCAAGTGGTCTGGGGAAGTAAAAATTATTTTGATTAGAGAAGTTGTGAATTGTTGACTTATAAAAGGACATTCCTATTTCTAGAGTAATATTTTGTTTTATGTATTGAATAGGTTTTTTTCTTTTTTTACAATTAATAATTTCACTTAAAGCACTGAGGAATTTTTTCTTATAGACATTTGAGATTCACACATGGAAGTCTTTCAATGGCAAGTTTTATTCTATGTTCAACTATGTTATCTTTTTGTATATATTGTGAAATAAACATTAGACTACCATCTGTAGGCTCCCTAAAAAACTGATTGCCATTGTATTTCATTACCTATTTTCTGATTTTCATGTTAGTGTAAGTTAAAAATTTGTGTCACATTTAGAGTTTCAGATTCTGGATCATTTTCTCCTTTTTTCAGGTGCCATCTGAAATAGCATTATCATTACAGTTGCAAAACAAGTTCTGTTCATCACATTATTTAAAAAATCATTAACCTTTGTATTGCAATGTTCACAATGATACTGGAATTACTATTTTTGATATTTGGGAATAACAACATTATCCCCTTTGGAAATCATCTGGAATAAGAAAAAATATTCATAAGTTTAGTAAAATACATGTTAGATTTATATTAGGAAATTTCCTCCTCCCTTTTTAGCCACACACTTTGTTCCCTGTACTCGTATGACAAATCCTAGAATTATTTTCACTTCCCTGTTGAGGAATTATTATAAAAGGCTTCAAATGAAGCTGACTGAGGAAAAATATGAAATTTATTAAGCCACTGATTGCTACTTCTGAGACTGTTTTTCTCTCCCTTAACTTTCCTTCAGTAACAATGGCACACTTCTGAATGTGTTATTTTGGTGGGAGTTTAGAAGAACACCTTATGCTCTGGAAGGCCTACCTAGTTTTTGTGTCAACACATGTTCACTGGAGAGACCTCAAGTTGTTCTGAGAAGGGTCTAAGACCAAAATATTTCTTGCCAGGAAATAAAATGAGATGTTAAATGAACAAAATGGGAAGGTAATGTGAAAATGCATAGATCTTTCCAGCCATTTCACCAGCTTTGTTGCATTCCTCTGGACGCATTCATATCTTCATAATCTTTCATAAATCGTGGGGCCCAGCACTGCACACAGTACTCAAGGTGAGGCTGTACCAGTACTGAACACAGTGGGTTCAACTCTTTTGACTGCCTGTTTATACTATGTTTGATGTATCCCAGGATGCAGTTTGCCTTATTGGCTGCCAGGGCACACTGCTTACTCCTATTGAGCTTGTTGTTTACCAGCACCCCCAGATCCCTTTCTGCAGAGCTGCTCTTCAGTCACTGCTCTCCTAGTTTATACTTGCTTATAACTGCTTGGCATTACTCCGTTGCAGCTGCAGAATACAGCTTTTGGATATGTTCAGTTTCATGCTCATGGATAGATTGATTGGACATGAGCCAATAATGTGCTTTTGTAGCCCAGAAAGCCAGTTGCAAAATTTGAGCAACATGGCCAAGATGGTAAGACTAATTGCAAAGGAGGATGTACTGATTCAGTACTTTTTTTAAGGCCCTAAAAAATAACATAGACCACCTTTTGCTCTGGGAAGTTTAACTGTGTTTCTCTGAAGTGCTGTAGCCTGAAGGCAAACAGTTTTTAGCAACTTCATTTATTAAGCAACTATGTATTTTCATCACCTGCCACGGATCCGGTGAGGCCATTGATACCTGAGCTACAGGAGAAAATGAAAACATGCTTTGAACCTCACTCTTTAGAGGCAACAGCAATGAGGTGATGGACTGGACTTACTGGCGGTGGTTACAACGATGAGAAGGGTTGCCCATGCATAGCATGGAAGGGAATAATGAAGCAGTGCTTTGCTTTTCTGATGGTTTCTGTATGCTCATCACTCCCACCATCACACAATTTGTGTGAAGCACTGGTGCTGTTATCCTGTTTGGGTCTATTTGGTATCAGATTGTAGTTAACAAGGCACTTGATCTCCACTGCTCAGTTGCAGAAAACCTGCAACTTAAATTTAAGATGCCTTTAGTTGTTACATTGTGAAGAGCTCAGTGCAGTGAGGTTGTGCTTGACTAATTTATTTTTTGAGAAAAATATCAAAGTAATATATGCCAAAGTTACTAATTATATGTATCTACACACACCTCTCTCTCTCTCTCTATATATATATATATATATATATATATCAACTTACTTGTAGGTTAGTTTAAGGATAACTTTTAGACACTAGAATATTATAAAATATTCAATAATTTTTTCAAGTCACTTGAATATGAAAGAAGTTTCTGTGGGTTTTGATTTTCTTTTAGCATATTTTCACAGAAACATCTGGAAGAGTGCTGCCTCAATTTTTAGAAGTTGGTAGCATAATTCAAGTTGAAGGAATGTTGGCAGAGGGTATAGTCCAAGCTTCTGCTTGAAATAGGGTTAGCTCTGAGATCTGGTCAGATTTGTAAGGTCTTCCTTTGTAAAGACCAGCCCTCTCAACCTCTCCTAACACGGCTCTCCCCAGCTGTTGCAGTGGCCTTTGCAGAATTCATGTTCCAACTGAATCTCTCCCAGAGCGATGAAGTAAAAAGTAAATTTCTACAAAGAAAGAGACTGTTTCTTCATGAAATGATATTTCAGAGTATATAAAGAAAACCAAAAACCAAAAAACCCACACCCAAAGAGAATATACTTAAAAACAAAGACTAAAAACCCCTTAAGCTTCTTGCACATCTTGAGAATGCAACTCAAATCACTCCATAATGCCACTAACTGCTATGTAAGTTAGTCAGACATTACAGCATATGCCTGTCAAAATACCTTTTTCCTCTTTCCTAAATGGAAAGTTTGACAAGATTTTTTTTTCATTTATACTACATTTCCAGCAGCCACTGGCTATATGTATTTTTAAGAGTCACATTATTTACAGGAAATAATAAAATTAGTGAATTTTTTCAGGGGTGGAACATACACCTCTAAATAAAAAAAAAAAAAAAAAAATCAACCAAACATCACCCTCCCCCAAAAAAACCCCAAAACTTTCCAAATCATATGTCCTACTTAATTACCTTTTTAGTCTCCCCTTAAATAAACAGCACCACTGAGATCATTGGAGTATACAAATATAATCCTTTATATCACATACTCTTTAAGAAGCCTATAGATAAACATTCCTGTAATTACAGAAATAAATTCATTAAGTGCCTTGCCATTTCAATTTGAGTAGTCTCACCAAAATTAAACACCTTAGTAGAAGAATCCAGGCCTAAGAAGATCTGGGCCTAAAATTTTTTTAATGCAGAGAAGTTAATGTTGAATTTATTCACAGTAGATCATACAGGCAGTTCATATCCAGTGATGTACTGGAAGAGGCAGAGGCCATCACTGTTCCAAAGGAGTGGCAACTTTCTGTGAAGTTTTACCTTTAAATTCTTATTTGCTTCATTATTGTTGTAGTTGGTTTCATTTTAGGTAGTTCCATAAAAGCAGTTTTACTTTTTTGTGTTTTCTCATTGATTTTCTCCTCTTGTCAGATGAAGATGGCAGAAAAATTACAAAATTGGTAAAAACATTTGTTAGGTAGAAGCCATCTAGCAGCTACACTACATACAAGTGCAGCCTGTCATGAACCATAATTCCTAAAGCACTCCAGGTAGTAGGTGACTTAATACAGTTACTTTAAGCAGCCTTCTGTACTGCAGCTCCAGTGGTTCTCCCTTGAACATTAGTTAATTTTCCCTTAGTCCCACCAAAAACTTTCTCCATTTGGCAAAGACAAACAGAGAGAAATTATTTTATTTGGCAAGCTTCTCCTCTTGCATGATCATGAATGGTAAAGGATAATGGATGTAATAGGAGGTGTGCTAGAATACAGATATCAAGGTATATTGGCACCAGTGTAATTTCCTTTTGTTTAACTGCTGGTGTAGAAATTGTGGTACAGCACAAACTAAGTCACACTTAAAAAATAGGGGATGGGGAATTTGTAATGTGGACTTTAGCAAGCTTATTTTTCAGATACGATCTACCAGAGTTCCCTTAAAATCTCTTCAGGAAGTCACCCATAACAATTCTGTTTCACATTTCCTAGAAAAAATGGAAAGTCAGGATTTTATTGGCTGCAGTTTGCAGATAAAGCTAATGGCTCATACTTCTGATGGAAAGTACCATCTTGTGAAACAGCAAAAGTAAGGGGTGGGAGTAGAGGGGGGGCAAAAAAGAGACAGCAAGGCAAAGGATAGGAAAACTAAAAGGTTGATACCAAATAGGTCGAAAATCTGACAAATGTAATTCAGAAAAAAATAATTCTGTAATATAGGAATATGCAACTGGGAAAGTAGGAATGTGAGACAAGGCAGCCAAGAGAAGCCATGAGCAGGCATGGGTGCACTTCACCCCTAAGACCTTGCCAAATTTGTTTTGCCCTATTGCACAGAATAAGCAAATGAAAGCTTAAAATGAGAACAAAACTGAACCACCTTGAATCAGGGTAGTTAGGAAATAAAAACGATCCAAATAAGACCAGTGCTTTCTTGAATTGATGCTTTTGGCATAGCACCTGCTCACAACTTCCAGAAGATTTGCCATGCTTGAACATACTTTCTCTCAGTTTCCATTTAACTTCATAAAATCATAGAATCATGGAAAAGTTAGGGTTGGAAAGGACCTTAAGATCATCCAGTTCCAACAACCCTGCCATAAGCAGGGACACCCCACACTAAACCATGCCAACCAAGGCTTCATCCAACCTGGCCTTGAACACTGCCAGGGATGGAGCACTCACAACCTCCCTGGACAACCCATTCCAGCATCTCACCACCCTAACAGGAAAGAATTTCTTCCTTATGTCCAATCTAAACTCCCCTGTTTTAAGTTTGAACCCGTTACCCCTTGTCTTGTCACTACACTCCCTAATGAAGAGCCCCTCCCCAGCATCCCTATAAGGCCCCCTTCAGACACTGCAAGGCTGCTCTGAGGTCTCCATACAGCCTTCTCTTCTCCAGGCTGAACAGCCCCAACTTTTCCAGCCTGTCTTCTTGTGGGAGGTGCTCCAGTCTCCTGATCAACCTCGTGGGCCTCCTCTGGACTTGTTTCAACAGCTCCATGTCCTTTTTATGTTGAGGACACCAGAACTGCACACAATACTCCAAGTGAGATTTCACAAGAGCAGAGTAGAGGTGCAGGATCACCTCCCTCGACCTGCTGGTCACGCTCTTTTGGATGCAGCCCAGGATACGGTTGGCTTCTCTGCTGTGTCATTGAGTTAAACAAGTTCTGAATCTCAAAAAGGAAAGAGGTCTGTTGCATGCAAGCATGTAGAAGGATCACATTCTGGTCCAAAGTTCTTCATTAATTCTGTTTTTCCTAATGAAATATATTCTGTTGGGGCTGTGCATGAATATATAAGCATAAAGACATAAATTGAATAGTTATGAGTTACATGTTTGAAACCTAAAATCAAGGCCTGAGTGGGACCCATAAACACACACACAAGTATAATACGTCTGGTATAGGAATTTTTTTTTTTTTTTTAATAAGATGACAAGCAAACCAAACTAATCTGTTCATAGCAAATAAAGCCTAAAACCAAACAGGCCCTCTAACTTTCCCCTGACAAAACCTGAACTCTAGCAAAATAAGTACTAAAAGCACAATCATGACTCATGAGACTACTGCCATTGACAACAGTGGTACCGATATTTAACAGCAAAAGTGAAAATTAAAATTTCAAAGTGTCAAGTATTTCTGTAATTTAAACAGCAAAACTACTTGCCACATACAGGGACCTTAGCCCTCAGTGAACACTCAATGAAGTTTTTGCACTTTATTTCCTTCAAGGATCATGAAGATAAGTTGGCTAGGCATTTTAAGACCTTTCTTTGAAGTGAAACTTTATGTATGTATTATGGTGTTTTCCTTTGTAAGAATCAAGTACCGGAAATAGGATTAAAGCTGCTTGTTAGTCCATTCAAGTATAGATGAGGAGAGTAGAGAAAAGATCATGTTTGCGCAGAAGAACCTCTGCATGTTTTATGCTGTGTTATGCAACCAAATGTAATTCTTACAGCTTTACAGTTAGACATGCTTTATATAAATTAGTAGTTCAGAACCTCGGAACAACTTCCGTGTGTGTAAGAGGTGCTCTCATCTCTTGACCTTGAAATGTGATGATTTTCGCTGTCTGTTGGGCTGCTCTGTGACTGCTCTTGTTCTCTTCTGTCAATCAGCTTCTCACTGATGATAATTAAGATGATAGAGCATCACATTATTAGGTCTAAATTAGGTAACTTGCTGGCAAATACAGAAAATGCTGAATAATGCATTTCCATCTGGCTTATGGAGGCTTTGGAGTCTGACTTTTGGAGGCTAACATTTGGAGGCTGTATGAGCAACTGTTGCAGGAGGGAGGCTTCACAGGGTGCATATACCTGCCTTCACACCTATGGCAAAAAATATGTTAATTATGTTATATGGAGATGTCAGATATAAACAAAGAGCTGTTTTGTTCTTCAGTTATTTTGAAATAGTGCCCGTTACAGCATTGCTACTTTTGCAAAGGGTAGTTACATCTGGAATGATAGAGGGCTTAATACTTGAGACCAGCATCATTGGTTGTTTCAATAATGTAATAGCCAACTCAGAAATACTGTTTTCAGCATTGTTTCCTACTGCACTATTAACTGTTATACAACCAGCTCTTCAACATTGAACATACTTCTCTACTTTTTACCTATCTTGAAGGTGCAAACAGTATGTGAATTTAAAATAGATGATTTATTCCACAATAACTGCCTTATCATCATTCTGCACTGTGACGAATGTATGATGGCTTATGTCTTTTTATAATATGTCTCTGTTTATTTAAGGATAGTGGCATACCACAGTGAGCAATCTTCTGTGGAGGAGCTGCTAAACTGTGAGACTCCTATCTAGGCTTCCTTGTGGTTTTGTGTACTGAGAATAGCAGCTCTCAGGTGGTGGCTGGGAGGGCAAAATTTTAAAATAATTTTCTTTTTTCTGTTGAGATAAAAAGCAGTAGAGTTGAAGGAGATACCTAATGCAGGCATAGCAGAGGGAAACTTCGCAATGAGTTGGAATGTTTAATCCTCTGTTCCTGAAGAGCAAGACTTTTAAAGACTGTGGCTGAACTTTCTCTGTTGCTCCTTAGACTCTCTGTTTTTTGTTTTCATCCTACTGTTCCTTTAGTAGGACTGCAAGTATATTGAAATTATGCTTTCTGATTCAATAGGTTTTAATTTGGTAATATGGATGAATAAATTAAAGACTTTCCGTGTCCTCATTCCAATAATTAAAATGGTGATGAGTTTGGGAGGGGTAATAGATTTAGGAGAAGTTATTGATAGGTATTTAATTAGTTATTGTTTGTTATTTTTCTTTCTTCCATCTTTAATGATGATGCAGTAATGTTTTCCAGAAGAGAAACTGTTATATTTGTATGACCTGTAAAAAAGTAAAATCTTGAACTTTTTGTGCTAGAATTTAATTTTAAAACAATCAGGTAGATAATACCATCTAATTGGGCTGTCGTGGTAGTACAATTTTATCAGACACACCTCGCCCTGTTTTAAGGGAGCATGCTGGATGTTTTGTACAGTGGCACAGTGCTGGTCAGCTTTGGCAAGGGAGGCAAAGCCTGATGTTATACATATTGGTCAGCACATGGCAACCAATTGTACTGTGTATCACTTGTATTTTCTCAGCTTTCATTTCTTCTATTATTATTTCCTGTTACGATCATTATTGTTGGTGTTCTATTATCTCTATATTTTACTTCTAGTTATTCAACTGTTTTTACCTCAACCCATAGGTTTTACATTTATTCTCCTCCACATAAAACCTAGGGAGGGGAGTGTAGGGAAGTAATCAAGGGACTGCGTGGAGCTGTGTTATTGGCTAGGTCTAAACCATGACAATTATAGAGGGACTTGTAAGGCCAGTTGGACAGGCCTTTGAGCAGCCTGGTCTACTGGAACGTGTCCCTGCCCATGGCAGGATGGGTTGGAACTAGATGATCTTTCACGCTTCTTCCAACCCAAACCATTCTATGATTCTTGGGTTTTATCCCTCTCTCTCCTTCTGTTATCTCCCTGTTCGTCATAGAATCATAGAAGAGCTAGGGTTGGAAAGGAACTTAAGATCATCTAGTTCCAACAACACTGCCATAAGCAAGGACAACCCAAACTAAACCAAGCCATCTAAGGCTTCATCCAACCTGGCCTTGAACACTGCCAGGGATGGAGCACTCACAACTTCCTTGGGTAACCCATTCCAGCATCTCACCAGCCTCACAGGAAAGAATTTCTTCTTTATAGCCAATCTAAACCTCCCCTCTTTTAAGTTTGAACCCGTTACCCCTTGTCCTGTCACTACAGTCCCTAATGAACAGTCCTGCCCCAGCATCCCTATAGGCCCCCTTCAGATACTGGGAAACTGCCAGGAGGTCTCCACACAGACTTCTCTTCTCCAGGATGAACAGCCCCAATTCTCTCAGCCTGTCTTCGTCTGGGAGATGCTCCAGTCCCCTGATCATCCTCGGGGCCCTCCTCTGGACTTGTTCCAACACTTCCATGTCCTTTTTCTATTGAGGACACCAGAACTGCACACAATACTCCAGGTGAGGTCTCATGAGAGCAGAGTAGAGGGGCAGGATCACCTCCTTCGACCCTTTTGATGCAGCCCAAGATGTGGTTGGCTTTCTGGGCTGCAAGCGCACACTATCGACTCATGTTCATTTTCTCATCGACCACCACCCCCAAGTCCTTCTCCGCAGGGCTCCTCTGAATCTCTTCTTTGCCCAACCTGTAGCTGTGCCTGGGATTGCTATGACCCAGCTGTAGGACCTTGCACTTGGCATGGTTAAGCTTCATGAGGTTGGCATCAGCCCACCTCATAAGCATGTCAAGGTCCCTCTGGATGGCATTCCTTCCCTCCAGCATATCCACCAAACAACACAGCTTGGTGTCATTGGCAAACTTGCTGAGGGTGCACTCAATCCCACTGTCCATGTCAGCAACAAAGATTTTGAACAAGACTGGTCCCAACACTGATCCCTGAGGGACACCACTCATCACTGTCCTCCAGCTGGACACTGAGCCATTGACCACAACTCTTTGCGTGTGGCCATCCAGCCAGTTCTTTATCCACCAAGTGGTCCACCTATCAAATTGATGTCTCTCCAATTTAGAGACAAGGATGTCGTGTGGGACAGTGTCAAACGCTATGCACAAGTCCAGGTAGATGACTTCAACTGCTCTACCCCTGTCCATCAGTTCCGTAGCCCCATTGTAGAGGGCCACCAAGTTGGTCAGTCAGGATTTCCCCCTAGTGAAGCCATGCTGGCTGCCACCAAGCAGCTTGTTGTTTTTCATGTGCCTTAGCATGCCTTCCAGGAGAATCTGCTCCAAGATGTTGCCAGGCACAGAGGTGAGACTGACTGGTCTGTAATTCCCGCGTCATCCATTTTCCCCTTCTTGAAAATGGGGGTTACATTTCCCCTTTTCCAGTTGTTGGGAACTTTACCTGATTGCCATGATCTCTCAAATATGATGGACAGTGGCTTAGCAACTTCATTTGCCATCTCCTTCAGGACCCGCAGATGGATTTCATCAGGTCCCATGGACTTGTGCACGTTCAGGTTCTTCAGATTGTCTTGAACCAGATCCTCTTGTATAGTGAGCCCAAGGTCTTCATTCTCACAGTCCCTGCATCTGCCTTCCAAGACTTGGGTGGTGCAGTCAGAGTCTTTCCCATTGAAGACCAAGGCAAAGAAGTTGTTCAGAACCTCAGCCTTCTCCAAATCCTGCGTAGCCAGTTAGCTTCCGGAGGGGGCTTATATTGTCCCTAGTCTGTCTTCTGTTTGCAATGTAACTACAGAATCCCTTCTTGTTATCCTTAATATCCCTAGCTAAGTTTAATTCTAACTGGGCCTTAGCTTTCCTCACCTGGTCCCTAGTTTCATCTGTTCTTGCTTCCACCTTTTATAAGACTCTTTTTTCCCTTCTATGTTTCCTCAGCAGTTCCTTATCCATCCAAGGAGGTCTCCCAGCCCTCCTGCTGCACTTCCTTCTAGTTGGGATGCAACACTCCTGAGCTTGTAGCAGGTGATTCTTGAATATCATCCAGCAGCCTTGGGCCCCCCTGCCCTCTAGGGCTATATCCCATGGAACCATATTACGCAGGTTCCTGAAGAGGCCAAAGTCTGCTCTGTTGAAGTCCAGGGCAGTGAGTTTGCTGCACGCTCTTCTCACCCTCCTGCGGATCTCAAATTCTACCATCTCATGATCACTGCATCCAAGACTGCCCTGGAGCGTCACATTTCCAATGAGCCCTTCTCTGTTGGTGAGCATGAGGTCAAGCACGGCACCTCTCCTTGTCGGCTCCTCTATTACTTGCAGAAGGAAGTTGTCTTCCACACTATCGAGGAACCTCCTGGATCGCTTGTGCCTGGCTGTACCGTTGCTCCAACAGATGTCTGGGTGGTTGAAGTTCCCCATGAGAACAAGGGCCTGTGAGCTTGAGGCTTTTCCTATCTGTCTGTTTATTCGGAGAAAACTCCAGGAACAAACTTGCCAACAAAGTTTTCAAGCTGACAAGCAGGTATTCTTTATTGCGGCGCCGGGAGACACGGGGGATAACTCCTCCTAACGTGTGTCTCCGTATTGCCACACAAGCCATCCTTATATAGTCCCTGGACATACATACATATTCATGAGGCTACGTATGGATCACAGCATTTTCCAGAAAGCTCCCCGCATGCGTAAAGAATTGTGGTAGTGGTCTCTGAGGGTCCTTTACTTCTTCCAACAATCTTCATCACTCCTGGCAGCCTCTGAAGCACGCGCAGTAGATGTTTATGCCAGTCTAATTGGTTCGTTAGCACCAGAGACATAATAATCCTCCTAGCCTCCTACTTATCAGTTAGTTTAACTGTAGCCCATCCCGGACACCTGCAGTTCCCAGACACCCCTTATCCCTCTGTCCTGTTTTCCTATCCTGTTTTTTCACACTTATTTTTGTACTAAGGTCACAAGGACCTAAAACTACGCCAACTGCAACAGTTTATCTTGTACAAAGAATTTTGTTATGTTCTCCAACTGCTCTCTATATTTTTTTTCTATGTATCATGCTTCTCAGTAATTTTCCATTGCTACTNAGGAAGTTGTCTTCCACACTATCGAGGAACCTCCTGGATCGCTTGTGCCTGGCTGTACCGTTGCTCCAACAGATGTCTGGGTGGTTGAAGTTCCCCATGAGAACAAGGGCCTGTGAGCTTGAGGCTTTTCCTATCTGTCTGTTTATTCGGAGAAAACTCCAGGAACAAACTTGCCAACAAAGTTTTCAAGCTGACAAGCAGGTATTCTTTATTGCGGCGCCGGGAGACACGGGGGATAACTCCTCCTAACGTGTGTCTCCGTATTGCCACACAAGCCATCCTTATATAGTCCCTGGACATACATACATATTCATGAGGCTACGTATGGATCACAGCATTTTCCAGAAAGCTCCCCGCATGCGTAAAGAATTGTGGTAGTGGTCTCTGAGGGTCCTTTACTTCTTCCAACAATCTTCATCACTCCTGGCAGCCTCTGAAGCACGCGCAGTAGATGTTTATGCCAGTCTAATTGGTTCGTTAGCACCAGAGACATAATAATCCTCCTAGCCTCCTACTTATCAGTTAGTTTAACTGTAGCCCATCCCGGACACCTGCAGTTCCCAGACACTCCTTATCCCTCTGTCCTGTTTTCCATCCTGTTTTTTCACACTTATTTTTGTACTAAGGTCACAAGGACCTAAAACTACGCCAACTGCAACAGTTTATCTTGTACAAAGAATTTTGTTATGTTCTCCAACTGCTCTCTATATTTTTTTTCTATGTATCATGCTTCTCAGTAATTTTCCATTGCTACTGTTACAAAGCCAGCTAATGTTACATGTTACAAAGCCAGCTAATGTTACATGTTACAAAGCAATGCTAATATTACAAACCCAAACTTAACATTACTTAAGACTAATCCTAAAGGGTTTTACATTTTATTTTGTAATTCTGTACCCCCCTTGTTTCACTGTAGAGTGCTTCATCCACAGAGTCCTCTTGATCAGGTGGTCTGTAACAGATCTCCACAGTTATGTCTCCCATTGCTGTTCTCCCTTTAACCCTGACCCACAAACTCTCTGTTAACTGCTCACCTGTCCCCAGAGAGAGTTCCATAGTCTCCAGCCTATCTCTAACATAGAGGGCAACTCCCCCTCCCTGCCTACCAGGCCTGTCTTTCCTAAAAAGCCTGTAACCTTCCATTTCAACACTCCGGTCATAGGAGCTGTCCCACCATGTTTCTGTGATTCCTATTATATCATACTCCTGCAGATGGGCACGCATTTCTAATGTCTCTTGTTTTTTTCCCCATGCTACAGGTGTTTGTGTAGAGACACCTGAACCGAGCTCCAAATGATGCCGGCTCGTTGGCGAGGTTCCGGATGATTGGAAGCTGGCCAATGTGATGCCCATTTACAAAAAGGGTAGGAAGGAGGATCCTGGTAATTACAGGCCAGTTAGGTTAACCTCAGTACCGGGAAAGTTAATGGAAAAGTTCATACTGAGTGCCATTAAGCAGCACTTAAGAGATGGCCAGGGTATCAGACCCAGCCAACATGGGTTTACGCAGGGTAGGTCATGTTTGACCAACCTGATTTCCTTTTATGACCAGGTGACCCGCTTGGTGGATGTGGGAAGGGCTGTGGATGTTGTCTATTTGGATTTCAGCAAGGCCTTTGACACTGTCTCTCATAGCATACTCCTGGAAAAGCCAGTGGCTCATGGCTTGGACAGGAGGACTCTTTGCTGGGCCGGGAACTGGCTGGATGGCCTGGCCCAGAGAGTGATGGTGAATGGTGTTGCGTCCAGCTGGCGGCCGGTCACCAGTGGTGTCCCTCAGGGGTCTGTGCTGAGACTGGTTTTGTTCAATATTTTTATTGATGACATGGGTGAGGGTATTGAGTCCTTCATCAGTAAGTTTGCGGATGACACTAAGCTGGGAGCTTGCGTCGATCATTTGGAAGGAAGGAGGGCTCTGCAGAGAGACCTGGATAGGTTGGAGAGATGGGCAGAGGCCAACAAGATGAAATTTAATGTCTAAGTGCCAAGTCCTGCATTTTGGCCACAAAAAGCCTCTGCGCTGTTACAAGCTGGGGACAGTGTGGCTGGACAGTGTACAGGCAGAAAGAGACTTAGGGGTATTGGTTGATGTCCAGCTGAACATGAGCTGGCAGTGCGCCCTGGTGGCCAAGAAGGCCAATGGCATTCTGGCCTGTATTAGGAATGGTGTGGCCAGCAGAAACAGGGAGGTTATTCTTCCCCTGTACTCAGCAATGGTGTGGCCGCACCTTGAGTACTGTGTCCAGTTCTGGGCCCCTCAGTTTAAGAAGGATGTGGAAATGACTGAGTATGTCCAAAGGAGGGCAACGAGGCTGGTGAGGGGCTTGGAGCACAAGCCCTGTGAGGAGAGATTGAGAGAAATGGAGTTGTTTAGCTTGGAGAAAAGGAGACTCAGAGGTGACCTTATCACTCTCTACAACTTCTTGAAAGGAGGTTGTAGACAGGTGGGGGTTGGTCTCTTCCACCAGGCAGCAACGGACAAAATGAGAGGACACAGTCTCAAACTGCGCCAAGGAAGGTACAGGTTGGATATTAGGAAGAAGTTTTTCACAGAAAGAATAATAAAATATTGGAACAGTCTTCCAAGAGAGGTGGTGGAGTCACCATCCCTGGCTGTGTTTAAAAAAAGACTGGATATAGAACTTGATGACATGGTTTAGTGGAGGTGTAGGGCATGGGTTGGACTTGATGATCTTAGAGGTCCCTTCCAACCTGGTGATTTTGTGTGATTCTGTGTGTGATTCTTGTAACCATTTATTAACCTCTCCAATCCTCCTAGCTCTTTTAAGGTCCTCCACTGTATCCTGGAGAATGGATGAGAAAACAGTCTGAGCTCCAGAGCCCTTAGCCCCCTCTCCCAGGGCTCTGTAGTCCTTCTTTATGTCCCCCAGACTACTACTATCTATATCCCCAGCACCCACATGGATCACTAGAAGTGATTAATAGTCCATGGGACTTACTAGAGCAGGCAGCTTCTCTGCAACATTTCTGATCTGTGCCCCTGGTAGGCAACACACCTCCCTTGAGACTGGGTCAGTCCAATAGATGGGTGCCTCTGTCCCTTTCAAAGCAGAGTCCCCTACTACTACAACGTGCTGCTTTTCCCTGATATCATTATTATTATTATACATTATTTCCATTATTTCAGTGTTCATATCTCAGCCTGTGGGTTTTGCCTTTTTCTGAAGTCCCTCCTCATCCTAACAGGGGTTGAGGGGAGTGAGTGAGTGGCTGTGTGGTAGTTAGTTGCCTGCTGGTTAAACCATGATGGGTGACAATGTCACCTGCCCAAACAATACAACCAGCTTATAGTAACTTTTTCTGTTTAATTAAATCCATTATAAATTTCTAATATTTTTTAAACAAAGTGCTAATAGTTGTGCAAGTGCAGGGCTCCAGGGCCAAGGGTTTTGTGGAGCTGTCACCATGTATGGATATGAAACAAGGGAATCCAAGTGTTTTATTTTGGAAAGAGGAAGATTAATGGAGTGCTGATAATTATAGTGCTGCTACAGTGTCAGTGGAGTATTTGATGTATTTTTTTCCTTCTCTAATGTCTTCATTATATTTTGTGGATGACTTTTTGATTCAGTGTGATATTTTACAAATTGATCAAGGGACAGAAATATGAAATCCAGTTACATTCCAGCATTACATGCCAACAGTTCTTTCTTGACCATGTTACGGGGATATTGTGTCAACATTCTTAGTATATGTTGTGTTTAAAGGTAAAGCAGAACTGAAACCTGTCTCAAAACACACTGCATTGCTCTCTTCCTTTTTTTAATTGTTCATTATAAATATTGCAAACTATTTATTGAAAAGAAAAAGTTAAGATAAGCCATAATGAAAATTCTTCCAGACTAAATGCCTTCGGTGCAACAAACCACTTTTTTTTTTTTGCTAACAGCTAGATTTATCTGACTTGTCTCTTCTGAATGTATTTGTCATAACCTACTTGGCTAACCCAGCAAATATCACATGAATAAAAAAACACAGGTAGTTTTAAGGAGACAAATCATAGAATGAAGCACTTAGCTCACTTTTATTTATTTTTTTTTATTTTTACTTTTTTTTTGACCAGTGATGGATTTCAGATTATGCTTGATTATGATGTTCATCAGAAAAAAATACTTTTTCACTAAAACTTTTCAGAGACTGATGCCCGGCAAATCTAATGGATGTGATCTGGGAGCATCTGCAGATAGACCCTAGTTGCTGTGCCTTCTGTCCTTATGAATACCTTAATACCTGTAAATGGGGTGGTAATGCTTACCTGCCTTTGCTTCTCCTTGATTTTTGTCCTTTTACAGCAGATTGTTGATTTTGGCTTTGGGTATGGAATCTTGCTGTCTGCATGAGGATATCCTGGAGATCTTGAGGGGGAATGTTAATGTTTTATATGCAGAATAGAAAATTATTTATTAAAGGAGTCTCCTTTTTTTTCTGCAGTTATAGGATAGTGCTCCTCATTTAATTAAAATAATGGAAAGAGTAACATTAGCCATCCTTTCACTTTGACATATTTTGTCTGCCCTGCTAAGAGAAGACAACCCATACAAGTGCCTAATTTTATTTTATTCTACTGTTTGGTTTTGGTTTTTTTTGTTTTTTTTTTTTCATTTTACTGTCTTGCTCAGTTTCAGGGTCTCTTAGTCTATACATATTTACTACAACGCACCTTTTGGGATGAACATAAATAAAATGCACATAACTGGCTATTCAATGTGTTTTTTGAGAAACTTTTGGCATATTTTGGTTGTTCTGTAAACAAATTAAGATCCATGAAGACATACTTAGAATCATAGAATAGTTAGTGTTGGAAAGGACCTTAAGATCATATAGTTCCAACCCCCCTACCGTAGGCAGGGACACCTCATACTAAACCATGTCACCCAAAGCTCTGTCCAAACTGGCCTTGAACACTACCAGGGATGAAGCATTCGCAACTTCCCTGGGCAACACATTCCTGTTCATCACCACCCTTACAGTTAAGAAATTCCTCCTTATAGCCAATCTAAACTAAACTTCCTCCTTGTATCCAAACTAAACTTTTCCAGCTCTTTTTCATACTTTGCAAATAATATGTCTATAAATTAAAATAATGCTTAGATTCTTTAGCAAAGTATTGTTCTTATTTTTTTCTTCTTTCTAAGGCAAGATCTTCAGTATAGGTTTATCTGTATTTAAAGGAAATTAATAATTTTCCATGAAATCTCAACATCGTTAAATACTAATGTGCAGCCATATTTTGTTTCCCATATGTCTTGCTAATAATAATAATAATCATGAATAGGCAAGTGTTCTAAAGTATGTGTCTGTTCCATTCACTTGTTACTATTCTTCAGTCCCTGAATATGTATTTTGACTGCAGGACTGCCCTTTACCTAACATTTAAAATTCAAAAATTCCATCTTTATTTCATATTTAGTTTCTAAAAATGCAGCTCACATTTTCAGCACCTTGCTCAAATAATCCACATTTCAAATACCTGTTACTGAAAATGACACTTGTCAACCTTGTGAAGGTATGGCTTATATTAGAATTGACTCCTGGTGGTTGGAAATATCCTCCAAATTGGTGATGTACTGAGTTTGAAAATTTGCTAACAAAATACAGTCTTTATTTCTGAGTTAGGAATAAATAAAATCTAATTTACTTTTTTGTTTCAAACACCAACTTTCTTTCTATTTTTCATAGGAACAATAAAGACTAATTGAAGCAAAAAGAAAAAAATAAGATTATGAAATAAGGAAAAGATTGAAAAAAATAAAAATTGTTTTTCTAAGAAATTCAGAAAATGTAAAATATAGCAATGGTAAATTACTTCATAGGGATATTTATTGAAGTATTGCCAAAACATTGAAAAATCTGTTTTCAGTTTTCTTATTCATGGATGTACTGAGCTCTTGAATGTTAGGGTTGTTGTTTGTTTGTTTGTTTTTAAAAACTCTGACATCCTTTTCATATAATGTTAGCCAGTGTGGTTTCTGATGGTTATATCATTGCATCTCTGCAGTCAGCTAAAAAAATGCTGACATAAAATCTTCATTAAAAAATCCCCCAAACCAGACAGTTCCACTGCCTGCATTACAGGAGGATAGGATAAATTTCCTAAAAGAGGATACTGCTGTGCCAGCTCACTTCAGGTGTTTTTTTCCCTTTACACATTCAGCAGAGTTTAGCTCTTAAAAGAAGAAATTTACTTTCCCTGTGTTTATTGAATAGGACATGACTATAGTACATAAGAATGTAGATTTTTAATTTCTAATCCAATTAAAGAATGTGTTTCTGAAAGTTCAGAGCTAGTGTATACAATAACCACAGTGTAAAACCAATGGATGAGCTAACAAACATTTTGAAGTAAGACTAATCTGGGCTCCAAAGAGAGGAAATAATGATCCCTCTTTATCAGCTATATGTATAGAGACAACTGAACTCATAAAATCAAATTAAATTAATCTCTACTAGATAATGCTGTACAGCTTTGCATAGTGGTGGCAAATAAGTGCAATGGAACAGTTAAGGGACAACTTACGTATTCTAACCTTTCCTCTGACTAGTTTATTTTGGAAAGAGATGGCCTGAGGTAATAAAGAAAAAAATAATGCTAATGGAATAAATAAGGTTAGGAACTTGTCCAAATATACATTTTGGTAGTGTGTCCAATCAATCAAATCATTTGTAATTTCAAAACATCTAGAAGTAAAGCAAAGTAATTCCAAAGCATTCATTTATCTTTTTTACTTTTTTTTACTGCTTAGGTTGCTTTTTAATATGAATAATGTAGTGGTTTATTAAGTAGAAGCTACATGAAAACAGTTTTTGAGGGTTTCATATGAAATTCAGTCTTCTCTAGCTAGTATTTTTAATCTTGTATACAAGTGTACAAGATTGCAAAAATCTTGTCCTCTGATGCAATATAAGCATGCATAGGTTTATTATCAATTGTAATCAGGCCTCTTTTTTTAATATGTTTTTTGCTGCTGTTTATTGCACCTGTTCGTGCCTGGTGCTTCCAGTTGCACAGTGGTCACTCTTTAGTTTACTTTTTTTTGTTCTTTACATTCATGCTGAAATCACTTTCATCATTCAAAGATTCATTTTCAAAGATTTATTAACTTGTGTAGTGTTGCCTTCTTTGAGAAACCATCTTTTTTTTTGATAGCCAGATGATTAGAAAAATTTGCGGAGCTTCACGAGGTAGAAGGTGAAAATGGAGAAAAAGAACTAGCAGATTCTGGAAAATTTTTTGGTCGTGAAATCAGATATTTGACATTTTTGGGGTGTCAGGAATGAAGAAAGAACCTACAGAATTTTCACATGAACACCAAAAAAATAGGAGACATGCATTTTGGAAGTCAAGCTCTAGCTTCTTATCTTAGCCTCTTGACAGGAACATGTTTACTGGGACTTGGAGCTTAAATTGCCAAACCTCTTATCTTCCAATAATTTTGTGAGAGTGTATTAACATATAAAATCAAAGAAAAAATATAATGTGAAAATATATCTGAATAGCTTTCTGAAATACCATCTCTCAAGTTTATTAAATTGAAATTTTTAGTGGTTACAAATTATTGAGTCTTGGATGACATTGGACTGTGTATTGAGATGATATGAAGGCAGTTCACGAACTTCTGTTTTCATGTCACCAGAGGTTAGAGAGTCCTGGAACATGCCAATGTTGCTGATGTGGTAGTTCTATAAATAAATCAGTAAGAAGCTTTATACATAGGAAATAAAGATGAAAGATTAAGTTTCACTTTAGAGAGTATGGTTTTTTTAAAAACATCATGATAGTGACTTAAGGATGTTACTAGAAAAACATTGAAGTATCAAAATGAAAAAGTGAAATGTTTTACAGTCTGCTCACACAGAGTGACCATAAATGTGGACAACAGTACATTATAGTGGTGTAGTTCACATACTCCCATGTACAATCTGTATAAGCACTGTTTCATTGTATCTGTCTGAATCGCAACTTTAGTAATGTGTTAAAAATAGTATTTTATGAATAATAGTACTTAAAAAAATGAGTTGAGTTCATTTGACCATTTTGTTAAGCATAGAAATACCAATCCTCTTTTTTAGAACTGCAATTATAAATGTAACTTTGATATTAAAATTTACTTAAAGTTGTATCTTTCTTGCTCTTTTCTACAGTATATATTACAAGGAAACTGATAACTGTAATCTAGTGTGTAGTGATTTATTATTTTATTTTCTGTAGTTTTCTGGATTAAACTGCTAGTCGAAAATCAACATAGGAGATACTAGTTACTTTTGGTATTTCATGGCATTTAGGTGTAAAGGACAATTAATAATTAATTCTGATATCACACATATTACAACATTCAACTCTACCTACCTGCCTCTGTTAAACTCAGTGTTTGTTTTGTGGTTGGGTACAACACAACCTCTGGAAGAAAAATCTGTAAGCACATTTCAGTTATGGACTGTCAAACATTATTTAATTTACTTTTAAAGGTCAACCATTGGTCTTGCTGTTCCTCTCACCTTTGAAGATACTTAGGCAAAACTGTCAGGATCTCTAAACTTCTTTTGATTAGTAGTCTTAAGATTAAATAGCAAAAGTTTCTCATGTTTTCCTCATTCTTGAGTTCTTCAAGGAATGTAATTTTTATAGCTTTTTCTTGTTTTTTCTAATTTTACTTTTTTTTAAAAAAGATATAACACCATAAATTAATGAAGTGGTTTTAGGCTTTACAGAAATATGCACAGATAACTGTGTAATTATCTGCTGTTAGTCAATATATCAATAATTTCTTTTAAGTGTGTTGCATTGGATGTTAATACTGAATTGTGCAACAATTCTTTTCCCAAAGTATCTTCTTGATTGTGCTACAGATGTTCTGGAATATGTAACTTCATGTATCCTCAAAACTTACTAAGAATCACAGCATTCAACTATAATTTCCCAATTAAGTTTTTTAATTTATTAATGATCAATAAATTATGTTTTGTGTCTTCCAAGCTATCTTGGTAGCCTTTATTTTTAACCTAAATATTAGGTGTGTTTGAACTTACCCATTTTCAGTCCATTAATCTAACTATCCCATAATCCACCTTTGCCCTTTCATTTGGTTTCCCTTCATGACTGGTAGTTAATTACAAACAAATAAGGAATACAAAACTAATTTAACTTATTAGAGAAAGCTAAACTAGTTATTTTACTAGGATAGCTGCCTTTACATGGCTGTTATGCTTGATGCTGTGGCTTGGCGGCACTTGCTGTTGTGGACACCCTGGTGCATATCCAGCAGTTTGTGCAACCCAAAGTAAGGAGTGAGACACAAGGAATGCTGGGGGATAGTGGGAGGGCAGAGCATCGTGAACTGGTATCGTAAAAGAAGGCTGTTTATGACTATGGTGGTCCTGGGCTAATGGTTGGACTTGATCTTAAAGGTCTTTTCCAACCTATTTGATTTTATGATTCTATGACACTGGATGGAAATCTATAAAACCGTAAGTTTTGCTGCTCATGGGACCACTTGTTTGACCAGGTCACTGGTGATAGTCAAGTGTACAATCATATATGCGGTAAGTAAATTCCATTATGCAATTACTTTTTATCAAGGTAACTTGTGAACTCGAGACTGACAGTTTCTGTTTTCTATCGTGTTAATATCAGAGGGCAGTGATTATTTTAGCTGTATGTAATACCTGCTAATCAGTTTGTAGTATTTACTTGTTTATCTAAGGGTGGCACTGTGCTTTCTCTAGTCATTTGGAATTTTCCCTCTATTCTGTGATTTCTTAATAATTCATGTCAGTGGCTTGAGATGATGTGAGTTGTACTTAATTGCTATCAAATGGCTCCTGTCATAATTTTACAAGACTATCTTTATTATGGTTTTATGTGTCTTTCTCAGGTTTTTGGTAATTTATGCAGTCTGATTTTTGCTTAATTTCTATTATGTTTTTCCTATTTGTTAGAATATATATAAAAAATACTCTTTAATGGATTGACAAGATAGGCTTTAATATTACTTTCTTTCCTATGTTGGTCTCTTTTCATTCATTTGGTTTCTTGACCTCTCACATCTGCCCTTGTTAGGCAGGTGATCTGCTATTTGTATTCTCTTGTTATTGCTCCTTTCAGCATCTTTCATTTCTTCTATACAGCTATTACTCTCTCTTAGGCTTTAGCATTATGAGCAATCCATCAAGTAGAGTACAAAATTACAGAACAGGAGCTCTGAACACCCTGAAGTACTTTATTGTCAATTAATTTGCTCTTGTATTTTTAGACAGTATGTTCTCTCTTATAAGACTTTGGTTTTTCATAAACATAGTTTGCTCTTGAGTGCTCAAGCAAAGCAACAAGGGCTGTTCACTTTTGGCTGTCCTTATCTTTTGCCTGACAAAGAGCTGTCAGAGATTGAGTTTGGAGAGATGTTGCTGGAAAAACTTTCATTTACATTGTTTAAATCAAACCAAGATTGAAACAATTTATTTATTAATGATTGATACATAATTAACTGATGCTTAGTATCCTGCCTGTTCAAGATCAGTACCAGCAATATAGCAGATAAAACACAGTGGTGGACACTTACAAAATATTGAGACCCCCACATTTCTGAACAGCCCTTATTTACACACCACGCATTCAAATCTCCGGCTGGAGGTGTAGGTGCTCCAGCTCTTTGTGTGCCCGCGCCGCTCTCCACAGCCTGCTGGGGCTTGTCCCAGTGCAGAAGTCCCATCAAGGTCCTGCTGGCACTATGAGGTAGAGGTCGCCACTCTGCGATGCCCTGCAATAACCTGCTGATTTTGGTAGTAGGGCTCGACCTACTTCTAGTAGGTCTAGTAGGTCTAGTAGGTCTAGTAGGTCTATGCTCCTTTTAAATCCTGAGTGCATATTGAAAAGGACTCCTGAGTTAATGAATGAGTTCTGAGTCATTGACAGGTCACCTAGTTTATTGGATCACTTTATTTTCCCATTCAATCTAAATATACTCAAATTGTTGTACTTTTTAAGTCACTGCTCTGTGTTTTAGCCATTATGTATCCCCATAAGAACTGAATTAACTACCATCATTTTACAAATTTGCCTGTCTGTGAATATGGAAAGATTTCTACTTGACTGTAAAACTTGACCTTACTAAGGTTAGTGTTACATAAAATTTATAATGCCCACTCTGTTTTTAAATTAATCCTCTTAAATGATTTAAAATACATTTATCAACACATATTCAATCCGACCTCCAGTCTGACCCACACCAGTAAGCTACTGTTGCATTATAATTTAACTGCTGAAACAAATCCATGAGACTGCTTCTCAGAATTCAGGTATTCAGGCAGCATGTGTGCTGTGTCATCCTGTTCCTTTTGCACATCAGATCTGAGCTTTGGCTCAGTATCTGATGAAGACACTATGAAATTTTTTCATAGGAATGCAATGTACAGGAATGAATGATACAGGGGGTTATCAATCACACCGATGTGCTTTACACTATGTGGAAGTTGGTATACAGAAAAGAGACTGAGGATGGAGCATGTAGGTGATGTGAGGTGGCTTTCTTCTCGCTATTCTAAAATCATATGTTTCAGTTTGGGAATTTATGTGCAGGGTGTATCCTCTCTACCCTGCTTTGCCAAAAAATGTTGCAGTGTGTGAACAAAAATAATTAGTTTTTTAGCTTGGTGCTACTAGCGTAAAAGCAGCTATGGAGGTGTTGGCAGACATTGGGACTCAATGTGGAAATTGCATGTTGGAGTGTGATTCAGATTCTCTACATGTTGCTTAAAGTGGAAACCAAAATGAAAGGTATACTGAAATGTTAGAAACTAACCTTAATTTTCATTTCATTTTCTACCTTTCTATCTGTGCTAGTAGTTGGTGATTCTAAAGGTGCAGAGGAAATATTGAAGGTAGATAGATCCCTTTTACATAGGTAGGCAGGGGTCACTGATGCAAGACAGCTTGATCATGTTTATGTGATGATGGTAATTTTTTTTCTTTTTCTTTTAGTATTGCAGTGTAGGAATTCTGAAATGAGAAATTAAATAGACTCATGTCCCATTTCTATTGTGCACAAGAATGGCTCACAACTTGTTTCTTTTCGCCCAGTAAGCAATTTGGCCATCCCACTGTATTTTAACATAAGATACTGATGTTTTAAGAACTGAGTTATATGTAGCACCTTTTAGTAATAAAATAATTTCTTAATAATTAATTCTTAGAATAGCTATAAGTACTTCAAGTAGATTCTCTGTTGGTGATTAGGAGACATTTTAGACAAAATAGGCTTGCTGAAAGTTTTGCTGTGTATAGAGACTTTCAACTATAGCAAATAGGAAGGGAAGAAAAGTGTTCACTGTATGTATAATGATTAATTTTTTTATAGGTTAGAAATTAATATTAAATAATAAATACTTAAATTCTATTATGCAAACAATACAAAGTTCTTCTATAGTAATATTCATGATCAATTCCTTAGTGCTACAGAATGCTACTGTAGACACTGCCACAGTTTAACTTGCAAAGTGGTTCTAGACAAAAAGAAATCGAACAGGTAATTAATGAAAGCAGAAGAGAGTTGTTAGTTTCATTTTCAGTAATTTTGGCTGTGTGCTTGCAGATGCAAGTATTGCATGTTTCTCAGTTGCTATTGGTATCTTTTTTTTTACCTCACACAAACACACACAAGCTTAAACTTCATGATTACAAGTAGATATGGTTTGTACTTCCTTTTGGCTGTTTTGCAAGGGTGTATTTGCCAACTTAAGGAGGGTTACTCTTTCTTAAGTAGGGACCCCATTGCTGTGTTATCAGTATCTTCCAGAAAGAATTCTGTCAGTTCTTTGTCTATGAAGCAGTCTCCCCTGGTTGTAGCCTGTGTTGCTGTTTCAGCAGTGATGATGTTGTCTCTTTTCTCTGTTTCTCTTTTTTGCTTATTTCTTTCTTGCAAAAGTACTTCCCATTTGAAGATGTACGAAAACAAGACAATAGAAAGATATCAAAGAAGCACATAAAAAGGTATTGTTTTCCCTGGGAGGAACAAACAAAACCTGTAAGATGTCCAACTTGAGGCAGTATGAGTACTGTAGAGAGAATGATGCCAGATGACTCCATCTGGGTACAGTGGGGTAAAACAAACAAACAAACAAAAAAATAGGAGTATATCTGCTTATATTCTGATTTGGCATTCCTGTTTTGGAATTCAGTGCCAATTATATGAACAACAAACTCTAATAAGAAGATCTATTTCTAAATTCGTGCATGACAAATATAAATACTTTTATTTCTGACTATATGATAATTTGGGATGCTTTTTAGGTGCAAACAAGACTCAATTATCCAAAATAATATCCTGATGAAAAAAAAACAACAAACCACATGCTTTTTTTGTGCTTCTGAAATATGAATTGTCTCTAATTTAACATAGAGAAGCCCAAGTCATAAATATCAGAATGTTAAAGTCAAATAAATGTATCCTTTCTTAAATAACCTTGCTTTTACAAACTGTAGAAAGAAGTCTGCCAAAAAAGGAAAGCCACTCTGTGTGGGTGTCACCTCATCCCAAAGTGACATTTTGGGATAATTAAAAAAACAAAACCGGCAACCTAACATTGGAGCAGGTGTCAGTAATTATGCAGACACCTTCCTTTAAATGAAAGAAAGGCTTTGGTAGAGACATGTTAGGAAAAGCAGGAGAAAACACGTTATTGGAGCTTGTCAAGCTGGAAACTTGCTGCTTTCTGGGGAACGCTTATTTTTATTTATGACACCTTATGGCATCTGATTCCATCCCTTTGTCATCTTAGATTTCATTAAGTTGGGAAGTTGTATAAGCAAATCAAATACCAATATCAGAAATATACAATGTTTTAACTTGTAGCTAAGTTCTGAGAAATTCTATGAACACCTGTACCTGTAACGTACCTTTACAGCTATAAATGTAAGCTACATTTCCAGTATCCTGTGGCTATTCATATGTGTATCTAAGTTTCAGAAGATTTATGTCTACTTACTAATTTTTATAGTATTAAAATTGTTTTTTTGTATGTGTTAGAATGTGTGTTTATGATGTTGGTGATGGCATGGGTGTCATATCTGGGACAGTAGCGAACCTTCAAGTTTTTACTGCCATTTCAGTGCCCCCAGCTAAAGGTTTTGGGGGATTTTTGTCTGAATACCAAGGGTATTACTACTGAACACAAATGTGTGGAGAAAATGTGTTGCTGGTAGAACTAGTATAGTTATATCAGTCTAATGAGTCATAACAGAGTTTGCAGATGCCCTGGGAAGATTTCGCTACCTGATCCTTCACTGTTACGAATGTTCAGCCATGACAGACCCAAGTAAGATGGATGCTATGTGAAAAGGACTCACAGTGGTTGAGGTAAGGAGGCCTGTGATTTGTGAACAGGCTGTGAGATGCCATTGCTTTCTTCTTCCCTTTTCTATTCTTCACTGTTTCTGCCCTTTTGTACCATTTCAGGCACAGATCACTTTTCTTGTTGTTTGGTGCCTGTTGCTGTTTTACCTGCTTTCTCTAGCTTGGTAATGAGGCTGGCCTTTGCCTATTGTCAGAGCATAATGCCAACTTCTACTTTCCTAATGACTATATATTTTCAAATTATATTTTACTGGGCTCATTAAAAAAAAAAAAATAAAAAAAAATAAAAGCTTCCCTGAAGTTCAAATCTTTAATGTTTGGGAAATATTTGTCCAAAATTACAGCATTTCTCTGTTGGATTACTGGTTTGGAATCTGTCTCTACCTGACTGAGAGGCACCTTCATGGGGTAGTTAATCTCCGAGTCCTTTGGGGATCCCTATCTTTGCTCACTGGAATCTCAGGGCTGTTAGTACAAATGCATTCTTGTCTTAGGCATTTCACCAAAATACCTAGAATTTGGTGTGACAAATTCTGTGCACACAGAACAAAGGTTTTTAGTCCATCATTAAGGTTCCAGTTACAGCATACAAGGTACAATCATTAAATCCACCTGGCAGGATGATTAGTAACCCCTTTTCTACCTCCATAACTTTAAAATGTTTTTGCTTTTAACTGTAAAAGCACAGAAGCTGTTCACAAACCATTAACTCTTCCAGTCCTAAGGTATGTTGAACACATGTAATGTAAAATGAAAAATTGATTTTGTAACTGCAATTCAATAATGCATTCCCTAAGAACTGCATTTTATGAGATATATACTTACAAATCTGCTCCTAGATATGTTTAATAATTTCTCACTCTTATCACATTCCCACCTTTAATAAATACTCACTTATGCTGAAAGCCCTTTTTCAAAAACATACAAAATTGTCTGTCGGAAGGGCAAATAGTTCATCAAGTAGATGCCACTGACACTTTGAATACCATTTTGATATCTCTTTGTAGCTTGGGAACCTGCAATTTTGTCAGCTGTTTTAAAGCTGCTGCCTAACAGTAAAAGAGCTGTTCTAAAATTCTCCCTCAAGCAAGTTCCAAAGCAAAGGTGACAAAATATCTTTATGCCACAGGGTTTGTTTCCATATATTCTGTGTTTATGCTTTGTATGGAGGCACCTGTTTGAAAAACTGAGAATAGACGTGCCAGGTTTTGGTAGTGTGACAAAATAACTAGGCAACCTGAATCTCTTTGCAGGTTCATTTTAGAATTTTACCCTAAGTTAACTTGAGCAGGTTTCTATTATATGATTTGCAAAAATCCTCTTTTATTCACTTGCTTAATTGCATACTTTCTATGACAAACTTGTGTCTAGCCTGGCTTGTTCTCTTCCTGCCAGTGAAAAGGGAATTGGTCAGTAGGAGTTAGGCTGCTTAGCACAAATGAGGACTCTCGCAGGATCTTTTAGGATTTAACTGTTGGGTTCAATCTACTCTTAAATAGCCTATTCTTTACTACTGTATCTTCCAGTTTACCTGACAGTCTGAACTATTACTTAGTGTAAAGAAGACTCTTCAGTCTCCTGTTTTGCCAGCTGGTTTATCCTTCAGCTCATAGGACCACAGACTGAGCCATTTCAGCAAGCACCAATTACCTGTCATATCCATTATCTTATGTATGCTGTGAGCCAATTTTATGACCCTTGGAAGGAAGCAAAAAATCTGCACAATTATACAGGAGGAAAACCTGCTGTCTTTTGCTTACAGATGGCAGGCAATTTATGAACTTCGATGTGGCTTTTAGAAATAAAATCTAACTATTTTAACAGCTATACCATATTTTGCATATTTTGAGTAATTTCAAAATGATTTAAAACGATTATCTGATGCATGCATTGTCTTCATGTAAGAACATGGAAACTGAAATATAATGCTTAAAAATGTCTATAGGATCCTGTAGAACTGATTTCAAACATGGGAGTTCCTGTCCTTACATACAGTCATGCAAAGGTCCTTACATGAAAAGCTGAATTAACTAACCTAGTTTAGTTGTAGCAATATGTTTTTCTCAGTGGACAACATGTTTAACAAAGTAAACTGGTGCAACTCATCATCTTAAAAGAGCTGATTTTTTTCAACATCATAAAAAGATCATATAAAGCTTAGATACTTTACTTTATATATATCCAATATATGTGTATTTTTGTCTGGGGAAAAAGGTATATACACCTCTGAGTGTATATATATATGCATGTATTAGAAATGTTATAGTCTCTTGAAACAGTAGGACTACTCCTATCAGTACGTTCATTGCTTATTTCCTGACAAAGAACAGGAAGGGTTGGTGCTTATTTTGATTTTGTAGATACTGGTATCTCAAAATTATGATATAACCAAAATTATTAGGAACTCCTTTGAGGCTTCAGCAAGGAAATGAATTAATCATATGCATACTTTTTTTTCCCTCCTCTTCCTTTTTAAAGTCAGATCTTCAATATGTCTAGTTTCTCTTCCATAATGGTCTAAGAAGATGATCTCTGAAGTCATGTATTTGCATTCGCAATTGTAGCATTCTCACAGTCTAACTTTATGTGAATGACTTTTTCCTATGTAGGAAGACCTGTACCCATAATAACCTTAAATTTTGGCCGGAATGGAAAACACCATTTTCACAGACAACCTGGGAGTATGCATTAAGTAAGGCATCAGACTTCAGACCATTATACTTTATTATGCACTCTATTGCCTATATATTTGCATGATGTCTGTACCACTGGTATATTATACAGTATACATACACTCCTGGAGAGAAGAGGGGTCCAAAAGAGACCCCTCATTGATTTAAACAATCACCTCCAAGCTCAGGAATAGTCTATCCCAACAAGCAAAGGCAGCAGGAGGCCTGCATACGCGAACAAGGTTCCCACTGAACTCAAACACAAAAAGAAAACATAGAAGAGGTAGAAGCAGGGGAAAGGAAATTTTATCTGGCTAACTTCATAGACTACCATAATGAATTCATCGGCTTTCTGGATGAGGGTTGAGTGTGGATGTTGCTTATCTTGACTATAGAAAGGCTTTTGACACTTTCTCCCATCATATCCTCACACAAACTGATGAATTATGGACTACATGAATGAAGAGGTGTATTGAAAGCTGTCTGAATTGCCAGACATAGAGTTGTGATTAGTGGCGTGAAGTCCAGCTTGAAAATAGTCAAATTTAAAAATGCTAACTTAAATCTTAACAACTTAAGATTATTTTTAAAAATATAATTTTAATTTCTAAATAATGAAGATGCATATGTTTATAATTTGATATTTTACCCTTTACTTGTTCAGGAACTTGAAGGAATAGTTAATGAGGTAGGAAGACCAGCATAGTTTGTTGTGTCTTGCTATGAGCTGACAAAGTGATTAAGATGGATTTCATCTAAAAAAATTGAAGAATCCTGAAAGACGCCGTTCTCCATGAATTTTCATAGTTATGGTAATAACTATGGTAGGAACGTTACAACTTGAAAAGCTGTCAACATTTGTGACAAAATTTAAACTAATTATTTTTACAATGAAAGGCTGACTTGACTGAGAATTTTCAATAGACTTCAACTTTGTTGGGACTGAAGTTAAATCCCTAAAATGTTTTTTGAGTATTTGTGCAAGAATGTTGTTTCTCTTTCATAAGAGGAAAGAAATAGCTCAAGTTCAGGTACAAGGGAAAGAGAGAGACTATTTAAGGTTACTGCTAGAATTTTTAATGGCCCATAACATCAGTGTGAATCATCTGAATACAAAAAGGGTGTATCCCTGTAGCACAGAAATCAAAAGAGGGTAACAAAGGCTAAAGTAAGCCTTTGACATTTATGAAATGAAGAAAACTTAAACAGGAGCAGGTGAGGTGCCCTGTATTGCCCTTTTTAATAAAAAAAAGCCTTATATGCAAACCAGAAAATCTTTTCATGAAATGCTTCATGTGCAAAGGCATTGACAAAAAAAAAAAAAAAAAAAAAAAAAAAAAA
>NDXB01009161.1:2149-13732 GCA_002631895.1 Agapornis roseicollis
TTTTTTTTTTTTCTTTGTATTAATTTGGGGGGGTTGGGGGAGATGTGCATGACAGCTTTTTAATCTGACAGAGTAACATTCAGCAGATGGATTAGAAGTCTTATCTTGCTAAAACCAGCAACATCAGGAATCGATATACGAGTGACTTCCTCAAGTAATATCTCAAGGCAGAACACAGTTTTCATAAGTTTACAGAAATTATCTTAACTTTTGCAGATTTATTTGTGAAGTGAGATGGAGCAATGTAATTCTGTCAGTACAGTTCAGGCTCACATAAGGTCACAATGGATGAACATTTGAGCCCAGGCACATCTGCAAATAGCCTTTTGCTGCTTTTTCAAACAGGAGCTGATGCAGCTTGCAGACTTTGACAACCATAATCAAATTTCAGTTTGACAAACTGGCTGTTACATTTTTTTTCTTTTCTTTAATTCTATATTAGGCACAATGAGCTAACTGGAAATAATATCTGCAGCCATCAGGGTGTTCTACAAGGAACAAGTACATTTACATTTTCATGGGTACATAGCATCTATTCTGCACCAAACTTCCATAAAGATCCTAAAATGCTGTTTGCAGACTATCTTAGCCCCTTTTCATGTAGGGAGCCAAGTTTCTCAAAACGCTTAACACAGCAAGCATGCCTATGCTGGGAAGCTGAACCACAAAAGCTCAGTGAGGAGTCAGCGAATATTCTTTGGTCAGCTAAGCCTGACCTCCGTCTGTTGTAATCTGGTGTAGTTCCACTGATATCAAGGGAACTGTGACAATTTATATAGGGTGAGATACAAGCCATAACATTTATTAAGTCTTTCTTCTACTGTAGAAATCACTAGTTACCCAACAGAGGTAAAGCAATGTAGCTTCATTCAAATCCATGGAGACATGCTGATTTAAAGAAGCAAGAGACCTGATGCTCAAGCTTTTCATGAATGGATGCTCTCCTTTTGCTGATATTTTCTTCATATAAAGTCCTTATGTTTCAAATTGGTTTTTCTCTCTTTGCTTTATGTTTTTTTTCAGTTGCACTTCCAAGGTGTGAGCCTCCCCACCCTAACTGACACCATTAGAACACCACTAAGGTCACTGACTTCTATACTGGAGGTTTCTACCATTACTTCCTGTGAACACTTTCCCACCATTGCCAGAGGGCTGCTATCACCAGTGCCTGGCTCCTCAGTCTCTGGGCATGACTGTACTGTAAACACCAACCCAGGTCTATCATGAACTGCCAGGTAAGACATTTTGCCAGGTGAAACCTTTTGCCAGGCATAGCACAGAACTCAGTCAATAGAGTACCTGGCAAAAAAATCTTTGAAGCTATACTATAATTTGCATACTACAGCACCCTACACTGAAACAATAAGGATGTATTAATTACTGCAGACTGCCTAAGCCAGTGTTAGTTAGCCTGCAAAGTTATATTCAAGAAAAGATTCAGAATCTCTGGGTTTGTCTGTGAAGGGCCTGAACTTTATGGGGCTGCTTATAGGTACCTCTGGGAATGAATCTGTGGTACCTAGAAGAGAGGCTCCCAACAGGCTCTGGGTGAGAAAGGCAGCACACTTGAAAAGCTGAACTGAAGCTACTGAGCCCTTTCAGACCGTGTCGATAGTGGTAGGGACACATAAAGAGTTAGCCATCTTGGAGCTGGAAGGAGAGGAGACTGGGATGAGGATGCTGGATTCAGAGACATTTGAAACAGTCTGTCTTTTTATTTTTTTTTTGTACCTGGTTGATAAAGATGGCACCATCCCACCTGAGCCCTCAGTTCTGATTTTTCATTTAATGTTGTTTCTGCTCTGCATTTGTGTCAGAAGAAAACTCACATTCTCCTTTGTAACACATTACCCACATTCTGAAATTGCTAAAGGAGATGCTCCACTGAAATGAGTATTTATTCTGCTTCTAAGTCTCCAAACACATTGCACTTAAGAGTCTGCAAATGTATAGAAAATTTAACTGAAAAGGTATGTCATGGCTTGTACAGTACTCTGCACTGGTTAAGAAGGAGAAAAATAATTGTTACAGCTAAACCCAGGACAAGATCATCAAACAATTTTTGTTTGCATCTGCCATTTGTGTATGGTTGCATGTGAACAAGCTCAAAGGTAATTAACTATTAAAGGTGCTGAAGAAACTATGTAATCATTTTTACATATTTTGTGTATATGAACAATCTATTCTTTATGAACAGAAAATGAAAACTGTATAACGCCATAACAAACACCTTAAACACATGCAGCTGTCACAGCAGCATATAACTTAAGGTCTTCCTGACCTTGGCAGCCTTAAAAGTCTTGGGAATTTACTTGATTTTTCTCATCTTGGCATATGAAGCTTAAGAATGTACTTCTGGCTCCATCTCCTATGAGTGCTTACAGCACAAACACGATGTATAAACAGCAACTTTATATGTATCAGAAATAGAAATATCAGGAATGTCAACAAAAGCAGACCATTCTGAAACACCTTTCTCCTAAGAGCTGCTGAATATTTCATAGTTTGATCTTGCCTCTGCTTTTATTAAATCCTATACAAAACTCTCAGCAGACATTATGCAGTAGCTTCACCTTCCTTAAAGGTGAAGAGTGAGGAAATTCATAAAGCCTTGCTTACTGTAAGGCTTACTGAAATGTTTGTTTGTAGTTACACCAGGTATCTGGAAGTTCTTTCTATATTAGATATTTATTTCACACAACTGCAGGTAATAACTGTATCTCATAATCTTTAATCCTCCTATATATAATGCCTTCACTACTTGGAATATTCAGCAGTACCATTGCTGCATGAAGTGTGGTAGGTATGCCCCCCTCAGTACAAGGCAGCTTAAAGCAGTAAACTGTTTATACCCATAGCTCTTCAGTGAGGGTAACCTCTTGGAATATGGATAATTTTTTTTTCTACATGTATTTCAACAGTATTTCATGTGGAAATGCCATAACCTCACTTTGCTGTCATAAACTTAAGGATCAGAGATGCTTATGGATCAGGCAGAAGTGGCGCAGAAGTGGAGCAGAAGTCTGAAAGTCCTAAATAGCAAATTCTCTCAGGTGGTAAAATCTAGAATAACAATAGCACACATAGGTGTGCAATTTAGATGCCTAAATCTAAGAAAGCAACACAGGCATGGAAACTGGACTGGAGTGGCTAAGCTGGAAGCAATGTACTGGACTAAAAGAAGAAACTATTTAGTGGCTTGAAAATTGCACACAGGCTCAAAAGGGCTTGAAATATCCAGTCAGCTACCTGATAGCTGTAAATGAACATTGTATTTTGAGGTCAGTACTGGACCTAATACTGTTCAACATCATCATTGCTGACCAGGTTGATTACAGAATGCAGCATCAGCAAATTTGTAGGTGGTTCTAAAGAGTCTTTGACTTAAAAAATAGCTCCAGTCTGGGGTGCCTTTGTACCTGTGCCAGGAAAGTCAATAGGGAGAAACGCAGAGCTCAGCACCTGGAGCAGGTTTGTTTTGTTTTTGTTTGTTTTGTTTTGTTTTTAATTTAATTAAACATGTTTTGTTTTGTTTAGCAGTATATTGAATAATCTGAATACAAATTCATGATCCATGTTCCTTCCTGAATATGTCCAGTTTATATCCATGGTGTCTGGGCCTCAATAACATTCCAGCAGTGCTGATTTTATTAACCTTGAAGTGCAATAATTTGATAAGCAAGAACTATTTTGATGTCATCAAGCAATGATACACTTATCTGATGTCTGTGACACAGAAGATAGCTGCCAAAAGGACTGATTTGGTATACTGCCGTTATCTAAATATTCTGAAGTGTCCAAAACTGCCTCTGAGGGAATACTAGCATTTGGAGTTTTACCATAACATCAAGGATCAGTGCTAAAAAAGCCCAGTTGCTCAGTACTTTTTTCCTCAACATATTTGCATTTTTTCCATTTTTGTGTGATCTTTGCTAAAGTTAGAACCAACTATTGTGTTATATGAAGTTAAATTTGTATCAGGAATTATTTTCAGCAATCTCACTGAAGAAATTACTTCCCTTGGTCATGTGGCGATGCACTTACTGCCAATTGTTTCCCATGATATATATTTTTAAAGACTCATATTAGCAATGCAAAGCTTCAGGTGAACACAATAATGTTCTCATTCCTACTTACTCTTGTTTTATTCTACCATAATTCTTGGAATGCTAATTCTTAATGTTTACATGTTATGCTAATGAATCTGTCAGACATGCTCATATATTCACACACTTCTTGCAACATTTTGACTTTTTATTTCTTAAAATGTTTCTAAAATGTGAAAAATTTAAAAACACTTATATATGTACTTATATACATATACACATATTTATGACAATGCATGTTTTTAAAACACATTAAAAGTACAATAAGAAACAGCTGGAATCTTACACACTTCAAAATACAACAAGAGTTTTCAGTCTTTTTTTTGATAACTGCTGCTATAATGTAATACAGTACCAGAAAAATAAATTACACCCATAAAAAAATCCATTTCCATGCTAATGGAGTGTGTTGCATACAGCTGATGGCATGCTTTCAGTGAGGAAATAGATATTATTTAAGAAACTCACTTTCTAGAATAAAGGTGTATGTTAAAATTACTGTCTGAAAGATTCTAGTCAGCTAAAAAAAATCTATTCCCTCTTAATGAAAGCATTTATTTTTAAGTAGAAAGTGCCAATGAGACCAATGACTAAATACAAAACAGTGAAAAACTGTGAAGACTGGGATTTTTCATTTCAAAGCCCTTTAAGTGGTTTCACAATAATGGTTTAAAAATGAATATAAGATCAGAAAATTCTGTGGGTGTCAACTGACAACAGTTTCTGCCAGTTTTGCAGTCCTTAAAAATGAAATTGCTCCTGAAAAGCCTTTAACTGGAAAAACACAGTGGAGAATTTCAGCTGAGAACTGTCATAATGAAAGTTGAATGAAGAAATGCTCTGTGTGCAGATGTGCGCATGTGTGTGCACATGTGCGTGTGACTGATTAAGAAAGAGAGAGAAATTGTGAATATGCAGCAGCAGTATTTTGCTAACATTTTTTCCCATTGCATGAAAAGATTTATAGGCTTCAAAATGGACTTGCAAATGGCACAGTCACAGCTGCCTGTTGTTAAGTTCTGCTCTTCAGTAATTTACTCTATCAGTCCTCCTGCACTATGATGTGCAGTCTATAATAATTTCTTAATACCAGAAGAGTGAGAACAGTAATGTCTTTAAAAGCATAAGTGGAAGAGGGCTAGGAAACGCAACAGCAGAGTGATTCTCCCATAAGCAAGTTGGTAATTTGCTTTGCTGGAGGTGGTGATTGCCACCACTTTTATTTGCAATCACTTAAGGAGGTAAATATGTGCTCCAATAAATGTCCACAGAGAATAAAGCAGTAAAAAATTCAGTGAGAATTTTTGTATTAGAAGTGCTTACAATATTTTTAAAAGCTTTATTTCATCTTTCACACACAGTACTATCAGCTTCATATATTTATAAAGCATGCTTTCTTCTTTGTAATTAGAATGCAATGAAGTGCAGCAGAGCCAATGCAACTCACGGCTCTGATTTGTAGCAATGCTTGGACTTCAGCTTTTCCATCCAACTAGTAAGTCTTGTGTAGATATTCCATATTCACATAGATTTTGCTGTTGAAGTTCTGCTTCACATGTGAATATCAAATATCTGTTGGAGCAGATTGGAAGCCTTTCTCTTTCAGCTGAATCCCTCAGTGGTATTTATGTTGTATATGAATGAGTTTCCCTTCCCCCATAACATATTTTGTGGAGTTACCAGATCAGACTCTAGAAACTTAAAAGAGGAAGTGAGAAACACCAAGCCCATGGATGGACATTTCAACTAAGCTAGATGTCTATCTGGTTAATGACACAGCAACAATAATGGTCATCAACTTATGTGCAAAGAATGTTTTTCTGAGGCCCTGAATATTGCTCTTAGCCTGTGAGCTTTCTATGTAAGTCTAACTTGATGTGAGTTAAGGGGCAACTGCCCATGTTGGTTTCCCCGAGTTCCAATTCCCTTCCAATAGGTGAAACTGTGGTTTTGTTTTATATTCACTGTGAGGCATGATATGTATAATTGTCTTTATGGATACTCCTGGTTGTCAGGTGAAAGTCCGAATATCCCATGGAAGATAAATATACACATTGTGGTGTGTCTCTGGGAGATGTTCAGTCTTCCAGCATTTCTCACCTAGGAGGTGGTTAATATTGGTTAGATCTCCTTGTCTTGGCTGCAACAGCTACATTAGACCATTATGGGTATATATATACTTAGCAGGGACATGGATTTATGCCACATTACAGTGACTGTAACTATGCCTAAACATTGAGCTTAAGAGTTGTCTGTCCCTAAAAGCAATATTCCACTTTTATCTTGGTCAGTCACATAGTGGTTTGGCAACAAGTGACAGGAGAGCAGAGGCATCAAGAAAGAGAATTTAACATGGATTTTTAGGATTTTCAGCTGCCAAATTTCAAACTGTGATCTTATGTGCTATTAGAAGATTCTCAAAACCAGGCTTGAACTGCTTCTTTTTATTCAGACATAGCAATATCTGAAAAACTTAGAAAAAAACCCAACTGTCTTGGGTCTGTTTTAGGTCTGTGTTGGTGTATTTTGATTCAGCATTTATGGCATGCTAAAAGGATGGGGGATCAAATCCTTATTCCAGATCACTTAAGTTAGAAATTTTGAACTTGAGTTTTTCCCCAAATGCATTCTCTAAGCATTGGTTAAATGGATGTGTCTGTATGTAAATTTGTCTTTCTTCTGCTTTTGGTTTGTGTAAGAAAAAAAAAAAAAACAACAAAAAGTAATTACCAAATAATAAAGTAATAAACCAAAACGTAGCATATGTGCATAGTGTTAAAGTAGCTAGCTCCCGAAGTCGAAAAAATATATGCACATGAAGGCAACATGGCACCTGAGTTACTTAATTTTATTTAGAATCAGGGTTTTCAAGCTTTCATTTGTTGCTGCTTTAATTGTTCATGATGCTCATGGGACTCAAGTTATCTCAGCATTGCACTCCATCTTATATTCATGCCAGCCTAACTAGAACTCTCTCAGGGGCCTTTACATTGTATTTTATTTCATGGAATAAGCATGCCATTTGATTCCTGACTCAGGTTTGAAGCCTTCCTAGAGGGAATATTTTAGTCTTTGCTTCAGAGTTAGAAATCCTAAACCCAACTTCTCCCTTGATGCCTCCCACTATCAAGTAGCAGAATATAAGAACTGGAAGTAGGATCAGGTAAACCAGGTGTATATAGTTACACAGTCCAAGAGAGAAAGGATGGAGTGAGGAAAGCCAAAGCTCATCTGGAGTTGAATATGGTGAGGGACATAAAGAAAAGTAAAAAGGCATTCTCCAGGTGTATAAGCAGAAAATGCAGACTAGGGGAAATGGGAGCACAGTACTGAATAAGATCTTGTGACAAAGGGAATGGAAAAATGGCTTCTTCTTCTACTCAAGTCTTTACTAGTGTAATTTGTTTTCAGGAATGACGGGCTCCTGATCCTAGAGGGAAAGTCTGGAGAAAGGAAGCCTTAACAGTGGCTGAGAAATGCAGAGGGTTTGGAACATTTAAAGACATTGGATATGCACAAGTACATGGGAACTGATTTTTAAGGAAATACCATTTTTGTAGTAGTTCCAATGTTAATATCCCTAGGAACTTCTTTTATTCTGTCCCAAGGGCAATGACTCCCATAGTCCTTGTCAAAATGTCCTTTGTAGTTCATTTTCTCTACTGTCTTACCAGTGCTTTTTATTTGTTTTTTTTTTTAATTTTATGTTATTCCCATCAACTGTAGGATGAGTTATACAACCCTTTGATTGGGATTATGAAAAAACAAACTAAATTGAAAAAGTCAGAAGATGCTTTTATCTTTTATAAGGTGAAATTGCAGCTGGTTTGGGGAAAATGCATTATATTTCATCACTCTCTGTCCTATAGTAGTGTACCTTTGGGTGAAGTTGGTCTGCTCTGTAGTTTATCCTGTAGTGTAGGGTTACAGATATTTATAACAAGTGTCTAAATAAAGCTATTTTCTTGTTCTTGTTGGTCTTATTCCTCTGTAAATTAAATATAATGTTGTATTAAATGATCTGCTGAATAATGTATATGTATTCAAATACATATGAAAAACCTTGTCATCAGTAACAGATGGAAACTTTTGGAAAGCCATCACACTCATTTTAAAAGTTACAAAATGTAAGAAAATTACATTCATTTTCCTGAGGAGAAGGCAAAAAATCTTGGATGAACTGTGAAGCTATTTTTTCTAAATTGGCAATAGGATTTCTACACATATATTTATAAGTAGCTGGTAAAAGTGATGGCATTAATTGCCACTTATTGTCATCTAAGAAGATGATGGATTAAATTCTGATCCTTACAGAACTGCTTGAAAAAATTCTGTTACCTCTGATACATACTTGCCATACCAGAAACCTAAGAAGAAAAATCATTAATATTTTCTTGTGATACTATTATAGAATCATAGAATCATAGAACAGTTAGGGTTGGAAAGGACCTTAAGATCATCTAGTTCCAACCCCCCTGCCCTAGGAGGGGACACCTCACACTAAACCATGTGACCCAAGGCTTCATCCAACCTGGCCTTGAACACTGACAAGGGTGGAGCATTCACAACCTCCTTGGGCAACCAATTCCAGTGCCTCATCACCCTCACAGTAAAGAATTTCTTCCTTATATCCAATCTAAAACTCCTCTTACTGTGTTTTAAAAAACTTTTTCTGTTTAAAATGTGTATTGAAGATTATAGAATCATAGGTTCATAGAAAGACCAGGTTGGAAAGGACCTTGAAAAAACATGTGGTCCAGCCTTTTGTGAGAAACAGAGCCTAAATGAGATTATCTAGTACCCTGTCCAATCTGATCTTAAAGACCTTCAGTGATGGGGAGTCTACCATGTCCCTGGGGAGACTGTTCCAAGGAATGATTGTTCTCACAATAAAAAATGTCATTCTCATACTGAGATGAAGCCTCTCTTGGTACAAGACCCATCACCTCCTGTCTCCTCCATGTATGTCTTTTCTTTCTAGATGCCTTTAAAGTAAGTACTGGAATACTCTGAAAAGCTTCCCCCAAGCCTTCTCTTTTCCAGGAAAAAGAGACCTAACTCCTTCAATCTTTCTTCTTAGGGCAGGTTCTCTGTCCTTTTGGTCTCCTATTATGCTTAGAAATTGCAAAAATATAGCTATGAATTAAAAATGGCCAATAAATGGGAAATCTAAATGAAGCCACAGCATTTAGAATGAGAGCTGGTGAATATGAATACAGCCTTGATTTAGGTCTCATTTGAAACTGAAGGCTGTTAGAGTTTGTGTAGTAGAAATAAAATTAAACATACAGTACTAAAAGGATCACTTTGTAGCATTCTACTTTTCGCAGCATAGTGTCATGGATGCTTTGGATAAAGTAAAGGTATGAAAGGGAAAGTGTTAAGACAACATGAACAGAACACACTTCATCAGATAAATGCAAATAAAAGAATAATTTTAAATACTTATTCCTGATAGTACTTCAGCTGTAATAATTGTGATCTAATTGAAATAGATTCCCTATGTATCGCCTCTTCATATTGTACCCCATACAATATTTGAAGTGGTCCTAAGGATGCTAAGAACTCATTGTGCATGGAACTAAAACAATTAGAGCTGGTCAAGAAATGTTACTTACAAAGACTCTTGGGATGTTTTTCTTACTTGTAATGATGCATTTTTTTTGGTGGAAATGTTGCATTCAGCAAGAAATATCCAGAGGTAACTGATTAAATAAAGCTGTCTTTTAGAAATATTTTTAGTAGCCATAAATATTAATATTGTGACCCTCTCAGGACTTGTTTCCCCAGCTGTTGTATTTTTCTTTCTCCACTGTAGCATCCTATGCAGTATCCGCTTTGAATACAAGGAGAGATTGCCTCCAGAAAAAATTTACTCTTGCATGCTTTATTTACCTATTTATTAGAAGTCTTTAGTTAGGCCCTTAAATTTATTTTCTCTGTTACCTGGAAAAGGAAGATATGTGTTATGATTGCATTCCTTTTGCCAAGCTCTATTATGTTGTTTCATTCATACTGACACACCTGTAATCTAATAAATTTTAATCTACCATAAATGATGTTTTCATGCAATGTTTAATGTTATCATGGTTTTCCTAAACGAAAACCAAGTTTTAGAGGTTATACAATAATTCTGCATGTTAAATGTTGATATAAAATGAATTTATTCTTATGGAATAAAGAAAGATTGCATTTCATAAATCTGCTCAAATATTTACATTACTGATGCTTTAAAGCATCATTTCAGGCTTATCAAGGGGTTGAGCTGGAAGACAGCAGTTTAGCCTCTTAAGGGTTTTAGCAGTTTTGCCTACTGAGGTTTTGCATTAGTATTTCCTGGTATTAATATTCTACCATATCAGTTCAGGTCCTCCAGGTGGTCTTAACTAGAAAGAAAATTTCTAAGACTACCTCAATCAGGTGCTATCCAACTTCCTAACTGTTGTGGTTTAGCCTTAGCTGGCAACTAAACCCTATGCAGCCACTCACTTTCTCCCCCTAACTTCATGAGGGAAAGAATTAGAAGAGTAAAAGTGAGAAAACTCATGCATTGAGATAAAATAGTTGAATAGGTAAAAACCCAAAAAACACAGCCCCCTACTAGATGTTATGAAGAAAATTAACTCTATCCCAACTGAAACAAGGGGGGTACAGAATTACAAAAGAAAATGTAAAACCCTTTAGAATTAGTCTTAAGTAATGTTAAGTTTGGGTTTGTAACATTAGCATTGCTTTGTAACATGTAACATTAGCTGGCTTTGTAACAGTAGCAATGGAAAATTACTGAGATGCATGATACATAGAAAAAAAAAAANGTTATGAAGAAAATTAACTCTATCCCAACCAATACCTGCACAATAAAAGAATGGTGTTAAATTACAAACATGAAATGTTGTCAGTAAAGAAAAATTAAGTTTTCTAAATTCACTCAAAATTATTAACAAGTAAGTTTTCTACAGGTCATGCCCTTCTGTAAGGAGCCCTGAAGGTTTAGTGACTTCAGCTGTACTGCAAACATTTCATGATAGTCTGAGTAACAGCTAAGCACTCAGATATTTCTTTGAAACGTGCCAGTCCCATCTGTTTAACATAGCCTAATGTATGAATTGCAAGCCTGCTTGAGAGCATCAGACTGCTGACTGATCCTCAACTTGGAAGCTTACTCAATAAGCAGAAATCATCACAGTACATGCATATGGGATTCAAACTAGTTAATCCCTTTCATGATTATTTAATTGAATTCTTTATCCTTTGCATCCCACAACATGGTAATCTGAGTTCAGTTGTCATACACGAAACTAGGAAAACTCAACAGACATTTGGTTTTGCCAGGTTTTGACTACTTTCTTCCTCTGGTAAAGACCAAAAGGACAGACCTTAAACACAATCTTTCTCATAGTGTTTTCCTCTCCTGTTCTCCACTGTCATAAATGAAAGTGCTACATGAAAGCAATTTTAGTAACATTCTTGTGTCTGA
>NDXB01009163.1:4347-19601 GCA_002631895.1 Agapornis roseicollis
GGGTGGGCGGCTGTGCCCGCCGGGGTGGGGGGGGGGGGGGGGGGGGGATTAGAGGGGAGGCAAAGAGCAGGGTCAGTGCAAACACCATAAAGGGATTAGAGAGGCCGGGGAGAGCAGGGGGGGGATGTTCCTGAGAGCTGCTGGGAGGAGGCAGCTTCAGAGCTGAGGAAACGCTGTGGGCTGTGGGGCAGCAGCTCTGAGGTGAGGGGCCTGGGGTGCTGCTGGGTGCTGGGGTGCAGCAGGAGAGGACCAAGGTGAGGCAGGTCAGTGCTGGAGCCCTGAGATGCTCAGGGAGGGCTGTGCTGGCGTTTCCCTGTCCCAAATACACCCTCACGTTTACACCTTTCCCACAAAACAGCTGAACTGACAGTTTCCCTTTACAGTTGAGACATATTTAAGCAACAGCAAATCTCCTTATGTCTACGTGTTTGCACCCAAACCACTTCCTCTTCATTCAAAGAGAATGATAGATCTTTTTATGTACATACACGCACACATATGGCATAAAATCACAGAATCCCAGACTGGTTTGGGTTGGAAGGGACCTGAAAGCTCCTCCAGTTCCAACCCCTGCCACGGGGCTGATCCTACCCAGAGGGGAGCCCAGGAGAGCCCAGACCTTGATTTTCCTCCTCTACTCACCCTGGCCCTGCTGCATGGGGAGGATGCTTTGCCCTCACTCCTCTTCCCAGCCTCCCCTGTGCACCATGTCCATCATAAAACAGTTTGTGTTGGAAAGGACCTTAAGATCATCCAGTTCCAACCCCCCTGCCATAAGCAGGGACACCTCACACTAAACCATGGCACCCAAGGCTTCATCCAATCTGGCCTTGAACACTGCCAGGGATGGAGCACTCACAACCTCCCTGGGCAACCCATTCCAGTGCCTCAGCACCCTCACAGGAAAGGGTTTATCCCNCAACCCAAGGTCCAATCTGGCCTTGAACACTGCCAGGGATGGAGCACTCACAACCTCCCTGGGCAACCCATTCCAGTGCCTCAGCACCCTCACAGGAAAGGGTTTATCCCTTATATCCAATCTAAACCTCTCCTGTTTCAGTTTGAACCCGTTACCCCTTGTCCTTGAAACGTCTCCTGGCTTGGGGGAGTGAGGGACCTGCTCCAGGTCTCAGGGTAACCCCACTGTGAAGCCAGTGATTCCCCTCCAGCCTCTCAGCTCCATATGAGCTGCCCATAGAAGCCCAGGCTCCCCTGTAGCACAGGCAGTGCATTGGGGGGGGCTGTCTGCAGGAAGCTCAGCTCCAGAGGTAAGGCTGGGGGCAGGTTGATCTCAGGAGGCAGCAGAAAGGGCTCACAGAGCAGCAGCACTGGGTAAGGGCTGCCCTGAGCATCCTCACAGTGCCCCTGAGCTCCCCCACTCCTCCAGCCCACAGGGGGTAAACCCTGAGCTGTGAGCATAGAACTGCAGCCTGGTTAGGGTTGGAAAGGACCTTAAGATCATTCAGTTGCAGCCCCCTGCCATGGGCAGGGACACCTCCCACTAAACCATGGCACCCAAGGCTCTGTCCAACCTGGCCTTGAAGGCTTGAATTTGCCTTTAATGCCCCGCAGTCACTTCAGGCTGCAGGAGAAGACACTGGGGGGTGAAAGGGGCCGTGTGGCACCTGCCTGACCTCGGGAAGCCAAAGGGAAAGGAGCCAAGAGCTGCAGTTTGGAGACCAGCAGCGCAGGAGCAGCAGAGGGGGGCTCGGCAGGAGCAGGAGCACAAAGCCCGTTAGCGAGGAGCAGGGCTGGGCTCAGTTCCCCTCAGGGTCACCGCAGCCCCGGCTGCTGCAGAGCCGCACACCAAAGATGCCCCAGGCATGGAGCCGGGGGGGTGCCTGGCCATGGAGAGGGACCGGTTCCTTGGGTGGGCTGTGAAACACGGGGGAAGTTTCTTCTCATCTCTTTAGAGGAACAAATCACGACTCAGATCCACTCTGATCCATCCCTGTCCCACAAGGATCTCTCACCCAGCTCCCAGCTTTTCCTGCAGCCCTTTGCCTCAGGGACAGGACTAAAGGTCCCATCGCCACCGTGTGGAATCCTTCCCCGGGCTCCTGGGATGCAAAACTCCATCTGAAACACGTCACAACTCCCACAGCACCAAGGGCTCTGAGCAGGGACCCAGCACATGTGGCAGAGGGAACGAGGAGCAGCAGTAAGCGATACACCCAAGCAGGATGGCAGCTGGCCGCAGCCTCCTCACCCAGCTGGTTTCCCAGCCCTATATCCTGTTTGGCAACCCGAGTTTGCACTCTTACACACATGCAAAAGCTTTTTCACTTACCTTGCTCACATCCAGCCCGGGCATTCAAACCCATGAGGCTTCCTTGGCTGGAGCCAAAGGAGGTGGTTTCTGTCGTGCCGGTGCTTTCCCAAAGGCAGTGCTTTTCCCTGCAGAAGCAATGGCATCTCCTTGCAATCACGGGCTTTCAAGAGCTGGAACTTTAAAGTAATTCAGCATTTTTAAGGCAATCCCTGCGGCTGCAGGGCTGGGCTTTAGATGCACAGAATAAGGCTGCCTTGGGCAGGTGCTGGGCAGTCTGAGGCCATTGATGCAGCTGGGGAGATATCTGGGGGCAGAAGCTCTGTTTTAAAGGGAAACACCTTCTTGCCAGCTTGTTGGAGTCTTATGCACAAAGAAAAGGCAAATCCTTTGCTCAGCAGGGTTGGAACTTGCAGTCTCTCGCTCATTTCGTATCCTACAAAGGGAAAACCAGGAGGGCTTTTATGTGAACTTAAACCAAACCTGTCAGCCCCAGGTTCCAGGCAAAAAGGCCCTTGGAGCCCTTCATTTTGGTCTCATTTAACCCATTTTGGAAGTAGATTGATACAAAAGGAATGACTTCTCTTCCCTAGCAGAGCATCCCATCCACAAGAGCTTTCACACCCTCCCACCAGAGAATAAACTGACCCAAGTTTGGTCTTCTGAAATACCAACCACCACCCTGGAGCTATCACCCCATGGCAGCGCTCCTCCCGTGCCCCACAACGTGAACCCCATCCAAAGACGCTGGAGACCAAACCGGCTTCTTTCATCACCCAAATCTTCAGGACCTCTTTCAGCATTGCCATGGGCTGAGCTGGGGATGCAGCCCCTCGTGGTCACTTTGGCTTTGAGGAGTGACCAAAGAGACCACTGGGTTCAGGCTGTTTCCTGAGGGCTTGCCAAGGGAGGAGCTTGTGTTGATGCTGTAGGAAGGGAAGAAAACAAAAGCTGACTTCTCCCCATCTCCTGCTGCTCCACTCACCCTTCCCTGCCAGCTCCAGTGGCCCTGAGGTGTTTGGTGGGAGAAGGGATGAGATCCAAGCCTTGGGCCACGGCTGCTGCATGGGATGTGGAGCATCCCAAGGCTGTTCAAGCCACCAAGAGCTTTGCGTTCTCGCTCTGTGTCTTTTACTGGGCTCCCCAGGACAAGGGAGGGACATGGGCATCCTTGGACCATACAAGCTCCAGGGGCCCCATCCCACCTCAACCACTCTGGAAGAAGAAGGAAGCTTTCCCAATAGCATCAAGCCAAGGCAGCAGCCACTGCATGCCTTCAGAGGGGGCTGAGGTGAGCTTTGGCACGCTCCTTTAGGCTGTGGTTAGATTTTGTGGTGTCATAAACAGGAAGCACGTTTCCAAGTCACCAGCTAGAAATGTGGGTAAGTGGCTGTGGCTCTTTCTGGGCAAGCAGGCTCTGTCAGCACGGGCTGCCCACACACAGCATCGGTGCTGCCAGGGTGCCAATGCTCCTGAGCCCTGCACAGCTGAGGGCTTCCCCCAGGCCTGTGTCAGCAGCGCTTCCTCCCAGGGGTGACCACTGGAAATGCTCACAGGGGCTCTGATATCATGAGAAAAGCCTCTCGATAGATCATCATCCATCATCATCCATCATCATCCATCATCATCCATCATCATCCATCATCATCCATCATCTTAATATGCAAACAGGCCGATATTCCCTGGGGCAGGACGGGCTGTGGGAAAACCAGGGAATCTGCAGAATGATGTGTTTGTACCCAGGGTGAGAGCTTCCTGCTGAAACACTGAGGAATGGATCTCCATCCCCAGGGGTTGGACCCATTTATAGCAGCCCTGCTCCCATGTGTGCCATGTGCTGCAGCACCATAGAATCATAGAATCCAGGCCCGGGTTGGGTTGGAAGGGACCTTAAAGCTCCTCCAGCTCCAACCCCTGCTCCCACAGGCAGGGACCCCTTCCACTGGAGCAGCTTGCTCCAAGCCCCTGTGTCCAACCTGGCCCTGAGCACTGCCAGGGATGGGGCAGCCACAGCTTCCCTGGGCCATCACCCTGTGCCAGCGCCTCAGCACCCTCATAATAAGAGATTCCTTTGTTATCTCCAACCCGAACGTCCCCTATCTCAGTTTGAACCCATCACCTCTTGTCCTGTTGCTACAGCCCCTGAGGAAGAGCCCCTCTCCAGCATCCTTGTAGGTTCCCTTCAGATACTGGAAGTGCATAGGGTGCAAACCTCAATGCAATGCTCCACACAGCACGGAACTACACAGTGCAAACCCCGATAGAACACTGCTGTACTTCACAAAGCCTGACCCACGGTTTGGGTTTGGTATCATCTGCAAAGAAGTCACTGTCTTAATCCAAGCCTTGAACCCAGCTTCACCATGGGAAGACACCATCTGCCCAACTCCAGGGCTCTTCCATCATTTACAGTCTTTTACCAAGCACCACCTTTGCTGTGCTCCTGGTGAGCTCAGATACCACAAGGTATCACAGGCCAGGACCTCCACATTGCCTGGCCATACAGAGGAACTTGGTGCCATAGCCTAACCCTTTCCAACCCTGATCAGTCTATGATTCCATGGTGGGGGTTTGGGCCTGGGCTCACCAGGGCTGCTCCAGAAGTTCATGATGCTCCACGGAAAACCAGCTCAGGTCAGGCTCCTGTTCATTTGCCTGCCTCACTTGTGAGGGCAAGGGCCCAGGGCACTGCTGTGACACTGCACATCCCAGCCCGAGCCTGGGTGGGATCCATCACAGCACCACCAACAGCCATTCTCTACACAGCCAAGAGGATTTAGGAGACCAGTAACAGGGTTATCAAGCCCATTCCCTTGGTCATCACCGTTCACAAGAGCTCAGCCGGTGACCGAGCCCCTTACAGCCTGCCCCATTAAAGCCTGCATGTGCACCGGGAGTGAGGACCTGATGGCTCTTCCCTGGCCCAAACAGAATCCCTCTCTAGGGAATATTACTGGAAATCACAGGCTGCTTCCATGCATTTTTAGCACAAGGGATCTCACCTGATGGCCCTGTGAGTGGCTCAGCAGCCCCTGCACTGCTCACACATACCCAGCTGTGCAGAGCAGGCGATGCTAATCCACCTCCTTGGGCAGCCCTGGAATAGCACTTCCCATGTGCAAACACCAGCCCAGCCTGTAACATTCCTGCTGTGCTTCCCTCTCCCCTCTGCCCAGCCTCAGGCGATTCCCATTTCCCAGCCTCAGCCCTCAGCTGCGCTTTGGGGGTGAACCAGAGCTTGGGGCTGAGGTGGGACCAAAGTCACTTGAAATCAAGCTGGAAAAGGTGGTGCCAAGGGCTGGGAGCCTGCAAGTGCCTGACGTTGGTCGCCCAAAGCCATTGGTGACTTCGTCTCTGGCCACAGCTGGAAACCAGCTGTGTTTGCCTTGTGAGCCTTTAGCACAAGTGCTCTGCCTGGCTCCTTCATGCTGAGGGGCCAGATGCAGTGAAGATGCAGCCGTGGGGCAGTGATGAGCTGGACTGAACCAAGCAGCGGTGTGGCCGTGCTCCTTATAAATGCACGAGTTCGCCTCAGACAGGCATAAAATCACCTTTGAATAGGAAAAGTTCACAACAGATGAATAGGGGCCATATTCCCAAAAGGGCTTTTTCAAACCAAACGTGTCAGGAATGGGATGACTTTACTGGATTTACTGAATACTCAGTAGCTACTCAAACCATGGAAGGGCAATAGGATTTGTGGTGTTGCTTAGGGTCAGTTTGGGGTTTAAAATGTAGCATGAGGTATAGTCCCTTGCAGGACTGAAGAGAGGTTTTAGTTCCTGATTATTTGCCCCATCTGTCTTTGTCTGAACTACTATGGGATGTAAAGCTGATGGTGCAGGTGAATTAATGGCAGTTGGGTAAGAGCAGAAGGGTGAATGTTGACCTGGAGAAGGGTTTAGCATCAAAATCATGAGAGTTATGCTCCCTGGTGGAGTAAAGGGGGATTATCCTGCCCGGTTCCTCCCCATCGCTTGCTTCCCTGGGTTCAGAAAGATCAGGCTTCATCTTTTTGCTGGGCACTGGGCTGTGGTGGGGATGGGAACAGGCCCCTTTCCCCCAGACATTACAAATGTCCCCTTACTGATGCATCGGATCAGTAACACAAAAGTATTTCCTCCTCTAAGTCAGAGCCCGAAACCAAGGTGCTGTTTGCTGCCGCCCACATGCCTGTGCGAGGCAGGGCCTGGGTTTTGCAATAGGATTTATCCCATAGGAGTGTTAGCAGCGGCACGGACCCGCACCTTCCCGCTGCGCTTGCAAGGGGCGCTGTAGACACAAATCCAGCCAAGCTGCACTGCAAGCCAGGCAGGGGATAACCGGGGAATCAACCGGGAGAGAGGAGCCGGGTCAGGCAATGAGCCTCTCAGCCACTCGCACCCTGCCCTTGCTGCGGGTTAAACGCGTCCATCAGATGGGTCACATTGGAGCAGACCTTTCTGCACCTACCGCTGCTCGAGAAACCTCCCGAGCCCCTGCCTGGTGCCAGAGAGAGCCCATCCAGCCCCAGAAATGCTGCCCCCCCCACAACTCCTGCTCCTCCATCCCATCCCCCCAGCTCCCAGCTCCCCAGTTCTGTCCCCAGGAGCTCAGTCCCTTCCACTCCCCCTGCTCCTGCTCCCTCCCCTCTTCCCTCCCCAGGTACCAGAGAGCAGCAACTTCCCACCACCCATGAGGAGCTGCTTGTCCCGGGGCTGTGGGGCCCCCAGGGCCCAGGCACCCACCTGCATAGGAAGGAGGTAAAGGGACCATTGAATGGGAGCAGGCAGCAGGCAGGGGCTGGCCCTGCTCACCTTCACCTTCATGAGAGCCAGGCGACAACACAGGGTGGGCACGGGCTTTGCATCTGGTCTCCAGGCTCCTGCATCCTTCATCCATGCTCTTGTAAGAGACCTTGTTCTCACCTGGCTGCCACCCAGGGATGGAGGCAGCTCCTGGCTGATCAATCACCATCCTGCACTGAGCAAAGACCCAGCTGATGGCTTGGGGTGTGCCTGATCCCATCACAACACGCTCAGGTCGGGATTGCCTCCAGGGCTGGGGAGCTGCTGACTTCTGGGTGGCCAAATGGACAGCCCAGGGAGTCCCTGCCCACAGGAACAACCCCTCTGTAACACCAAAGGAACACAGAGAAGCCCTGAAACCCTCCCAGCCCTGCTACCAGCCCCAGGGACATGGGACACAATGTGGGGAGGAGGAACCTCAGGGGCTGGATCTTCAGCAGCCACCCCACAGAAGCCCCTGGGAAGCTCTGAGGTGGCTCTTTCACGCTCCCTTGGTGCCTTAGTGTTTGCAAAGGGAGTCAGCAAAGCTCCTCTTAAACCCATCCTTGGCAGCCACACACATCAGGGGATCCAGGCAGGTGTTTGCCTGGTGTAATCAGCACCTTCTCCTGGGTGCAAGAGCTTGCAAGACATGCCATAGTGCTTCCCATCACAGCCATGGCCCTGCAGATGTGCAGGGGCCAAAGCAGACAGCAAAAGCCTCCAGTCACTGTTACCTGCAGAGCCCTGCACCACTTCTTGCCTCTGGAGCTTTGGCAATGGCAGCTCCCAACAGAGCTCCTCAAGTCAAGGCAACGGCAAAGGGCAGAACCCACAGAACTCAGGCTGTGAGCAGGACACAGCCCAGCAGGAGAAGGGTCCCTGGGCAGGGGTGGTGGGTGCAGCGGTGGGTGCAGCTGTGAGTGCAGCGGTGAGTGCAGCGGTGGGTGCAGCAGTGGGTGCAGCAATGGGTGCAGCTGTGAGTGCAGTGGTGGGTGCAGCGGCAGCTGCAGCGGTGGGTGCAGCGGTGAGTGCAGCGGTGAGTGCAGCGGTGGGTGCGGTGGCCTTGGCAGTGCTGGTGTAAGGGTTGGACTGGATGAGCTTAAAGGGCTTTTCCAAGCTGGTTGGCTCTACGGCTCTATGGCTCTATGAGCTCTACAACTCTATGGCTCTATGAGCTCTGTGGATCTATGGCTCTATGAGCTCTATGGCTCTACAGATCTATGGTTCTATGAGCTGTCTTCTCGGGAGTTCCTGTTTGGAGTCATTTCTTGTGCTGTGGCACATCCCTTCCTCCCTGTGGAGTCACTCGCTTCCCCTGCATGGGGCTGAGTTTGTCCAAGGCTGCTATGGAGGAACAGTGGGGTGAAAATGCAGAATCAGACCCAAACCCCGCAGGAAACCTCAGTTACCTCAGCACAGAGATGAAGCCGACCACGCTGGCTACACCTTCACCCAGCCCAGTTAACTGTGCAAATACCAAGTGGGAGGTGAGCCCCTCATGGGGGGCTGAACGCAGGCTGCTGGGTTGCATCACCCTCTCAGGTCTCTGGGCTCCATGCCACCGATGCTGGATCCTGAGTTCTCCATCCTCACCTGCTCCCATCACTTGGTGAGCTTCTTGGGCAGGATTTTCTCCACCAGTGCTGCAAAGCAACTTGAATAGCTGCAGATAAGCAAAGCCAAGCCTACAGCATCCAAACCAAGAGCCTGGTCTGAAGATATGTGTTCCTCTGCATAAAGGACGAGAGGACAAACGTTTGTGCTATAGAAGCAGCATCAAAGATGCTTTTCGCCACACTGGATCATCCCTTACCCCACCAGCTGTCCCTCGAGGGTGGCTCCCAAGCTGGGAAAGCCAAAACCAGCAGAGAGATGCAAGGCCTGATAGAGTGGAGATAACCTACACACTATGGATGTGATCAGCAGAGCGAGGCATCCCTGCCCCTTCACTCCCTAAGGGTGCAGCAGTCAGGACATCTGCCTGCCCTGTTCAGGTCAGTCTGTCCCCATTCAGGCCCACATGTCCCAAGGGAGCCCAGCTTGTGCAGTGAGGACAGAGCTACCCTGCAGCACTTGAGTGGTTAATTCAGACATGCACCAGCAGAGAGCAGGGAGATCATCCAGCTCCGTGTCCTGCCTAGGAGCAGGGCAGGCCCCACTCCAGGCAAACAAAGTCCCCACCACCCAGAAACACCTTCTGGATAGTTTCCCTCCTGGCACCTTCTCCATCTGTTGCTCTGTTACCGGTACCTTTGCAGAGGGTTTATGCTATGCAATGTGCAGAAAGTGTTAACTGCTGCTCCTGCCTCTTTCCATAACCCATCCAAACACAAGGCATCAACTCCATCTCCCAAGCCAAAAGCTTCATCTCCCCTAAGAGTAGAGGTCTGCATCTGGGCTACTTCCCCAGCCTGCCTGGGGCAGAGGATCAGGCACGTCAAGAGCTTCCTTTTGGTGTTTATGTTTGGAGGAGACAACTCACAGCCCCTCACGTGCACCTCTGTGCTCACAAGGCTTTGGGGGCCTAATTCAGTGCTGGGGCAACTCCTGCCATGGGTGAGCCAATGCCACAATGGGAACGATTGCAAACAACAGAGCAGGAGGCAAACCCCAGCCTGGTTTGGGTTGGAAGGGACCTCAAAGCTCCTCCAGCTCCAACCCCTGCCACGGGCAGGGACCCCTTCCACTGGAGCAGCTTGCTCCAAGCCCCTGTGTCCAACCTGGCCTTGAGCACTGCCAGGGATGGGGCAGCCACAGCTTCTCTGGGCCATCACCCTGTGCCAGTGCCTCAGCACCCTCCCAGGGAGCAGCTTCTGCCTCAGAGCTCAGCCCAGGCTCCCCCTGCTCAGGCAGGTTCAAGCCATTGCCCTTGGCCTGGCCCTACAGGCCCTTGTCCCAAGCCCCTCTCCAGGTTTCCTGCAGCCCCTTTAGGTATTAGATAGAAGGTTAAAATGATGCACATTTGGAATGTGCAAATGTATTGGCTACTTCTGGATAATGAATACATTGTCTATTCCAGCTCCCTTCCCTGCCTACTTCTGGGTAATGCCTCTGTGAGCCTGAGTCAGGTTTATAAATGGTTGGCAACGAGAAGAACAGGCAGCACTTGAGCCAAACATTATGTTCAGCAAATAAGGTTGTTTTGCCATGGCCAGTTGCTGTTAGAGCCCAGTACAGCACTCAGCACTTCTCATTGCACATACACCTGCTACCAGGACACAACTGATTTCACCTCTCAAACCTCGGTTTATGCCCAAAGAACAGACTCGGATAAAAGAGTGATATTTTATTCCTTTCCCATCTAGCTGCTCATTAGAAAGTCACTCTTACATTTGGCTCGACTGCTGGGAATGCTCCAAAGCAAGCTGATTACAAGGTCATTGCATTTGGTGATACAACTCCATCACCAGCTCACTGCTTTCCCCCTTCCACTCTGGAATAACTCATTTAACAAGGGTGAAGGAAAGCAGAAAGAACTTGACAGACTCCCAGTGAATGAGACTTAATGGGGAGCCAGCGTTTCCAAACCGTCCTGAGCCCTGGGTGCAAGTTCTCTTGGGAACGGTGGCAAACTGGACACCAAAGACCTTCCAGTCACTTTGGGAAATGCTGCTTACCGGCCACAGAGCCCTCGAGTGGAAGGAGAGGAGCACGAAACCATGTGGAGGCTTCGCAGGCTTGCCCACACAGAAGCAAGTTTCATTCTTCCCCCAAGAAAGCCACTGAACCCTTTGGGAAGAAGCAGGAAAAGTCCCTTCACTGTGGTGGGTGGTGAAAGCCTCATCCCACCGCTGCCGATCCCGCTGCTGGCTGAGGTGTTTCCATCCTGGGTCCTCACCACGCAGGGACGGGCTCCCAGGAGGAAGGGGCTGGTTCCTCCTCATCACGCCAGGCTCAGGGAGGAGAAGCAAGCTGCAGGGTCCAGATCACGGTGCCCCGGAGGATGCCTCATGCCGGCTGCCGCTGCGAGGTGGTAAGTGGGTGCAGACCTCGCGAGGGATGGGTGCCTCGGCTCCGTCAGCTCTCCCCACGCTCCCAGCGGATGCATCCTCACGCTTTCCGGATGATCCGCCCCGGTTTCCTCCAGTCCCTGTACCTCTCCCTGCGCACCGAGTGCACCAGCGGCCTGGAGAAGCTGGAGTGGTTTGATCTGGTGGTGCTGCTGCTGAGGAACAAAGGGAGACAGGGTTAAACTGGTGAGGGGCAGAGCCGGGGCACGTCTCCTGCATCCGGGTGAGCCTCTCTGTGTGCCTGGAGCAGTGATGGGTTCCTTCCCTGTCTCACCTACTGGAGGTCTTGGGTCGCTGCTGAAGTGCACAACTGAGCTCAGAACCCCAGGACCAGCCTGTCAGAGCCACAGGGACCGTCCCCTCCGGCCAGCTGGGTCACTGCACCAAACCCCTTGGCTCTGAAGCTTCCACTTCAAATACCTTTGAGCAGTTTTCCTTGTGCCCACTAAACCCAACAACGTGCATTTCCTTGGGCTCCTGCCACCCTTTGTCACAGTCCATGATCCATCCGGGGGTTATCCAGGGGGAGAACCGCATGCAGAGATGCCCAGGACACTCCAAGCTGCAGGAGCAGTGGGGCCACGTCCACTTCAGGCTCTTCTGGGATGCCTGAATGCTCAGCCCCACTTGCCCTGGGCATTTCCACTCTCCCCAGGCACCGTGCCTCAGGTTTCTCTTGCCTTCCTCCTGGCTAACACCTTCACTACCTCTTTTGATACCTGGCTTTTGCTAGGCTGGCACAGTGAGCATGCCTGTTGTGCTGCCAGAGCAGAGGGTGATGGGGGACTCAAGGGAACCTACGGCAGAATTCCAGCCGGGTGAATCCGCATCCCTGCACAAGAGGCTCTCAGAGACCCCTTCCCAGTTCCTGCTCAGCCCTTCCTCCTGTGGTCCCGGTGCTCAATGAACACCACCCAGACACCGCTTCCCCATCGGCGGTGCACGCAAGGCTCCCGGGGAGCGGAGCCGAGCGGGATTCCCGGCGCGGTGATGAATGGAGCCGGGCGTGGGGAGCGGCAGCCACGCCAGGAGCGGAGGAAGGCAGCGCTGGGGGAAAGCTGTGAATGGGAGCGAGGGAAGCGGCTCGCCAGCAGCTCGCTACTATTGAGCACCACGGGAAGAGGGGGAGCCCCGCAAGCCCTGCCCGCAGCCCGCGGCGCGCTCCCGTGCCCTCATGAACGCGCTGCTTTGTGCCTTCCTTTCCCAACTGCGGCTCAGGTTCATTCCTTTCACCAGGGGAGGCGGCAGCTCAGGTCCTGTGGCAGGAGACCAAGCCCCGCTCCACAGCTCCAGGCCGGGCTGGGAAGCAGAATGGCCTTAATCCACCTCTTCCAAGGAGGTCTTCCTGGTGGCTCAGGTTGAAGCTCTTAGGGAAGGGTTTGGGACCACCTTGGCAGCAATCCATGGATCCCAGACCACACCAGCCCCTCACTCTCATTCGCCCAGCTGTAGATGGTACCCAGCAGGGCTGAGTGTGCCCAGGGGGAGCAGACATCCCATTCCAGCACACAGGAATGAGCTCACCCGGGTGCCCCAGATCCGTGCTCCCGATGTGGTGCAGGTGTGGGCGTACAGACACTGCCTGACAGTTCAATCCAGGCTGATAGTGCAGCTTTCTTTATGCTTTCGTGTTTGTGCTGCTTCGGCTGCGTGAGGATGGACGATTGTGGAGCTGGGCTGCAGTGGAGGCACGGTCCTGGTCCAGGGCTAAACCAACTGATGCGAACCTCACTTGTGAGCTGGCTTTGTGCTGTGGTGCTCCTGGCCTAATGCGAGGCATGAGGAAGCTTTCCTGCTCTGCTGAGCCACAGCTTGGACTCTGGAGAGCCAGACCACAAACGTGGCAATCACTTCTGAGCATTTTCTAAGCCTATACAGATGGGTGAACGTCTGAGGGTGCTCTTTGAGCACTGGAAACCTGCCCCCGAGGGCTCATCACTCAAGAAAGCTTCAGCATCACTGCATAAGCCCAGGCTACCCCACATTCAGGGTGTCCATACAGGACAATCCTAATTCCATCAGGAAGATCCCAGTTCATCCTGTCATTTTCCAGGTTCTGGGCAAGGAGCTTCACTTGTTCATGGTGCAACCTGTGACCGGCCCGTGCAGCACACATGGACCTGGTGGCTCTGCTTTCCCAAGCTGGCTGGAATCAGGAGGGGGTTTAGGGCAGGGACAGGCTGGGCACAGCCAGTTGTGACCGCAGGCAGGGCAGGCTGTGCGATCCACTCGGAGGGAGATGGTTGGGATGCCTGAGGGTGAGGGGCCCTGCACAACTCCTCCAGCTTGGTCCCACTTCCCTACATGAGGCTGGGTTAGATGGCAACCCCTGGAGATGGTTAATGGGGTACCTAATTCCCTTAGGTCCTCTTAAAACCCCCCATAATCAGTCCTATGACGCTAATCCTGGCTGTTTGATGAAAATTCCTTGGTGGCCTTCAGTAAATACAATGATTCCTTCAGGTTTCCTGCATTGCATCTGTTTTGCTAGCGCTGGGGTACCTCAGACCTCAGTGTAAGCTACTGCCCAATGCACTCCTCCCTGACAGCAGGGAATCTGCCTCTAACCTCAGCTATCACCAGCCAGCTCTGTTGCCTCCAAGCTGTTTCTGCTCCAGAGCTGTCTCCACCCATGGCTGCATTCCAGGGCTCATCATTTCACTTGTGCCACACCAGACAGTCCAAGGTGCACTCCAGCTTTGCTGGGCTATAAAAGCAGCCGCTGCATTTAGCCCTGAGCTGCAGACAGAGGCTGGTGTCTGCTGGCTGCTGTCTCCAGCAAGCAATGGCCGCATCCTGGCTCCTGCTTCCTCTTGGTGCTCTCACCTATGCGCAGCACTGTGGGGCTGGGATTGTGGCAGGGATTGCTGCATGGCAGAGGATTAGGATAAGGAGCTGTGAGCTCCGCACGCTGCTGCTGCTGTCAAACCCAGAGCAAACTGGGTCACAGGCATCTTTACATGCTCAAAGATATGAGATGTTGGTCTGTCATCGCCCAGGATCTGGCAGGAGGTGAATTTGGGGTGTTGGGGTGCTGGTCTCTAATCACACAGCTGATGGAGAGCTGTCTGTCCACAGCTCTCTTTGTAAGACCCCAACAATATTAAGGCCAATTATTCCAAGTGAACAAGGTGTGAGGAGGATTTGCAGAACCAGCTGAATTTTAAGGGCATGAGGCGCTTATCTTTAATGGCCTTGTTTCCCCAGCTCCTTCCTGTTGTTGGGCAGAAAACAAGGCAGGGATTAGTGTAGTGGGCACAGCCGAGAGAGTGGGAGGAGACGGTGAGATAGTGACATGCACGCTAGTGCTTTAGCATGAAACACTCGGGTTGTGAGGAGTCTCTAGAGGTTTGTGCCTCATTGATGAATATCGCGCACGAAGCGTAGCTCCCGGTGCTACCCGCAGCTTTCCAGGTGTGCTGATGGGGAACCGGAGTCACAGGGAACACGCTGAGATACAGCACATTTCCACACACAAACCCAACCCAAATCACAGGCATTTTGCCTGCAAGTGTGTCAAAGGCACAGCCTGCGCAGACAATACAGGCTCAAAGGATTAACAGACCTTAATCCTACCTCTGTGGTTCACACACGATGGATGATACCCACACATACACAGCTACGACACACACAAAAGGCAATCTTCCCCATCAAAGCACACCTGAGCTATTCCCCCTTTTGGATGCATAAGAGGCATTAACTCACCTAGAAGACCAAACTGGACCCGCCTGCTTCTTTGGCTTGGCTATCTGTTTCTGATACTCCATCCAGCCACTCACCAGCTCGTGAAGGATCATCACGTACAGGAGGAAAATAAGAATCCTGGGGTCCATCCGTGGCACTTCGGGGTCTGCTTCATTGGGTCCAGGTGACATTGGATTGAGAGCACGGGAGGGCGGCCGGAGGTCTGGGAGCCGGAGGGATGGGGAGGCTGCAGCTGGAGAGGAGCCTTTGCAGGCTGGGCTTTGTGCGGAGTGAATTAGCGCTGTCGGAACCTCCCGGGGGATGCGAGGCTGGTGCCTGGGGCGTGGAGCAGCACAAGCACCGCTGCAGGGCTACGGCCGCTTCCTTTCGAGGGGAGGATCACATCTTGCGGGGCTCCATCCCTCACTCCCGCTTTGTCTGCATCACTCCGCAGCTCCCTGCGCTGGGATGGCAGGAGCAGCCCTGCGGGGGGGAGGGGGGGGGGGGGGGGGGAAGAGGGGG
>NDXB01009163.1:19672-47479 GCA_002631895.1 Agapornis roseicollis
GGGGGGGGAAGAAGAGAGAGCTGCCTGCGGAGCAGGCACAGGCAGCACCCGCTGCCTGCGAGGGATGAACTCAGCGCCCGCAGGGACTCGGGACCCTCCGGCTGCCTCTCCCTTGCGGCTCGGGGCTTGGGCTGTACGGAACCAGTGCTGACCGGGAGCGTTTCCAAGTACTGTGCTGCGGAGACACCTTGTCTTCCACTCCCTTCCCTCACACTGGTTTTGTTCTCCTCGTTATTACCCCTTACCTAAACCTTCAGATGCTGTAAAGCTCTGGTGGGGTACCCAGCGCGCAGGAAAACCCTGCTGCCACAGCTTCCAATCTTTTCCCTACCGCAGCTCCTCTCCCAGCCCCTCAACCTCTTTTTGTTGAGCAGTGTAGGATTGTGCTCCATTGAGATCTTGTTGTGACACCGAATCCTCTCAGCATCCCCCTTCCTTCCCCCCTGGAGACCCCCAGGACACGAGGCAATACATGTGCCTGGTATTTCTAGCAGGACAAAAGCGTAACTCATTCTTGTGTAGACACCTGTGTAAGTCAAGCAAAAAAATCTCCCCAATTCTAAGATCAGCTTGCTCAAAATTCAGGTTACTCCAGTGAAATTCTTCAATAAGTGAAACTGAACCCTCAGCAATGATTTAATTACCAGCATCATCTAGAAGCAAGAAGGCAGAGTCATCAACCTACCTTTGCTTAATGGAGTTGAAAGGGGCCTGTACCTAAAGGGGCTGCAGGAAACCTGGAGAGGGGCTTGGGACAAGGGCCTGTAGGGCCAGGCCAAGGGCAATGGCTTGAACCTGCCCCAGGGGAGCCTGAGCTGAGCTCTGAGGCAGAAGCTGTTCCCTGGGAGGGTGCTGAGGTGCTGGCCCAGGGTGATGGCCCAGAGAAGCTGTGGCTGCCCCATCCCTGGCAGTGCTCAAGGCCAGGTTGGACACAGGGGCTTGGAGCAAGCTGCTCCAGTGGAAGGGGTCCCTGCCCGTGGGAGCAGGGGTTGGAGCTGGAGGAGCTTTGAGGTCCCTTCCAACCCAAACCAGGCTGGGACTCCATGAGCTGCACCAATTCAGTGCAGAGAGGGAGGCCCAGATGAGGGGCAGGTCCAGCAATGCCCATGATCTTCAGCTCCACAGCTCCTCCATGCACACAGGGACCGCTGGGCTTGCTCTCCACAGAGCAGGCCTCAACGTGATGGTCCCTGGGGTTCCTCAAGGATGTGGCAGACACCAAACACACAATGTCACAGTAAATGTACCACGAGGAAGCTGCTTCCCACTACCTCAGGTTACGCTGCCTGTGCGTTTAACACCTGAGGTTAGAATTTTCTCAGCAACTTTTGCCCTTTGGGATATAACTGCAGACAAGTGTGCATAAGTGAGAGACTTTGATAGTTGTCTATTAAGCACCATTCAATGCCCATTAGGGGCTGCTAATTGCACAGTACATCTGCATATTTAACAAACCCATCTGCAGTACCAGTGTCCCAGCCAAATGTGCACTCAAAGCATGGTGTGACTTTCCCTCAGCTAACTAATGTTCTTCCATTATGACTCCAGAAGTGTTGAGTAACTCTATATTGGGAGGAGAGGATCTCATGGATGGGAGGGAGCGAGTGAATGAAACCAGCGGGGTCTGGAGGTGTTCCAACAGCTACGAAAACCGGGATACTTGAGGTTCTCCACCAAAGGATAACGAAGCCGTTCCTATAGCAACAGAGAGAGTTGCCAGGCTGCAGGAGATAGGTTCTGATGCTTGGTACAAGTCATTCGTAATGAGGGAGTTTAGACTAAAGACAACACTGATATTTGATATTTGATACATATGCAATTAGCAGTGAGTAAAGAAAACGTGACTGCTTTGTTCCAGGGGAGAGCAGAAAAACAGAGAGAGAGATGCAGGAGAACTCACTGCAACTTGCTCCTAGTTTGCATGAGGGCTCCATCTTACAACTACAAGCACATATATAAACATCTGCTGTTTGCTGGACACCACAGTCCTGACTGACTGCTGCTCCTTTCACAGCCAGCAGCCTGCAGATTGCCTCTGCCCTTTCATCATCCTCAGTGCTCAAGCAAACATCTCCTGGGGCTGGTGAATCTTAAAGGACTTGAGGCTTATACGTCCTTGAGTCTTAAAAAGCTCATTTGAACTTGCACACCCCATTTGTTGTTAAAAGTTTCACCAATTCATCCTCAATGCTACATAAGGCAGAGAAGCCTCAGGCTGTGAGATGCTGCCAGAGCCCGCAGCTCTAACTTGGCACTTGGCTTCCAAACGGGTGGGTGACTGTCACAAGGAAGTTCTTTGACAAACGACTCAGGAAAGGAACTGGAAAGGCTGATTTTAGGCTGATTACAGCCCAGTGTGGGAGGGCAGGGCAGGGGGGGAGGTGGATGTGGTGCTGCACACGGGGCTGTAGCCCTCTGCCCCCAGCCTGCACTGGTGTGTGAATTCATCCCAAGGGCACAGCGTCCATGTTGGCCTGGACAGGTTTGATGGGAGCAGAAGTCCCTGTGTGGGTCCTTTGATTTGTGCAGATGCTCTCACAGTGGAGACAAGCAGCAGCCAGCAAACTCGGTGAGGACCAGGGGTTGGGAGCACTTAACACGTGGGCTGTGCACACCTTCACAGCCTGGTTTGGGTTGGAAGGGACCTTAAAGCTCCTCCAGCTCCAACCCCTGCCACAGGCAGGGACCCCTTCCACTGGAGCAGCTTGCTCCAAGCCCCTGTGTCCAACCTGGCCTTGAGCACTGCCAGGGATGGGGCAGCCACAGCTTCTCTGGGCCATCACCCTGTGCCAGCGCCTCAGCACCCTCACAGGGAAGGAGATAGTGCGAGTCATTAGTACGAGACAGATAAGCCAATAAAATGCATACACGGCTATCACGTAACACGGGCACCCGAGTGCTGAAGCAGATCTTACCTGCAGACCAGAGCCTTGATCTGCTTCTCAAGCTGTCCATGGGTCTGCAAATGGTTCTAATCAGGAGCCAGCATCCTCAGACACACCATGGCGCTCTCCTGCTGTTTCCAGACAACTCTGCAAAAGCAACAAATAGGTCAAACACAGATGAAGTTTGTGTGAAAGATGCGGCATGGGAAGAAGCTTCCCCAAGCTTGAAGTGAGCAGGGAGCAAACCCTGAGGTGAGGCCAGAGAGCCTGGAGCTCAGGTGGGCTCTGAAGAGCAAAAGCAAATGGCAAGCAGGCTCTGGAACACAAAGTTTAGCTGGGCAGAATCCCTTGCGGGCGGCACCTCTTTCCACTCACAGTTGAAGCAGACACGAAAGGAACGGTGACAAAGCTGGGCAGTCATAAAACCTCATTCCGAAGCAGCAGCATGTGCAGGTTTGTGATTCCTTTGTGAACCCAGGCTGGAAATGAGGCAGTTGGGCTGGAATAAAAACCCAGAGTACCTGAATAGTTCCTGAGCCTTTCATCCTGACTGCTGCAGCATTCCCATTCTGTTGGGCTGTGTATTGTTGGAGCAAAGGCACTGAGGAACAGGACTATGTCATTCTGCTACTTAGCGCCTATTCCCCTCTCTGCTGGGTGGCAACGTGGGCCTCTTTACTACTAAAGAGATTTTAAAATACAGAGGTGGGTAGGTGCCAGTCAGTGGTAATATGCATTGCAGCCCCAAGGGTAACACCAAAGATCACTTCCTTCAGGCTCCTTGGAAGCACCCATCTCATTCTTCCACTTGGAATGCAGCACAGCAGACTGGAAACCCACCCTTCCAAGGCTCACCGTTGACCCAGAGCTCACACAGTCTCCAAACTGCATCACAACTGCTCTGTTGCAGTTGACCTAAGCTGTGTGTTTGACCTGTTGCATTTCCTGGCTGTTCAGAAGGAACTTCAGAGCTTCACTGGAAAGGCAGCGACCTGCATTCCCCTTGTGCAGGGCCCAGAGGCTGCAGGATTCCTCTAGCCAACAGGATGACCAAGGACAGGGAACATCAAACCTGCCCCACAAGCCACACTGAAGGATCAGGCCAAGCAGCTCCTACAGCCAGCCATGGGGTCATGGTCCAAAATCCCCGTGGCATCCAGAAGATACAGGGACAACCGCAGGCTGCAGTCAGGCCACAAGCACCTGCAATGTGAAGTCCCTCTACATAGACACAGTGTGAGTAAAGGCGGATCTGAGGTCTCAGGGTCTTGCAATACCCCAGGCAGGACCCCATTAGCTGCAGACATGCTTTCTGCATCTCCACACACACTTGTCCTCAGCCAGAGCCCATGGGTGCTGTCCTGCTGGGACAGGAGAGATGGAAACCAGATTGCCTTCTCTGCCCTTTGTCCACTCTTCAAGGAACCTGTCTGCATAAAGCCCCCTGTAATTATATGTTTAATCTCTATTGAGATTAAATCTCTATCTCAGAGACAATGGTGCTCATTTGGAGCAGGCCATGGGCTGGGAACGAGCCCAGCTATGACCTACTGGACCTGATGTTTTGCTATTGCTGTCCAGGTTTTGTTTCACAGGTCAGTAATGACCCTGCCCCAGCAACTCTGACATCTCCAATGGGGCTTCATGGGCAGTTTAGGGGAATAAACATCACCTGCAGACACACAGAATTTCATAGAATGGTTTGGGTTGGAACGGGTGTTAAAGCTCCCCCAGCTCCAGCCCCTGCCACAGGCAGGGACCCCTTCCATTGGAGCAGCTTGCTCCAAGCCCCTGTGTCCAACCTGGCCTTGAGCACTGCCAGGGATGGGGCAGCCACAGCTTCTCTGGGCCATCACCCTGGGCCAGCGCCTCCGCACCCTCCCAGGGAACAGCTTCTGCCTCAGAGCTCAGCTCAGGCTCCCCTGTTTCAGTCTGAACCCATCACCCCTTGTCCTATCACTCCAGTCCCTGATGAAGAGCCCTTCTCCAGCATCCTTTTAGCCCTCTTCAGACACTGGGAGCTGCCCTGAGGTCTCCAAGCAGCTTCTCTGCTCCAGGCTGAACAGCCCCAATGTTCTCAGCCTGGCTCCATACAGGAGACGCTCCAGCCCCTGAGCATCCTCATGGCTTCCTCTGGCCTTGCTCCAACAGCTCCATGTCCCTCTTACGTTGAGGACACCAGAGCTGCACACAGTGCTCTCTCCTCCTCTCCCTGACATCAGTGCTGCCCTCCTAAGCTCAGTGGTGGTCAAACCGATCTGGAGCCAGAGGGGAAATAGAGCTGCAGAGCCAGAGGAGAGCCAATCTCAGCCCATCTCAGCCTTCACAGCATAGAGCAAAATGGATTTTCAGAGTTATAAAGAAAAAAGCAGCACTGCAGACCTTGTCAGCAGCTTCCACAGCCTCGCACAAGCCACCAGTGAATAAAGGACAACAGACGCTCTGAGACACAGTTATTCAGAGGAGTTTGAATTGCTTCTACCTACAGAGGCAGCTGGAAACGTGGCAATGTGGAACGCACACGCTTCAGCACCAGATTGCTTTGTATCAGCTTGCTCATGACTCAGCTCCAGGGTTTTATAAACATTTCACCACTTCTCATTCTGTTAACCCTGCTCAGACAACACAGCTTTGGCACAGCAAAAGGATGCTAGTCTGAGGGGAAAGCACACTGTTAACAACAGTAATTGGGTCCCGAGTTCTGGACTGCTTTCCTAGGGCAACACACAAGAACCAGCAAGGCTTTCGTGTGACTCGAGCTGCAGAACTGGTTACAGGGGTTATCTTTCTTACTTCATTGCACAGACTTCAATTCACAGCGCCTGGAGGAGATAAAGGCACAGATACCCACTTCTTGGCTGCTGCCTTTAGCACAGATGCAGAAGCTGTGGTCAAATACTGATGCTTTTCCTCTTCCCTGAGCAGATGAGGGGCAGCAGCAATCTATGAGCTGAGATACCTTTGGCCCCTGTGCAATTGTTTTGCAAGAAAAGGAAGCTGGGTTCACTGCATCCACTTGTTCAGCTCTGTCCTTCCCATCAGACTCCCCTTGCAGGTCCAGCAGCCCCAAGCCCACCCACACTGATGGGTTTGGTTGCTTTCTGTGAAGTTATCCTTCAAGCTGGACTGACCTTGTTCTCTTCAGTACGTTCTCTGCATGCTGATGGATACTCCATTCACTGCTGCTCCTTCTTGCACTCCAGAGGTATTAGCCAGGTTTAAAATTCCCCTACAAAACAAGAAACTTCCCAAAATCAGTGTCTCCTGCCAGAAAAGATATGATTATTAGGTGGTGAAGATGAAGACAATGGAGCTGAAGATGATGGCAACAAGTGCCAGGCACCCAAGTGCAAGATTAGGGAAGAAAGGACCTGGGAAAGAGCAGTGAACGCAGAGGGTAGCCATGAACAGCAAAGCCTGCAGCAACCACAGAGCTGAAACCCTGGCCTCTACACTGAGATTAACCTGAACCTGAGTGGAGCCGCCCTTAGTCCAGGTTTTACACCCACCTGAACCTGTGGGAAGCTGATTTGCCCCTTGCTGTTAAGGCTGAACCTGGCTGGTGGAGGGAGAGCGCTGCAAGGACACCCAGAGCATGTCTGGGTGCACAGCTTGGGCTGGTCCAGGAGTGCTGCTGGGCTCAGCCCTTCCTCACCTAACAGCCTGCAGGGGAAATGGAGAGGAGAAAGCAAGCGGGGACTGCAGGGGTTCTGTGGTCACAGTGGGATCCACCACAGCTGCAAACGGCACAAGTACTTACTCCTCCTGAAGAGCTGCTCCACCAGGACCTCGCCTCAGAGAGAGCTGTACTATAACGGCATTTGTATGCCAGGAGAGGCTTGTACCAAGGAGAACATAACACAGCATCTGTGTGTCACCCATCACAATTGCAATGAGGGTCAGAGAGTCTCTAAACCACCCTGTGGTGTTGTCTCTTGCTTCACAGAGTCCTGCTGCAGGTCACTTACAGCCACCACCTCTCTTTGCCTGACACACCACTCCAGCTTAAGGAGTTCTACACTGGAAGTATAGACATCTGCAGGCAAAATCGGTGTAAACGCCTAAATTGGATGGATCTCAGTGGGGAAATCAGGCACCTGAGCAGTAGAGAAGTGCTAAATGCTCATGTTCTTGTTGAGCACGTTCCAGGCAAGCAGGACCTGGTCGATGGTGACCAAGGCACTGAATCAGCATCAGCAAGCATCACAGCAGTGTCTTCTGCCTGCCTGCCAGGCTGTGGGGTGGCTCTGCAGGCAGGGAGGGTGCTGCTATCCCATTGCTCCTCTTTCCATTCCTTCTGGAGAAATCCACTGAGCAACCCCCCCAGTGAGCTGCAGGAAGAGCTCTGAAGGTCAGGCACATCTCAGCATTCAGAGATGTGATGCACCAGGGCAGGGAGCTGGTGCTGGTCAGTGAGGGGCTGTGCATCGCCAAGTGAAGGTCACAGCCTTCTCCCACAGCAGAGCAGTAAACCAAGGACAGCATTATGTGCAGTTCTGGTGTCCTCAACATCAAAAGGCCATGGAGCTGTTGGAACAAGTCCAGAGGAGACCACGAGGTTGAGCAGGGGCTGGAGCATCTCCCATATGAAGACAGGCTGGGAAAGTTGGGGCTGTTCAGACTGCAGAAGAGAAGGCTGCGTGGAGACCTCATAGCAGCCTTCCAGTATCTGAAGGGGGCCTATAGGGATGCTGGGGAGGAGCTCTTCATTAGGGATTGTAGTGACAGGACAAGGGGTAATGGGTTCAAACTGAAACAGGGGAGGTTTAGATGGGATCTAAGGAAGAAATTCTTTGCTGTGAGGGTGCTGAGGCACTGGAATGGGTTGCCCAGGGAGGTTGTGAGTGCTCCATCCCTGGCAGTGTTCAAGGCCAGGTTAGATGAAGCCTTGGGTGCCATGGTTTAGTGTGAGGTGTCCCTGCTTATGGCAGGGGGGTTGGAACTGGATGATCTTAGGGTCCTTTCCAACCCGAACTATTCTATGATTCTGTGATTCTATGACAGAGGTGTCACCCAGCCCAGGGACCCCCAGGGAAGCAGGAACACACTTGCTGAACAGAGCCAGAATGGCCAGGACCTCCAGCAGCACAGGACAACCACGATGCTGGTCACACCATACCCTGGTTTAACCTCACAGATGAAGGTGCACACTGAGAACTAGTACCTACCATGCAATCTTGCACTTCTCCACAGCGGAAGGGCAGAAAGGCACATCTAACTGCTCCCATCACACACTGCCCCAGCAGCCAACCTCTGTTCATTGCAAGAACAATTTGGTGAGGCTCAATTCTGTCCATCTGCACAGAACCATCACTCCACAGACAAGGCAGAGCTGCATCGCAGGGGGAGCAGCGAGGGAGTCAGCACCAGTGCCTGGTTCATCCATCCCTGCAGAGCAGCTCCAGCCCACAGACCTGAGCTGCTCCAGAGACAGAGCACGGGGACCACGGGGTGAAGTTCAGACAATCCAAGCTTTGTGTTCCCCACACACAAAGACAGGCCAGACATGGAGATGGGCCTTCCTGAACATGGCCACTTCAGTTCAGCATGGGAATCAAACTGATCTGGGCAGAACACATAAGAAACCTGGAAGAAGGGCTTGGGACAAGGGCCTGTAAGGCCAGGCCAAGGGCAACGGCTTGAACTTGCCCAAAGAGGGGAGACTGAGCTGAGCTCTGAGGCAGAAGCTGTTCCCTGGGAGGGTGCTGAGGCGCTGGCACAGGGTGATGGCCCAGAGAAGCTGTGGCTGCCCCATCCCTGGCAGTGCTCAAGGCCAGGTTGGACACAGGGCTTAGAGCAAGCTGCTGCAGTGGAAGGGGTCCCTGCCCATGGCAGGGCTTGGAGCTGAAGGAGCTTTAAGGTGCCTTCCAGCCCAAACTATTCTCTGATCCCACACAGCTCTGGCTCCTGCTCCGTGGAGGTTCACCCATCCCACAGGTCTGTGTGTGGTTTCTGACACTGGGATGAAATCATTGGCACCTCAAAGGATGGAAGCAGACCCTGATGTTCACTACTAAAAGGATGTTTTCTGGGAAGTATCCCTTACGTTGCTCCCACTCTCAGCTGCCCACATTGCCCCCTCCTCAGCCCAAGCAGGCACCAGCACAGGTAATGGGCAGTTTGTGCTCTGAGACTCCATTCCCTTATGGATTTAAATAACCTGGGAAAACCTCCCCAGCATATATCTCTGTGTACAGGCTGAAGCACAAGAGCCCTTTCCACCAAGTAGGAAACCACACAGCCTGGATGAAAAGGAGTTTGTGCTGCAGGAGTGGTCAGCACGTGGGTAAAGGAAACCTTTAGTAACCAAGAGAACCCTGCCACAAACCTACAGTAACCTTTGAGCCTGAGCAGAGCGTGGGGCCTGAGCAAGTTCACTGTGAAAGGTTTGCCAGCAGCATGGGATGTTGTTGTGTGCCAGTTGCCATGACAGTTTCAATGGCTTAAAACAAAACTTTGCAAGAAAAACATCATTATTATACCCAGATCCTGCTTCCAGCAAGTCTTGATGAGCGCACTGCTGTGAGCTGCCAAAGGCAACACCGACCCCGGGAGCTGGAGTGGAGATGCACAGAGGTGGTGTGGACCAGAGGCACCAATATGAGTACCCCTGTCCCATCCACAAACGTAACCCAACTTCCCATTGTTGGATTGATACAGACAGGTCCCTGCAGGAAAAGAGAAATAAAGGCCCAAGGTGATGAAGAGAGGTAACACTCACTTTCCTCATGCAGCATCTGAGAGCTCAGGAGGAAGAAAACCACCCCACGAGGGAGACAGCAGCTCTGGGGAGGGATTCCATCTCTACTTAACCAGAATCTGGTTTTTTGCTTTGGACTTCAGGAAATGAAGCCTCACAAGCAGGATTTGGCACTGGGAATGCTCAAGTCCCAGGAAACAAGGAGTGATGAGAGGCAAAAATCATACCCAGAAATATGATGGAGAAGGAAGTGACACGGCATGGCCAGCACAGAGAAATTCCGAGGGTTAACGGTGCCTGACAAACCCAATAACCTGCTCTGAAGAGATGCCTGCCTCGGCGGATGGGGGAGCACAGGGTGTAGCTTACCTTGACTTTAAAAGGGCTTTTGACTCAGGGCAGCTGCCTGAGGAATCCACACAGGCACATCACCTTGAGACAGTTCAGATGGCTGCATGGAACCAGGCAGGACACACTCAGAGGGCTGTGAGCTATAGCACGAAGCCCCATTGGCAGCCCATCACTCACAGCATTCCTCAGGGGGCACCAATGGGGCTAAAAACCTTCATTGCCTCTATTTAGAGCCTGAAGACAGAACACAGCCTCAGCAAAGGACACCAGGTTGTTGGCACAGCTGACATATGGGGCAGGGCTGTTCAAAGGGACCCCTCTCCTCAACTGGCTGGAGAAGTGACCCAACAGAAACCTCATGAAACTCAAAGGTAAACACAAAGTCCTGCTCTTGAGCAACCTCACCAAGGCTGGTCCTGCTCCGAGTCAGGACCTCACATCCTCAGAGGTGCCTTCCTACCTGAATTACTCTGCCATTCAGAGTATGCCATGCAGACAGCTTCCTGCTTATAGGGGACTGCCAAGACCTTTCCAGGCACGTTACACCTGCAGTGTAAAGTGCACTGTAAACTCACACAACCCATTCTTCTCCCATGTCCCTCTTCCTGCACACTCTACCTGGGGCTGTGGTAAAAGCAGAACAGGAATTCACTGTAGCAGTAGCAGTACAGAGAGCAACACAAAAACCAGCCATGAAGAACAGGCTATATTTTCAATGACAGAATTTCACCCCACCTACACTCAAATCCTTTTGTCACTGGGGAATGTGCTGGTGTCTTGGTTTTTAATTCCCCCACTGGCTCCAGGACTCATTTCAAGCTACTCCTTTGGAGAAAAGGGGAAGAGAATGATTCAGTTTCTGGCCTCCTTTGCAAGAGCCTAGCTGAGAAGATGGCTGTTGACTGCTTCTTGGTCTGGTGACAGTGGTGGGCATCTCTGACTAATGCAGCATGTCCTACCATGCACCAGAAGAGCTAGAACCTCAAACACGGAATGGAATCAGTGGAGCTTTTCTCCTCTGACGTTTCTTTCATCTTACCCAAACAGCCAGAGAGCAAACTAACAAATGAAGGCCAGAGGAGGCCATGGAGCTGCTGTGAGGGCTGGAGCAGCTCTGCTCTAGAGCCAGGCTGAGAGAGCTGGGCTGGGGCAGCCTGGGGGAGAGAAGGCTCCTGAAGGGGAGACCTGAGAGCAGCTCCAGGGCCTAAAGGGGCTGCAGGGAACCTGGAGAGGGGCTTGGGACAAGGGCCTGTAGGGCCAGGCCNGGCTCCTGAAGACCTGAGAGCAGCTCCAGGGCCTAAAGGGGCTGCAGGGAACCTGGAGAGGGGCTTGGGACAAGGGCCTGTAGGGCCAGGCCGAAGGCAATGGCTTGAACCTGCCCCAGGGGAGCCTAAGCTGAGCTCTGAGGCAGCAGCTGTTCCCTGTGAGGGTGCTGAGGCGCTGGCCCAGGGTGATGGCCCAGAGAAGCTGTGGCTGCCCCATCCCTGGCAGTGCTCAAGGCCAGGTTGGACACAGGGGCTCGGAGCAAGCTGCTCCAGTGGAAGGNAGCTGTGGCTGCCCCATCCCTGGCAGTGCTCAAGGCCAGGTTGGACACAGGGGCTTGGAGCAAGCTGCTCCAGTGGAAGGGGTCCCTGCCTGTGGCAGGGGTTGGAGCTGGAGGAGCTTTAAGGTCCCTTCCAAGCCAACCCAGGCTGGGGTTCTATGAATAAAGTTATGGTTAGCCTGTGGAAGTTCACACTACCTGCTCAACTATAACGGAGCTAAACACTCATTGGTCAGTTCTTAAAAGAGAGTTTAAAAATACAAGATGCCAAGCTTAAAAATATGCCTTTTTTGAGAAATAAAAAACCAAAACTAAACCCCAAAGTCAGATTTTAAAGTGAATCTAAAAGACGACACTCAACTATCTTTAAGAAAAGTAAACCTTTGCAATGCACTGCATACAGACTTTTCTAACCAGCAAGAGCCAGTGGGGTGGTGTAAACTGCAGTGTTTCCTGAAAGAGCTTCAATGGCTTTTGGTTTGGTTTCCACCCTGTAGGCAGAGACACTTGAAAGGCAGCACAGTGCCTTCACGCTGCAGAGCACAAGGCTAGCTCCTCTCCTGTGTCACTCACGCAGAGCTCAGCGTGAGGCTGGTGTGGGCACAGTGGGCAGGGGCAGCTCCATAGAGGGGGTTTCAGTCACTTCAGCTGGACTTGGCTTCCGAAGCTCCAGTTTCTCAGTGAGTTGGTTGTAAAGCTCCTTCACAGCTTCCCCAGTCTGTAGAATGAGAATTAGGAGGAACAAATAGAAGTTACACTTCATTCTTCGTCAGGGTTTGTAGTGATAGGACAAGGGGTGATAGGTTCAAACTGAAACATGGGAAGTTCAGGTTAGATCTAAGGCAGAAGCTCTTCCCTGTGAGGGTGCTGAGGCACTGGCCCGGAGAAGCTTTGGCTGCCCCATCCCTGGCAGTGCTCAAGGCCAGGCTGTGCAGAGCCTTGGGTGACATCACCTAATATGAGGCATTTCTGCCCATGCCAGGGGGTTGGAACCTGGTGATCTTAAGGCCCTTTCCAACCCAAATCACTCTATGATTCTAGTCACTACGAACTAGAACATTAAGCATGCAATTACCCTGTGTGTTTTAACACAAAGCAACAGAGAAAGAGGAAGTTCCAAGCTAATTAAAACACAACTTGGTACACTTGGAAAGCAGAGCACATGTTCCATTAAGCAATGTCTGGAAAGGCAGCTGCTTTCATTTGCTATTAATTTTCCCTTTCTCCTGCTTCCTTTCTTACCTGCTTGGTGGGTTCCAATGCCTTCTGGAGAGACTCTAATTTGGCAGGTGCCACTTTGTGATGCAGATGAAGCAGCAGCCTTAGCACATGTCTGTGTACATTCTCCTTTCTGCAAAAAGCAATTTAAAGCAGAGGAGCTGATACCAACAAACACCATCTTGAGAACAACAAAGCAACAGCACCAGAATAATTCACCCCCCCCCCCAGACTGTTGTAATTTTCCCAGACACCTGAGAATTGTAGCCTGTCTGCTACAAAGTACTAACCCTGCCTTAGGCTTTCAAGGAATCCAGGTAATTCTTCAATAGGAGTGAACTGGAGCACCCATGAGGCAGGAGGGTGAGATATTAAGCACAGCATGCAGCAGCAGCAGCTGGTCTCTGCTGGACAGGCCACATTGCACATGCAGGAAGATGTTTGTGTCTCAGTGTCTGTGGAGGAGGTGGCAGCAGCATGTGCTGCTGTGCCTGAACAGCAGCCCTGGTCACTCTGGGAAAGCCTCCTGGGGGTTGGATCTGGGCTGCAGGTCTCCACCTGAACCACTGACTTAACAGATACAAAGAGATTATCTGTATCAAAGAGCTAAGTTGGCTCTTCATCTTCAGAGCTACTGCGATAGCTTTGCAACTGCAATTTAGGAATAATGAATTATACTTTAGGTAACAATTCATAATCTGAGTTAATCTGTGGGGCATCCACAGCTTCTCTGGGCAACCTGTGCCACTTCCCAATTTTACTGATAAAAACTTGGTCACAAAAGGTAAGCCTTTCCTTAAAGAAGAACAGCATTAAGGTAAAATTTCCACTGTATGTGAACAGTTTGCTGAACCAGAACTATAGTTCAGAGCAGTACACTATCACACAGGTACACTATCTCTCAGGTATCCTGCAAACTCATTTCCCTCCCCTTCCCCCGAGGACAATCCAACTTACTTTGAGCAGGCAGTGAGAAAGAAGTTGTCAAAGAGACTGGTGCAGAATTCCTCAAGTGCCAATTCCTCACCCAGCAGTGTGAGGTTTCCAGTAAGCAGATGCAGAAATATATCACCGAAGGCCAAGTCACTGAATGTCTCAACTGTACAACATGAAAAGGAAACAGACTGAGACACAAGTGACAAAACCTGGCTATAGAGCAGATGCTCTTGCTGAGAACTTTGCAGTGAAACTCCCTTTTCAAACCTGTAGCCCAGGCAGGTGGCTTTGACTTTTCAGACATAAAAGAGAGGTGAGAAAACATAGAAAGCCCATGTCTTTACCAAGGGTGAAGTATTGTTCCTGCCAATATCACAAAGTCCCCTGCTACCCTTCTCCAGCATCCTGTGCTCATGGCCACATCCATCTCCCTGCACTCTTCAGACCCTACAGGGAGCAGATGCAAACCACCCATGTAAATGAGCTGACAGTGCAACAAAGGGTTCAAAGGACACCAGAGGCAAGGTGAGGGGTGGGAAATGAACGCCCACTGCCACATCAGGGAGCTACAGTTGCTAAGATTGCCTCTGAGCTCTTGTCCAATTCACCCCAGAGAAGTCAGTGAAGGTAATCCCAGGAAAAAAAATAAGGTTGTGTTCAGTCCTGTTTTGTGACAGGCTTTTTCACCATACAAAGCCAAGTCCCAGGATTCTGGCCACCCGGAATTACGAGGAGCACCAGCAGAATTAAGCCTCCTGCTCTTTTATCATTCCAATTTATTCGAGGGAGTTCTCAACTCATCTCATTGTTAATACAGCTTTTGATCTAGGGAACTACTGACCATCAGCCACTGCCCCTAAGTTCCCAGATCAGCAGAAAAGTATCCTAATTGCAGACAAAAAAAGACCAACCACCTCTGCAGGGCCTTACAGCTAAGTCACCAGAAGAGCCAAAGGCAGAACATCACATCTTTGATGCTGAAATCACTTTCACTCCAGGTTTGCTTGCCTCCTGGGTGTCCAGGCAAACAGCTACAGAAAATGAGACAGAAAAACTTACCTAGTGCTGGCAGAAGCCTAAGGAAAGCATTCTTATTCCTCTGTTTAGTGATGTGAAGGACGTAATACAGCCCAATCTCGCTAGCTATTCTGTTCTCCTGCAAGAATCTGTTATGGCAGAAGGAAAGTTTCTTAATGAACAAAGCTAAAATAAATTATATATTAGGAGGGTTTAAAATACCACACCAAGCAGTTACAGCAGTGGCCAACCTCAGACCCACTGAAGAGCAGCTACTCAAGTGACTGAGCAGATGATGATCACTGTGTTCACTGCCATGTCAAACACAGCACAGTCTCACAATCAAACAGTTGGATTTGATTGCCTGCATTTAGAATAATATTTATGATCAAAGTGCTCTTCAAAATGGGTTTCAGAAGAAGCCCAAATGCTCAAAAATCATATAAAGGCCAATATTGTTTTGTTATAACAAAATCAGGTCAAATATCAGCACTGTCATAGCAGAGAACACAACCCTGAGCATACAACTCCAGATTCTGGCATGCCGATAGGAGCTGTGCTGGAAGTTAGTGCAAGATCTGAATACCAGAGAGCACACAAAGGTTTTCTTTATCTTTTTGAGGCCTGTGGAGTGACAGACTATCAACAGAGGATGAGTGTGTGACAAAAATGCCAACTCCACAATTTACAACAGCCCTCTTCAGAACCAAGCACAGGCACTCATCCAGCTGCACCCAAGTATCACCCACTTCTTGCTCACTGCTTGGGAAGCTACACAAGCAGTGCATTTGGAGGCAGTAACACCAAATACTTCCATATTCAACCTGCCAAAAGAATGGTTATGACAAGAAATATTACTTTATGTAGATTTTACTCAAGGAATCATAATGGAAACCTGTTCTGCTAAAGGAGAAGCTCAAGTTTGATTAACTGGCACTAAATCTTACCCCAAGCAAGTCTTCACTTTACCACACAGAGTATCTTCCCCTGTCTGTTGGCTGGCTCCTTGCTGCTTTGCTTTGGTAACAACACTCTATGTAACAACACAAAGTCAGTAAGGCAGGTTACATACTTGGTGAAAGCTTCAGGGATGGTGCTGGGGTAGGGAGTTGGTCCCTTCTCCTCTGAGGGCAGCTTCTGATCTACGTTGAACATCTGGTCATCCACCACAAAGGACATCAGCATAGGCAAGAACCTGGTGATCAACTCAACCTCCTTGGAAGGATGGAAGAAGAGAGGGAAAAGAACAATGCTTTCATCAGTCACCTCATGCCACCTAATGGTCCCAGAGTGCTGTAACAGACAGTGAGGCATGAGCCCCATCCTACACTTGGGAAAATAAGCTTCCATTTTCCAGTTCAAGTCAAAATTCTTAAGCAATTCATTTCCACATGTTCCACTGGTAACTTGGAAAACTACTTCACCTCATCTATAGAAATACTCCTGCTCAAATCCTTTCTCTTGACAATTACTTAGCATTTCTTCTGTGAGACCTTTCCCAATGCTGCTGCAAGCACTGCACGTTAAGGATGATACCAACTGCTTTTATCAACAATAACAAATCATTTTGTCCATTCCCTTAGCTGACAGGGATCAGTGCACAGCTAAGAAGAGCAACAATAAAGAGCAGCTCCTCACACAAGGTGGATCAGCCTACGTTGTATGATATTCACTGAATGGGAAGTTACAGCTTGTGACAGTAACAGCTAAAACAGATTTTAAACACAGATTTAGAGATTCCCTTCAGGAAAAGCTTCACAGTTCCTTTCTAAGATTCCTGAGAGCCCTCTGCAAGTCAAATCAGGCACACTCAGTGTTACAATCTCAGGATGAATGCACACCCTCTGGTAAATTTAAACATGCAGTCAACCTGTAATATATATTTTGGAGCCTTCAAAGGCCCCCCTAGGTAGGATATTTGCTGCTTCATAGTACAGAACAGAAACAGCAAATTTCTCTCTTGAAACAAGTCCTGCTGTGCAGTTTCCTGCCACCAGCTGAACATACCAGCTCCCAAACTACACCAGAGCTGCCCTTTGGAAAAGTATCTCCAAAGCAGGAAAGACTGTATCTAAATGTGTCACTACACAACAGTGCTATGAGATAGCCTGAAGGGAACAGCTTCTTCACCTCAATGAAAAGCTGTTACATTGCTTCCAGTTTCTGACCAGCCTCTGGAATCCCTCTTTCCTTAACCAAGATGTATTTTACAAATGCCTCAGTTGTGTAGTGATGTATCCAGGAATAACATCCTGTACCCAGTTGTGTTGCTAGGATCAATGAGCACCCAATGCAGAACCTAACATAGGTCCAGTCTGATTTAAAACAGCAGGGCCAGGCATTCACGTAGAGAAAAAGCAGATAAATTAAGCTAAATTAAGCAGGTAAGTAAGCTTACAGCATGCCTGCTTAGGCTGCTGCTGCAACCACTTACATGCTCTGTCCAAGGAAGCTGTGATGAGAGGTATGTTAAATCAGGGATGCAATAAAATAATGATCAAGTCTAAATTTGTTTCATTAAATGTGTTAAATTCTACACATCAAAATGACTCACCATTTTTGGTTCCTTGAAGACTTGACTGTCAATCATGTCCCAGGCCCCCTGGCCCAAAGACAGCATCCTGAGGAGCAGCAGCATATCTGGGCTTTCCTTGGATTTTTAAGGGGAGCACAAAAACAGCTGTTTTGATCTTCCACAAGTTGCACATACAGATATTGATTTGGAAGTGGTGCTTTACATTCAAAGCTCTCCAAGACTGCTAAGGGCATTCAGTTCTCCCATTTATTGACAACTGATTCCTCCTATGGGACTCAAGTAACAGACACACCTGATGGTTTGTGGGTTTTAGTAACATTTGAGAATGCACCAAGAAGTATGCAGCCAATCTGACCTTATTTTTAGAGGTGTAAAGCCAAATCAGTACACTGAAATATAACGTGTGACAGGACAAGTCATCTCAGCAGAAGTAAGGAGGAGAAAGTATAAGGAGGCCAATGGGGTTTTGGTTATATTGTGCCCTGAAACCAAACCAATTTTCAATCTTACACTGGAATTTATTCAAGCCAACAATCAAATTTAACTCAGGGATAAACCCAGCAAATGCCTTACACTGTTCAGACACCTGTAAGGTTACACTCCTTTCACCACGACCTTAATTTAAGCACCTCCTGCAGTGACTGCTTGCAGGAAGTGTATTATACCACAGCTAACAGACCAGAACAGTGTAAACTAATCCTCGGTATTTAGAATGGTGGGGACAAAAGGCTGCTGCTATTAGGCAAACCAATGGAAGGACAATGCAGGAAGGCACCTATTCTATGTGTGCATAGCTGTTAGGATAGAATGAGCTGGGCAAAGAATTCATAGTCATTTCAGAGAGCTCCAAAATGCCTGTCTCCAAACAGTGCTCCTGGAGAGCTCTGCAATACATGTTGCAGACAGAGAGGGAGCATCTTGTTTCCCTTATCTCAGTTTACACATGCATTTGAGAACTTAAATATACTTCTACAGCACCAGTCCTGTGTTTATGGATGCTATTGAGTTAAAACTACAGGTCAGATTAGGTACACAAGCTGCAACACTCACCCTGGGTAAGGTGTCCTGCCCAACCAGATCTTGTACATGCCTTATGGTACTTAAGGCTAAGGTGTTAACGGCAAAGGGATCACACAGGATCATTGATAAGTCCCTGAGAAGAAGTAAAAATCAAGTGTGTGTCATACAAAACAAAGAACCCAAGCATACAGTTCCATACCCAGCTGCAGATACCAGCTTCCTGAACATGTGTTTCACTAGATTAAGATATCTGAGCCCACTCTTTGTTGCCATCCTGTCGACTATCAGATGTTACATCAAAGTAGTGTGTATATGTGTGTGTGTGTGCACATAGGTAGACAAAGGGCAAGTACTGTAATAATACCTTTACTGTGATAACATAAAAACCTGAGTTTCTCTCTTTTGTTACCTACAGGTGTTCACCTGATGAACCTTCTCCTGCCTTGAAAAAACACCATTAATGTTATTTCTTCAACTTGAATGTTATCTGAAAACAATTACTACAAGTCTTCTGCACTGAAATCACACAGATCTCCCACAATCAGTTACCACAGGCCACAGAGGAGACTCAACAGTGGTAACTTAATATGAGCTGTGTTGCCAGAACATGCTTGGCTATGCCCTAGTGAATTAATGCTTGTGGATGTACCGGATGCGACTGCACAGAAGAGCAACTGACTGTCAGTGAGGTCTGGGGAAGAACTAACAACTGCAGTACCTGCCAGATGCTCTGACTGACAGGCTACTTATTCAGTTTCTCAGTAAATAGCCCAAGAACCTTACCCCAACACTTGTTCTTGTCCTTTCCTCACCCCATCCAGAAACCCCTGCAATTCCCGAGCTCTCTTGTTGTCTACAAACTTCTCCCGAATGCAAGCATCAAGGCACCAGGTGAACTGTTAGAGAAAGAGAGAAAACTTTATGAAGCACAGCCTCTCATGAAACCAGCAGCAAGATACACCATGTCAGACAAATGTGGCTCAGAATGACTGGAGCCACCAACACAGGAGGGACATGGAGCTGTTGAAGTGAGTCCAGAGGAGGCCATGGAGGTGCTGCGAGGGCTGGAGCAGCTCTGCTCTAGAGCCAGGCTGAGAGAGCTGGGCTGGGGCAGCCTGGGGGAGAGAAGGCTCCTGAAGAGGAGACCTGAGAGCAGCTCCAGGGCCTAAAGGGGCTGCAGGGAACCTGGAGAGGGGCTTGGGACAAGGGCCTGTAGGGCCAGGCCAAGGGCAATGGCTTGAACCTGCCCAAAGAGGGGAGACTGAGCTGAGCTCTGAGGCAGAAGCTGCTCCCTGTGAGGGTGCTGAGGCACTGGCACAGGGTGATGGCCCAGAGAAGCTGTGGCTCCCCATCGCTGGCAGTGCTCAAGGCCAGGTTGGACACAGGAGCTTGGAGCAAGCTGCTCCAGTGGAAGGGGTCAAAATACAAACCCCCAAAAGAGGACAGAGCAATGTGAAGAAAGGCATTCCCTGGCAATCAAGGAGCAGGCATGTATAAAATATACCACTGCCCAGGCCACTGGATCAATGTGGATTTACACATGCAGGAGACCAAGAAAAAAGCAGCAGCACTTAGCAATAACAGCAGGGATATTTTAGCTACTGCAATAGCACTCCCACCTTCTGAGTAGGGGATACTAGCAGTGGAGGTGCTTCTGCTTTAGAGCTGTAGTATCAAAATGGAAAAAGACAGTCAAACATGTTATTTGACTGAAAATTAAAGGGCTTTTTCCCCCCTTTCAGAAAACAGTATGCATTTTACAGTAAAACAGAAAACAATATACATATTACAGTATTTTCCCACAATTCAACAAGAACAACTTGTTGAATTTGCTGCAATGCTTTCAGCAGGCTCTCTGCCCTTGCAGCAGTCACTGCATGTTGCAGTGGCAAAATGAGGTTGATAAAAATGATCTGTAGCTTGAATAAGAACTTTCCTTTTCTAGCCAGTCACTGCCTGCATACTGATTCTGGGAGTCTTGATCAGAAGACATGAAAAAGCATGCAGTAACAATTATCATCACTCTAGGATATAATTGCTATAAGGAGAATACACATAAACCAGCAATTTTGCTGGAGAGAAAAGGTCTTGTTCTAGATCAGAGTGATGTTAACTATAGACAAAGACTGTAACAAGATCCTGGTGTGACATTAACAAAGCTGTTACTGCCTAACATTTTAATATTTTCTTATAATTCAAGATCCAAAGTATTTAATGTTACACACAAGTTTACCAACAGATGGGGTGCATCACACTCAGCACAGCAGAGAAGGAAGCAAGATCTGATTAAGAACCTGGGTCTGGCTAACGCTTTTGCTCACTTTTTGCAGCACCTCCATAGGTCAGATTAGGCTTTGTTCTTACCACTGCACCAGTACCACAAACTTCAATGATTTATGGGTTATGAAATGAAAGCAAGCTGCTGGTTAACTAAGATGAGATTTTCACCTGAAATTCCAAGGAATAGAAGATGACTTTTGCATTCAAGGTCTGAGCTCTCTTCACAGAGAGGAGTCACCTTCTCTGGGCTGAAGTCCTGCAGGACAGCAGGTATGGGTGAAACAAAATTCCCCAGTGATACTCTTACGTGTCCCACATGATTAATACCTTATGACAGGGGTCAACAGTGCAGATTTCACTGATTTCCAGGTCGTGCAGTGACATGAGGAGCTCTGCTCGTAGTGTGCAGTAATGAATATTCCTTGTGCGTAGGAACAGGGTTCTCAGAAACTGCAACACCATGTCATAGAGCTTCACGTTCTTCCCAATCATCTGGGTCAGCTTCTGAACCACCTAAACAAAGCAGAAAAAATATGCACTCAGTACCAAGAGATGCTGTTATTTCACACACACATGATGGGAATTCATTCTTTTATCTGACTTACTGAGACTGAACCATCTGCACTGAGAGGAGTTCCTGAAAAGGAACTATTCATACCAAGATTTCCAAGAGCATTTGTTCAAGAGATGTTCACCAAATCTTTCATAGCCATAAGGAAATGGAGAATACCCATAAAAGGTTCTCTTGCCAAAGGAAACTAAAGCATTTGTAGAATAAGGTGCTCAGCTATGTGAAAGAAGCAGTACCTGTTATTGATGAATCACAGAAACAGCTGATCGCTTCTTTGAGCAGATCCAACTCACTCCCTTGGAAAACTACTCACTGGTTTTTATTTGCTAGAGTTTCTATAGCAATTATTGAGCTGAATCAGCTCATGGAAGGGTGACAATCACCAGAGCTACAGGCACAGCCCCTGCTCTTCCTGTGGCCAAGTGTTGGATCAGCTCAGCCACCTCCTGTAATCCCATTCAAAGAGCAACCTCTCTGAATGCCAGCTTAGCTACAGCTTGCCATGTCCCTTTCCATCTGTGCAAAATAAATTAATAACTTAAGTTTTTGCTGGCCTATGTCCTCAAGAAAAGCAATTTAACATACCCAAAACTGATACGATAGAGATTCTCACCCTTTAAAACAGCTGAGATGTATTAAAGCCACACTAAGCAATAAATGACATTTGGCCTTGCCTTTTTCTTAAGGCACATAAGCAGCTCAGAACACTCAGTTATTGCTCAGCACTGAGTAACTATTAAAGTAATTCCCGTGCCTTTCATCAAGAGACGTAGGAAGAATCAGCCTCGTATTTCTGGCAAATACTTTTTCTAGTTAAACAGCTCCAGTAACAAAGTTGAGTGGGTGAAATGGACACTGTTATTTGCTGAGGTGGACTGAAAGCTGGTGAATTCCACTCACAAGCCTGTTGACAGAGGTTTCCTTGTCCTTACCTCTCCTTGACGCCTTGTTTTGGGAGAGGGACTGAAGAAATTGTGCAAGACAGAAATGTCACTGCTGAAGAGAACGTTCTCCTTCTCCAGGATGTATTGCTTCAGCAGTGGAGAAACCTCATCACCAAACAGTGCTTGGTTGTCCTGCCAAATCTGGCGCTTCACCTCCACTGCACATGCTTTATACAAGTCCTTATCAGCCATTACCAACTTCAGCTTCTTTTCAGGGACCTGCAATCAACAAACAGAGCAGTTACCAAGGGCAGAACAGCTCACCCGCCTGACTGTGCAAGGAGTTGGGAACTGACTGCAGAGGTCATCCCAACCATAATCTGGTAATCTGCACAAGAATGCAATTTAACACCAGGCAGTATGAGACCTCATCTTTTGCCTCACCTACCCCTGTAAAAGCCAGTCCTCAGATCCTCAACTTCTTCAACAACAAAAGTGACACCCCAAGCTTTTCTCTACTTCTTTCAAAGAGGACAAAGGACTTCCTTTAAACCTCTGATGCTGAGGTCTGCGACGATGTCTCAGTAACTTATGAAAGTTCTAGTAGCAGTTTTGAAGTCATTACCGTAAGTACAATACAATGCTCTTAATAAGGCTACTGTGAGATTTCATTCACAGCTCTGAATGTCACTCCTGTCTACCTCTAAATGTGGTCTTCCAATCTCATTTTCCAGTTGTCATTAAATCAGCTGTGGAAACCTTCACCTATCAATGAACTTGACAATGTTTAGGAAACTGCCTATACTGAATAAAGCAGGGAAATAGCCTCATCTAACTATGAGAATGTAAAATGCTTTCTGAATCACTCTAAGTTATTACGAGCTACAAGAATGTAGTAAATCTTCAGTCAGTTCCTAACACTGAATGACAAACTTGCATTCATCTGCAGATGGAGCACGCAGCCCATCCAACAGCACAGCTATGAGAAAGCTGCACAACAGAGATGGCTTTACCTTGGGCAAGTGCTTCATGACACACATAACCACAGGCTGGATGGAAGGCATCTTGACCAAGGAAAAGCTCTTCTCTAGGAGATCTTCCAGCTTCTTGTATCTGAAAACACATAAGAGCAAAAGACTAAGTACCACATTACAGGTAAGCATCCGAGTGGCTCATCTCAAAGCCACCAGAACTTGATCCCCGAGGCACCCAGCCCTTGCAGAAGCCACTCATCCACTCTAACTCGTGTTCACACAGCCCTCCCAGCTCACTCCAGCCAGCAACACTTAACAAACCTCTCCTCGACCTTCCCTTCCAAGGCGATGGCAGAAACCCTCTCCAGCAGCTTCTCCCTCAGCTCATCGAAAACCGACTGGTGGAACTCCAGCCGGGGGGTGCCGTGCAGGTCCAGGAAGGGCAGCGCCGACTGCAGCGACGGCAGCAGCACCCCATTCTCTGTCTGCCAACACAAACACCATGAAGAAAGGGGCAAAGCCCCATTCTCTGCCAACACAAACACCATGAAGAAAGGGGCAAAGCCCCATTCTCTGCCAACACAAACACCATGAAGAAAGGGGCAAAGCCCACAGCGCAGAGCCCTCCTCCGGCCCTCCCGCTCTCCCACCACCCCGCAGCGCCGGCCCCGCCGCTCGGGCATCTTGTCCCACGGCACCTGGAACTGCTCGATGGCTTTTAGCGGCTCCGTGCAGTTGGTGAGCGTCTCCTTCAGGTCCTCGCCGTTGGCCACCCCAAGCTCCTGCAGCCCCGCGTACATGGCGGCGGCCGGGCCCCGGGCCCGCTCCCACAGCGCCGCGGTCCCACCCACAGCGGGTCCCCCGGCGGAGCGCGGTCCCGCGCCCTGCGGAACCCGCTCCCACACACAAAGGTTCCGCCACACGAAGGCTCCGCCTCCTTTGCCGCGGGGGTACCCGGGCTGCCCGCACCCCTCGCCGGCACCGGGGAGCCCCAGGGCACGCTGCTCCGGCAGCAGCGTTAGGGCGGCGCTGTCGGGGTTCCAGCGGGGTGAGGGGAATCCCTCCCTGTGCGGCAGCCGCAGCTGCTGGCTGACCGCTGATGGAAAGGGGAAATGGAACCAAAACCGGCCTCATAAAGGAGAAGCTGCCTTTTGCCGTTCATGGTTTGAGATCTGCAGGCTCGTACTTTCGGAGTAGCTGGTACAGAGTGAGGAAACAAATCGCAATGTGTCCTTCACAAGGGCTGCAGGCAGGTGCCAGGGTTGTATTAAGCTGCATCAGTCCAACCCATTGCAGAAACCCTTTCGGCATCTTCCCATCAAATCTAGTGGCAAGCCAATAGCGACAGCCGATATCTGGGTAAATTTAATGGATTTAGAGCCTCCACACACACCCAAACCATTTGAAGGCTGGGCTGCTGTTGACAGACCCCTGTGAACCTGGGTATCCAAGCAGAATAGATGCTCTCCACTATTCCCAGCCATGAGCTGCTGCAATGCCCTTCAGTTGCATGTTTCCCTTCTTTATGTCCCATTTGCCAAAGCAGCCTCTGCACAGATTAAAGGGCATGGGGGTGGGTTCTATGGGAGCAAAGCAGGACTGGACAGACCACAGCAGCTCCTCAGTAGCTGCTGGACACCCTTTGGTTGCAATGATATATCACGATACTGTATAAACTATCATGAGCAGCCCATGGGCACGAGCAATCAGCCAACAGCTCCACACAACCCATGTGCAGCATTCCTTTGAGGCAGGAGGACACCTGGGGCACCATTTGCAAGACTGCAGTAAGACAAGCAGCTGCACAAATCCTTCCCATCACAGCGCTTGAAAGCCTGCCTGTCCTCATGGGCAAATGGGAAAGCAGGGGCATGAGGATTGTCAGCACTCCGGAGATTTAATCCCAGTGACCTTTGCAAAGCAGAGCATTGGCAGCCCAAGTGCAGGCAAAACAAAGAACCCAGCCTGGTTTGGGTGGGAAGGGGCTTTACAGCTCCTCCAGCTCCAACCCCTGCTCCCACAAGCAGGGACCCCTTCCACTGGAGCAGCTTGCTCCAAGCCCCTGTGTCCAACCTGGCCTTGAGCACTGCCAGGGATGGGGCAGCCACAGCTTCTCTGGGCCATCACCCTGTGCCAGCGCCTCAGCACCCTCATCATCAAGAAGTCTTCATTACGTACAATCTAAACCTGTTCTCTCTTAGTTTAAGAGCATTCCCCTTGTCCTGTCACATCTGTAGATGCATTCTAGTCACTGAGCAGCAAAATCAGAACTGGAGTCTAAAGTCTGCAGGAAGAGGAGGGAATTCTGGCACTTTGCTTAAAACAACTCTAAGATGGAGAAGTGCCTCTCCGAATACTGCTGCAAGGCCAGTGAGGTGTTCTGCAAACAGGGGCCTGGCTGGTGAACTCCTCTGGCATGGACAAGATGACCTTGCCAATAAATGGCCCAGCTCACACACACAAAAGCTTTTCTGTAAGGAGCTGCACTTTTCTTCCTAGACCCAGTTCCTGGGAACCAGACGGGGACAGCCTGAAAGGAGCCCATCTCCTGGGAACAATACATTTTTCTTCAGGAATTCTGGTTGTGGGGACATGTCTTTGTGGCATCAGAAAGAAGAAAGCAGGCACATGCTTTGTAAAGTCTGGGTGTTGGTTATCTTTCATGGGAAGGCCATGGAAGGGGTGTACAGACACCTGTGCTGACACTCACCTTCTGGAGGCAAAGTTCCAAGCATTCCTGCTATCTCTTACCCATGGCAAAGGCCAAAGCAGCCAGAGCATCTTGTAGGTATAAACCCAAATGTGCATTGGATTTCCTCTCCCAATGCCACCTGATATGAGGCAGGAGCAGTGGGCAGGAGCTGTGCTCTGCCCCAACCTGGTGCACACATGCTTGTGGAGAAGCACCCCAGGTTCACCCTGGAGCCCTCAGACCTAAGTAACCCCCGCATAAGGAGTTCCCCCACTTCTAATTTTGACAGCTAGCACTGCCAGGAGCAGAATACCAAACCCCTGAGTTCTGCCTGCTGTCTGCTCATCACACAGCTGAGTTAACCCCACAGATCTGTTTACCTCAACCATACCGCCCAGGGCAGTTTCAAGGTTGCACTGATGCCTTTGCACTGGAACAGGCACGAAGCCATCATTGTATTTACTGTGTGGAGGGATGGAAGGAGAACTGCTTGAGTCATCGCTCCCTGTGGTCCCTGTGGCTTGGGGCTGGGCTGAACCCAGAGCCTGGCCCCAGCTCCGCCTTTCTCCTCTTTTAAAGGTGGAAGCGGCCGCTGTGAGTTCGCTGCTCCACTGCTTCCTCTTGTGTCTCTCTGTAGGGAGAAAGCGCTTCATGTCTTGGCGTGAACTGCTTCCCCCCTGGCTGGTGATCGTGGCGGGACTGACGGGCATCGTGCTGCTCTGTGTCTCCACTAAAGATGTGCCTTACACCCCTCTCAGGACCAAGGTAAGAGCATCCACCTAAGGGGTGGCCAAGCTGGGGTCAAATGGGACAATAAGCAGAAAACCTTCTCCTTGCCTATGGGGCCACTTCTTAAGGAGAACCTGCTGTTTCCTTGTGCAAGCTGGGCGTTTGAACTGGTGTGTTTTGTTGCTTTTTACATTCATTGCACTACTGAGTTCTTTACTAGCCTGAAACAAACTGAAGAAGGGACTACAATAAGATTATGGGGATAGGTTGGTAGGCTTTAACATGCTGTAGGCTTTCAAAGTGAAAAACCAACCCAACCCCTTTGGCTGGACTGGGGAATACAGGCTGGATGTGGTCCATGGATCAGCAGAGATGCTCATCACAAGCTGGGAGTGGTAGCTCATGTCAGAAGCCACCCCAATAGTCCAGAGGTGTTAGAGGTGGGAAAGAGCTAGGTCCCTCTCCAAAGTTGGCAGGAATCTGGGCCTGAACTGCTGCTTCTCTATTAAATATATGTATTATATATATTTTATATGTGTATATCTCTATATATATATTTAAATATATATTATATATATATATTATATGTGTATATCTCTATGTATATATCTTCTATGCCTTCTCCTCTTCTGTTCTCTCTTGATTTTAACCAAAGAGCCAACCTGTTCTACATGGCAGGGTCAGATCTGCCTGGTGACCAGGGGGTTAATGCCCATCTGCTCTGCCTCTTGATGCACCCGCTGCTGAGGTGGGAGCAGTGGCACGCTATGGTTGAATCAAACAGAAGCAGGTTAACCTGTGTGGTTAAAGACACTACCCCTCCTCCACACTCCTCTAAGGGACAAAACTGGATTTAAAACACCATCCCCCCCCCCCCCCCCCCACCCCTCCTCCCCCCCGCCCTGTNGCACAACACAACTGGAAAGAGACAGAGCCACAGAGGAAAAGCAGAAACCACAAGAAACTCACCAGCAGCACAAGCGCCCCCCAAGCCTTACTGCTGCATGCTCTGTCCTTCCCTAGGGCTGAGCTGGGGCAGAAGCACCGGGATCCTTTCTCTTCCCTTGCGCTTCCAGCAGCCTCTCCTTTTGTAAAGGAGGAAGAGCCCCAGGTTCCTCTGCCAACACCACCCGTTTCCTCCTCTTCTGCAGCAGCCAACGTGTCCCTGTGAGCACTAGGAGCTGTCACTCATGTGGGCAGATGCCAGCAGGCTCAGGCAGGGAGCTCCATCCTCCTTCCGCATTTCTGCTCCAGCTCCAGTCCCAGGCACTGTGTCTGGTGCAGCTTGGACTCCCAAGGGAAGAGGCAGCCAGCGTGGCTCTGAGGCTGCAACCAGGCTCTGTCTTGTGCTAAAACCCTTCTGACGGTGTCAACATCAAACCTCTTGGGAGGTTTCTCCTCCCACTCAGTCACAGCTACAACTGTTTCTTTGCAAGATAACAGCTTAGACCATACTCCCCCCCCCCCCCAC
>NDXB01009163.1:47526-111490 GCA_002631895.1 Agapornis roseicollis
TTCACAGCTAGTTTCTTTGCAAGATAACAGCTTAGACCATACCCCCCCCCCCCCCCAGATCTCATGAGTTTCTTCTCCATCTGTGTAAGTACCCGTTTGCGGTCACATAATAGTAGGAGGAGAGAAGGAGACCCTAGGATAGCACTAGGGCTATTTTAAGTGTGCAAGAACAGCCACCGAGCTGCACTGCAGGGCACACCAGTGGCCTCTCACTTCCCAATCCTCATTGGATAAGCTGCAGCTCAGCAAAGCTTGCTCAGCAGCAAACAGCCCAGACGCTGGGCTGCAAAGAGACTAAGCAAGCCCTTGGCCTCCCTGCTAGGTAACAGGATGACTGTCAGTGGATAAGGTGTTGAGAAATCCCATGCTTGCTGCTGCTCTTTCCACCAAGATGTTATCTTGGTCTCAGTGGGGCTGCTGCACTGGGTAGTGCATGTGCTGGATGGTCCTGGTGTGCTTCAGCTCCTGCCCATGTCACACCATCTCCACAGTGGGGCATCAAGGGGATGTGGGATTCAGGTTCCTCAGAAGTAGGAGCAAGCCACAGCCCTCTGATCCCTGGACAAAAGCTGTAGCAAACCAATCCAGCAGCAGCCTGAGTCCCAGAATCAGTCAAAAGCCTGGATACTGCCATCTCTCACTGGTTTAGGACCTGTTTTTCCTGAGCTCCAGGTGGCTCAGCTCAGTGGAAGCCCTCTGCCTGGTTTCAAGAACACAGCACACCACTGTAGTTCTGAAGGATTTCTGGGTGTCTCCACTCCTGCTGCTCCTCATGTGTATTCAGAAATGCAGATGATTCCCTGCAAATCCACATCATGTTCTGGCTTCACTCTTTCATTGTATGTAAAAAGCTAACTCAAGACACTGCAGTGCAGGCCCATGGCTTACCTACACAATGCTACAATAACAAAGCAGCACACATTCAGTGATGTTGATCTGGAATGTTTTTGGGGTTTTCCAGTATGGCATTGTTCTGGATGCTGGCCCATCCCGTACCAACCTGCTCATCTACCAGTGGACCACCATCAAGGCAAATAAGACCGGGGTGATCACAGAATATAGCCCCTGTCCTGTGCAAGGTAAGGTGTCCAATTCATGCTGGCTGGGCTGTGGGACTGGCATGGGATGGACAGAAACACAGAGATCTGTGCATGAACCATTACTGCAATGTCCTTGGCTCCTCTATCATCAGGCTGTACGCTGAAGCAGTGGTGATAGTGAAGCAAAAGCTGCTTATTTCCAGCATGAGTCTTCTCAACATGAGCAGATTTAGCCATACAAAGTGGGACATCAACAGCAGGTAACAGTTTCTTTAGCCTGCTGCAGGCACAGAAGCTCACAGAGGGGATGGAGCTCATCCTCATGTCCATGTGGATCAGTGGCACAGCCAAGATTGCTGAGCTTCTTATCTAGTGAACAGCAACAGAGACAAACCTGGCTGCAGGGTGACTCCTGGTGCTTTTTGCTTCCTCCTGGCTGTACCCTGGGCTCCGGTGTGCGTAGCTGGTGTAGCTCTGGAGCAACAGAAGTACAAAGACTCCAGCCTCCTGTGTGGGGTTTGATAGCACGAGTTCAGCATGGGTTTAGGTGTCACATTTGGGAGACTATTGGGGTCGTCCTCACTAATTTGAACCAGTTTAGCCCTGCAAATGCCAGCTGATAGGGTTTCATGCAGTAATGCTTGGGGTTTTCCTTCCCTATCTCAATCTTGCTCTGATGTTGATGCCTGATTATAGCAGGATGCTGAGAAACCCTGAACTCCCAGTAGCAGTATGCTGTGGGAAGGCAGCAGCACAGCAAACAGAGAAGAGGGTTTATACCCTTGCAGGCTGTAAGTGATACAAACCATGTCTGGAAGATGCAATAAGGGCTCCCTGAAACCATGTACATGTCCCTTGCCTGCTGCCACCTTCACCAGATGGCTTAAAACCAACAACTATAGCTCAGAGCAGCAGTCTGCAGCAGTAGCAAGAGGTGCTGGCAGCTCTCTCACCCACATGTGAGAATTCATCCTTTGCCTACATCCTCTACAGCCTTGGAGCAGCTGTCGACAAGCTGCAGCTCAGCCCTACACAGGGCCCAGGAGAACAAATCCAGGAGTCACACAGCCAGGAAGACGATGGGCAGAGGATGGGGAAGTGAAGCTCTTTCTGGGTAGCAGTTCAGAGCCAGCATGTAAGACCCCATTGAATCTTGTTGGAAAGATGAGGCAGGGCTTGCACACAGCTTCTGTCTGTGCAGCAACAGCTTCCTTTAGAGCAGAGGTGTCTTGTGGTGACTCAGAAGCCACCTTTGTCAGCACAAGAGGAAGTGGCTGGAGGAGAGAGGTGACACATGAGCCTCAGCTCTGTCTGCATGGCAGCATGTCCTTTTGCTTATCTTTTACAGCGGCTAAAGCCACATTTCTTCCTCTTTTGGCCTCAGCTGTTGAACTGCCCTGTTTATTTATATTATCAATATAAATGTAGGGAATCTCAGCAGCAGAGCTAGGTTTCTCTCAGTGTGATTTGGGATTTATATGCACGTGTTTCACTCCCAGTACCACATTTCAGCAGGAAGGGTACATGGAGGAACTCCATTCTATCTGTGGCAGGTCCTGACTTTAACCATGCCCTAGGATAGCAACCTCCTGGGTAACAGCTCTCACGCTTCTCCCATACCTTTCCTTAGAAAATGCCATTTTTATCCCTGGTCCTCAGGTCTGGGGGTCTCCAACTACACAGATTCTCCTGAGAAAGGCATGGAGAGCCTGCAGCCCTGTTTGACCTGGGCCCAGCAAGAGATCCCAGCAGAGCTGCACAGCCAAACCCCGCTCTACGTGGGAGCAACCACCAGCTCGAGGCCACCAAAGTGAGTGAACATTGCAAACCCATCCCCAGCCATCAGCACACGCCATGGGATCAGTCTGTGGCTGCATCTCAGCCTACCTGCTCCGCAGTGCCCCCCATCCCTGACCTGGAAGCCAGGCAAACCTTCCTCAAGTCCTGATGTACTTCAGGGGACTGCGGCTGTGTGTCCACAGTGTCCTCCCAAGCAGCCATGAGGATGACAGTCTTGCTATTGCTACCAGTCTGAGCTGTGGTCTTCACAATTGTGCTTGGGAAAACACCCATCAGTCTGGAAGTTAATGTGACAGCCCACCTGGGTGCTTGTCAGTTGGCTGGGAATGGTGCTGGGGAGATCCACCTCATCATACACACTTTTGTGGATCCTGTTCTCAGTTACCTCATTACTGGGACTTTTATCTCCTTTAGACACTGGGGAAAAGTAAAGCCTGGAGGGGATCTGGTCAGTGGAGCAAGGCCACAGGACTCCCTCAGTGGCAGAGGGTACAAAGATCCTACATTCCTGAATGGTGGCACAACTGCTCAAACCACCCCTCTGCTGTTCTCGCCCCTAGTGCCATGTGAGGGCAGAGGGAAGTAGCAGCAGCAATGGGATTCTCATTGTGTCTCTGTGCTACTCTTCAAAGCAGGAGCACAGCAAAAGCCCTGCAGCTATGCCTCCACCACAGGTTGCTCCTGCAGCATCCTGCAACAACAAATGTGCCTTCTTTTTCTTTTCCATTTAGCTTCACCCATCCCATCCTCTCGGAGGGTCTCCTTGCAGCCCTGAAGTCATCTCCTTTCAAGTTTCAGGGGGCACAAATCCTGTCTAGTCCAGAAAAGGAAGCATTCAATTGGGTTGCTGTTAACTATGTCCTGGAGAACTTCTTCAAGGTAAAGGACAATCCTGCCTGGGGAGTAGAGAACTGAGGAACTCCCATTAGCAAACAGTCATACAGACATGTATGTATGTTGAAATCCTGTAGTTTAAACAGTGCTTAAGCACAACTTGCACTACCTTCCAGAGGAGGCAGATTATATCCAACACCAGCTGGTTGGGGGACAGAGTATGAGATGGTTATAACTAGGATGAAGGATGAAAGCTCTAATATAGCTTGTCATGGACATATTCACACAGTTGCCCTAACAGATGTGAGACTTCCTGGACAGCACATCCCATGCTTGCATAACCCAGCCCTGGGGCATCAGTAACAACTCCACTGCTCCAAGTCTCTGCAGCTCTAACTCAGCACCACTGTCAAACAGGCATTGCTGCTGTTTGTGGCATTGCCCCTGGAGACCAGCAGTCCCATAGGAGCTCCTGTGGATGATGGACAGAGAAGCAATCTGTTACTGCCAAAGCAAAAGCCTCTTATGGAGATGCCAGTGAGAGTAAAGCTGAGTGTCCCCAGCACAGGGGCCTGGTTGGTATTCAGAAGGCACTTGCTAAAGAGAAAGATTACACAGAAGTTTCCTTGCTGTCCTCTCAAGCCAAAGCTTTTGAATTCTTCTTATGAACTCAAAGGGCAGGAGAAAGGCAGGTTAGGCCAAGTGATTCCACATCAGCAAAGTGAAAGGCAGTTCTGATTATCAGCAGCAAGCATGCACTGGTTAGGGACTTGCTAGCAAATACCAGTACAGCCTTCCCCAGCCAGGGCAGAGCACTTCCACCCATGTAAACCTGCCTGCCTGCACTGCTAACTTCAGCATCACCAAAATCAGTTCTGCAAGACTGCAGGAGATGAAACATCAGGGTTCATCTGACAGCAGGGTCACTTTAGCACCAAGGCAGTACCTGAAGTCCATACCTTCCCACCTGGAAACCTCCTTTCCACCACCCTCTCCTCTTTCCCCTGCTCCTACCTGCCAAGACTACTGCTTGCTGAGCCCTGTTTGCTCTTGCTGGCTGCAGGGAGCTCTCAGTGCACATGGCAGTGCTTGTTCAATGGCTCCTCTGTTCCCTGCATCCTTATATCCTGTGGGCAAAACTAGAAGTTGGGCTGTACTGCACCAAAGAGCTTTCTCTCTCTGTGTACTAATGCTTGCACTGTGACTGTGACCAGATGCAGATATCTTAAGAACTGACCTCTCTGGTTCCTTTTGTGTCAGTACGACTGGTGCGGACAGTTGGTCCCCTCCGGGAAGGGGATGGCAGGAGTCCTGTTGGTGGAAGGAACCTCAGCACTGCTCACTGCCAAGGTGGAAGAGGAGAACCACGAACCTGCAGAGGAGGTGAAGCTGCAGCTGTATGGTCAGACACACAGAGTGTACACTCGTCACTGCCCCTGCCATGGCACAGCCCAGCTCCGCAGCAGGCTACTTGCTCTGCTCATTCAAGTGAGTATCAACAGAGTGTTTGCAGGGTTCCTGGCTGCAACAGTACTAAAGTTGCACAAGGTGTAGCTTATAACAGGCAAAATGTCAATCACTGTCTTTAACACAGGACATTTGGATTGGTAGAATATATTCCCTATGCCTGAATCAATGTCCTTCAAGCAGACACACAGGCAGTCATTCAAGAGTTTCCTACTTGCAGGATCTATTTGGCTTCTTTCTTAACACACATGAGCACAAAACTCCTCTCCAGAGGTGCTAGAGATCACCTTCAGGGTGAAGAACAGCAGCACCCAGGAACCAATGGCGACCTTCCATTTGGAGTATTTCCTTTGCTGACTTAAACCCTGAAGCATCTTTAAAAGAGCACTATTTCATCTGGAAAACATATACAGGTCCTTTGGTTCTTCCAAATGTTATTATAGCTGGCAGGAGGCAGGATCTGATGCAAAGTCAGGAATCCCTTTAGCCTTCACCAAACCTGATTTTTTTTTGTCAGAAATAAACTACTTGCTGCCCATATACTTGCCCCAACCCCAAAACCACACCTCTTATATGAGACCCAAATGTCCTACATAGAGACCCACTTCACCACAGTTATATTGGGAATTCATAGAGATCCCAGCCTAGTTTGTGTTGGAAGGGACCTTAAAGCCCCTCCAGCTCCAACCCCTGCCACGGGCAGGGACCCCTTCCACTGGAGCAGCTTGCTCCAAGCCCCTGTGTCCAACCTGGCCTTGAGCACTGCCAGGGATGGGGCAGCCACAGCTTCTCTGGGCCATCACCCTGTGCCAGTGCCTCAGCACCCTCACAGGGAACAGCTTCTGCCTCAGAGCTCAGCTCAGCCTCCCCTGTTTGGGCAGGTTCAAGCCATTCCCCCTTATTTCATGATAAGAAACACTGGTTCTTGAAGCGTTGAGCCATCTGGATGGCAGACCTGAACAGCCTCTTTCTTGCAACTAGAAAGAGTACAGGATCCATTGAAACTCTATTTCTGGTCTAAGGGAGAGCAGGTAGTGCTGGGACTCCTCAGCCTCCCATAGCAGGCCCAGTCATTGCAGCTTGCACTGAACCCCATGGGAGCTGGGAGGCTGCTGCATTGGTCTGGGACTTCCAGTTGAGTGCCTGAGGCACGGTTTGCAAACCTTTGCAGCCTGTTTGCTCATTACAATACCCTGGTGTCAGAGGAAAACCATTCTTCACTCTGTCCCATTTTGTCTTCCTTTGTGAAGCCCTGGGATGCCAGCCTGTTCTCTTGCTGCCTCTGTCCTTGCTTTATCCTGCCTCTAGGAGCAGAGAGGGGCTAAAACTGTGTCTAATCCCTGCTGGCCCATCTCCTACTCCCGGGAAGTACAGTGGCAGTCAGTGCATGCTGGGCCTTGTGCTGTCAGTGAGGACACATCAGACATCTCTGGCCCTGAGGTCTTCAACATCACTGGCTCCAGCGATCCCACCACCTGCATGAGACTTGTGCAGAGCCTGCTCAACTCCTCCTCCTCCTCCTGCAGCTTCTTCAGGCATTCCCTCAGTGCAGTCTTCAAGCCTCTCCAGACCAGGTTTCTGGTGAGTAATCATCTACACTGGGGTAGGCAACTGGTGTGGAGAACCCATGCTATGGGACCAGTTTGATCACTAAGTACAGTGGGAGTAACCACACTGCGCCCTCTGCTTTGGGTAATGCTGTACATGTGCTCTCCTGCCCTCTCCTCCTCCTTGACACACAGCTGGTCAAATATGGACCACTGGCTTCCCACCAGTGACTGTGGCAGGGCTTTGCTCATCCATGACTCAGCAATGCTTGCTCCGAGACAAACGCTGCAGAACCAGCAGCAATAGGACAGCCAGGAGTCTCCTGCTGAGCAGGTCTGCTCACATGAAGTCTGTGGTGAAGCTGAAGATCTTCTGCCACTTCCTCAGCAAATATCTGGGCACGTTCCACCACCAGCATCCTTGTATCTGAGATCCTGGATCTAGTGTCCAAAGTCATTGGGTTGTTAAGTCAGGACCAGCCCAAGATCCCAGGACAAACTGAGTGCATTTCAAGGGAGGAATTACAAACATTTCCTCAGTTCCTTGCTTCTGAGAGCCTCCCATGGACACAGCGCCAAGGAGCATACGGACTAGTCTACTTATCCAGGCAGGGCACACAAGCTAGAACCAGTCCTGTGTCTATCTCCAGAGAGTAACAGATCTGCTTGTCCTCCGTGCACACATCAGAAACACCATAACCACCAATACAGGCACATGGAGAGGGCACCCTGACCACACACCCCACAGCTACTGCCACTTCTTTCCTATAGGCACTGTATGTGATGCGAGGATGCAGAATGAAGTGTGACCTGATGATTATTTCTGTTGCTGTTGCAGGTGATTGCTGAGGCCATGGACTTCATGAGAGAAACCGTGCCCTCTCCTGACTTGGGTCAGGCAGTCAACAGGCTTTGTGGGATGTCCGTCACAGAGGTAACTGGAATAACTCAGTGTTGCAAGGAGACTGCAAAGCAAGGAACTGGCTGTCGTCAAACCCCATAGGGCTCATGCTGACACAGCTTAATTGACTGACTCCCTCAAGGGAAAACCTGGATTTTCCTGTTTGCTGGTTTATAGTCACTTTGAGGAAACAGGCTCCCCTTATTTTCTTTCAAATCCCAGCTGCTGGTAGCTTTTGCTGCGTATTAAGGAGTAAACAGGAAGGCTGTCTACTCACTCCTGCACATCACCCTGATCTTCCTGTTACCCTTCTCTCCTTAAGCACAAGGTACATTCACTCAAACGCCAGCAGCTTTCCCACTTCAGCTAGGTTCATGCAGGCCAAGCCAGGGAGACATTGCAAATTCTCTCCCTCAGTTTATGGCTTAGAGGTCACACTCATTTGTGCCTACACTGACCAGCATCCACAGTAACATTCAAACTGAACAATCTCTACAGTTTGCTAATGGGGTAGCAAAGCAGTTTCTTAAAGCTTTCTCTCCTGGACAGGAGAAACAGATCTTGTTCATGTTGCTGTTGAGAGAAAGGCTGCAGCATTAGCTCAACCTAATTAGAGAGCACATGACCATACCAAGCAGTGTACCTGCAAGGCAACTGCAGGAGACCTGCCTGCCAGCCCTGCTGCTCTTCAATCGCCTGGGCTTTAATAAGATGGGAACAAAGGCACACAGAGATGACACCAGTTCTCAGACCGCATTCCAGAAGGTTCAGGAAACCTGGTTTCAGTCTGCACAGGACACAAAGCATTCCTGCAGTCCCACAGGTGATCCCAGAGCAGGAAAGGAGAGGTTAGAGCAGGGCTGAAATTCTGCTATTGAATATTTACTTTCTTTCTTTCCTCATCTTCTTTTGGAAATGACACCAGCTGGTGAAGGGGTCCCAGACAAACCTGGATACACTTGCAGATTACTGCCTTGTGTCTGCCTTCATCTTTCACCTCAGTACTAAGGGATACACCTTTGACTTCAACGGGTCTGTTTGGACTTCATTCCAGAAGAAGGTCAGTTACCTACAGCGTGGTACTTCCAGTTACAAGGGAGGGGTGCTTTCAGCAAAGCCAACCTGTCCCCACTCCTGCGAGCCTGAACCAGGCATTGCTTGAGTGACAGTTTATGCTAAGGACAAGCTGCTGATAATATTTCCTAAGCCAAAAAATGTTGCCCTGCCTCTTTCTACCAGTGAGGCTTCATAACTGACTTACAAGGTATAGGATTGCTTCAGGATCTGGAGCCCCTAAGGAAAGGATTATATTCAGGTCCTCCTCTTCACAAATTAAAAGCAAGCCTATTCCCAGACCCTGTCACAACTCCCCAGCAAAGCACAGTGCCAGTGAGCTGGGCTGCAGCAGTGACAGCAGTTCAGTCAGCCGTGTGGCAATCATCACACTAAGGCAAGGTAAGGAGGTAGGACCAGGGTGCATCCAGGGAGCCCAGTCTGGGAAGCCTGTAACATGGGTCTGAGATGCAACCAGACAACAGGCCCAGAGACAGAACCAACAACCTGAGGTCTACCTGGGAAAACCAGAGAGCAAGCACAGCACACACCTCCAGCCCAACTCAGGAAACAGGGGGCTGCCCAGGCCAGAGCTTAAATGGAGCTTCCCAGGCCCATGGGCAGAAGCAGGGGGGTGGAAGTGTCAGGTGAGGCTGGTTGGGGCAATGAAGGCCTATTAGTTTAGTCAGGGCACCAGGAGTGGGACTGCTCCTCATTTCAAACCTAATCCTTGGATCAATCTCAAATAAAGTATATGAGGCCTTAGGCCTGTGCACAGAAATACAGCTGAGGTCCAGAGCGTCTCCTCTTCTCACCTCTCCTCCATTTTCTTTCAATAGATGGGTGATAGATCCTCTGGCTGGAGTCTGGGATACCTGTTGAGTCTGACCAACACCATCCCCCAGGACAGCCCGAGCTTCCTCAAGGGGATTGAGCCAGGGATCTGGTCTTTGCTCCTCATCCTCTTTGTCGTGCTGCTCACTGGCTCTTTCATGCGCATCTCGTACCGAGTGATGGTGAAGGAGAACAGCTTCAGTAACAGGAACAGCAGTGTCTTTGATGACATCTGACCATTACTCTGGGACTCAATACTTGTGCCAGAGGGCAGTTTATAGGGGACATACACACCACACCACTGTAAGTCACTGGAGGATGCAAATGATTTTCCTGCAGGACTCCCAGAGCCTCAGTGCCTTACTTCAACTTGCTAACACTTGCACTGCCACACTTTGAGACAATGGATCCTGCTCTACAGGAAACTTGTGATTCCTGGTGGATGGCAAGCTATTCGTTATCCAAATGAGGCAGCCTGCACTGATCTTGCTTGGGCTGCAACTGGGATTACTCATGTCAACGTCATGGAATGATGCCTCTGGGCAGGCAGGCCCTGAGCTAATACAGAGTTAATACTGAGTAACCTTGGCTAATCAGGAGAGGAGGTGTCTGAATGGCAAGAGAGACACTGCCTGCAGTATTGCCACCATCAAAGCCTGGAAGAGCATTAAACAGAACACAACAGGCAACTTGCTCCCACGTTCTAGGGGAAAAGCAGGGGTTTTCTGCCTGCTCCTATTGACTGTCTTTGTTCTATCTCCGTGATGGCATCCATGCAGCCATTCAAGAACTCTCCGAAAGCAAAGCTTTTTAGACTTGGCTTCTACAAAATGTGCAGAACACCAAAAGAAGAGCAAAGGACAGCTGAGTTCCAGTCTCTTGGCTGAGTCGTGGCAACTCAGGGTTAACACTGTTGATTTAAAGTCTTTAACCAGGACTTGGAATTAGATGATCTTTAAGGCCTCTTCCAACCCAAACCATTCTATGACTTGAATTAACACATTTAATTTCACATCTGCTAAAACGAGGTGCAGGGGGGGCTGAGGATCACCAGTCTGTTCATTTGCACTGAACTGCCTGACTCTGAAAGGGCAGTTGCTCATCTAACGCTGTCCCTCAGACAGGAGCAGACTTAAGAAGAGCTTTCCTAATTGACTTTCACATTAGTCTGTGACTAGATATACATTATAATCCAACACTCCAGTTTCCTTTGGGCATTGGCAGTCATTCCAAGATGCCCTGCTTGTCTAGGAGCTGAGGCACTGTACAAACTCTGCGTTATTGTGAAGAAAGGAATCAATTCACACAAACACTGTCCTGTGACTAAAGCACTCAGAGTTCACCTCTCTGCTTCAAAGCAACAAACAGGCTGCTGAAAGCCCAAAGGACAAGTGTCTCCAGCTCATTTCAGACCACTTGAAAGAGAAATTTAAATGCTCACAGATATAATGATGTGCCTTGCAGGATTTTTAAAGCTACCATGGAACCCAAATCCTTTCAAATCTGATTATTAATTCCTTGTGCTCCCAACTCATATACATGGACACCCCCATAATATTGGGGCATTCATAAATTTTCAGGCCATTAATGAAGGTTAGGAACCTGTCAGTCAAGTTTGGAGGGGTGTGGAAAGAGATTTAAATGAACTTCATATTCATTTCTTGGAGTTGCACATTAGATATTTTTAATTATATCATGGTATTAAAGATGTTTTAATAGACTGTCTGTGTTATTCTTGGCAAGAGATCACAGTGGGAGTTTATTGTGCATACAGCGTGTCCCAGTGAGGAGGATGGGGGGTGCTGGGTTTGCCTCTGTTTACTCCAGAGCTGTTTTGCTGTGTACTTTCGGGGTACACAATGAGATACCCTGAAGGCACTTTCTTCCCAGTGGAAGGCAGACTGAAAATGACTTCAGATAACCTGGTATTCAGTTGATGAAAGACATGTCTATGTCTTTGATGTGTTCTTTGCTCCAACCACCTGAAGAAGGTAGGAGGGATTCAGGCAAGCCTGCATAGAAGAACAAAAGAGGTTATGAGGGAATCAGTGATATTGGGAAAATTCCTGAGACTTCATTTGTCCCGCATCTGGAAATGCAATTCTTAACAGAGCTCTGGCTCTGTGACCTGTCAGCACACAGGAGAACTGTGGGATTCCCGGTGGAGGGAAGAATCCTACCACTGTCAGGAATGGAAATAAGCCAGTGAGATGCCAGGAACCCCAGGACTGGGTGTTCTGGCCTGCTCAGTCATTACAACTTCTTGACTTTGAATACTAGATCACAGGCTCCAAGAGAAAAGGACATTGGCTGCAACTTCCCCAAGCCCTTGTTTAGAAGCTTTGGGACTTCCATGTAGATAATAAGTAAGCAATTAGACAAGAAGCTCAGCATGTCCTCCAAAACTTTAGTTTTGCCTGTACTGAGCACTGTCCTGAGCTCTACTGAGAGATGGCACGTACAGATGCCTAACTGGACTCATTAAATCCATGACACTTGAGGCACCATTTGACACTGAGTGCACCGCAGTGCAAAGACAACCCACAACCACTTGATTTCAAGCAGGTCTTAAACTCTTGACCTAAAAGCTGCTTTTCTCACCAAAGGCACAGTGAGATGTTTCAATGGCTGAAGTTCTTTCCTTGGTTGTTCACATATTGCAGGTGGTAGCTCCGCTCTCTCCTTTCCCACCTCTCCTTCCAGATACCACCACTACTGCCTCCTCCAGCAGGCAGGTCGTGGGGACAGGCAGGGCCAGGAGTTCTCATGTAATGACTGTGCTGCCCACCTTGAGCTGCAGCCCCCAGCATAAGGGCTCCCAGTGCACTGGGCTTGGGCTGGGCAGTCTTGATGGTACATATCATTCCCTTCCTATCTGGCAGAAGAAAACCCACTTACAGATGTATTTAGCAGACTGTGAGCTAGATTGGTATTTTTAAATCCCTGAAGTATGTTTTTACTCATAAAAAGGCAAAATATAACCCAAAATTGGGAACCCCTGAGAGGAATGGAAATTAAGAAAAGCTATTCCTTTCTCTCAGCTCTCTATGGAAGCAGCTTCACGTTAGCACTATGTAACTTTGCAGAATTAACCCCCAGATTATCTGGACAGAGAAGATCCACTTAAAATGAGATTCTAGATCAACTCACTAACTTTGAAACGAAGATGCCCTTTGGTAACAATGCAATTGTGGAAATGCTTATTAATGAGGATTTTCTATCTGTACATAACTTCTTTATGTTTATGCCTAGCTGCCTCGCTTCTCCCTCAGGCTGAACCATTGGAGAGCTCTTCTGGCAGATGTTGTTTGCTTATGCGTAATTGCAGATCTCCTGATGTTGGCAAGTACTAATAAGAAGGAATCAAAAGCATTAGATATAAAAATTGACACCAGAAAAGCCCTTTGACTATTTTAGCTCCAGCAGTCACACTAGGTTATGTGACCTGCTGCTGGCTACAGCAGCCTAAATTTCATTTAGGCATGTTTGGAGTATATTAGCTCCTGTCTTTCTTCCAGCTAGTACCATTTCCAAAGCATCATGGATTCCCAACAGTACATCCCCTGGGTTGTTTCAGTGAATTCTCATGAAAGCTGAGAGAAATAATGGTTTATTTATTGCCTGCAGTCCTGTTCTACAGTACAGAATTCACCACTCTGCTTTTCAAGCATAGGTATTTCACAGGATGCTGACAGATGGACTGGTTCACCAGGATTTCACAGGCCTGGAATCATTACCCACCGCTGTTACAGACCCCCTGGCTTATCTTGGTGAGTGATGAGATGGTCATTCACATTTCAAGGACCTTCCAAAACTTGACACGTGGCTGAGCTCCAGCTTTCCATTAGTAACTTAGTGACTGTGACTCCTCCTCTCCTTGAGATGTGGAGATACTCAATTTAGTAGTTAAGGGAAGGCTTCTGGAATAGCAAGGGTAGAAACGATGCACAGCACCAGGCACTGCACTCAGTTTAGTCAGAACAATAATGAAATTACTTAAAATCCACAACCACTGGTGGAGCAAATCCAGCAGAATAGGAAAGGAATGGAATCATAGAATCATTTAGGTTGGAAAAGACCTTGGAAAAGATCATCAGGTCTAACCATTGAATGATTTTTGGAATGGCTGGACTAGAGACTGATCAGAACATTTCATTTTGTTGCTATAACATCATAGATCATGTATCTGGATATCTTCCAGAGAAGTAGGAAGTAGTTTATATGCTACCTCATGGACTGTCACTCCTACTTCAAGAGCTAATTCAGAACACACCACAGCAAATGGAAATGCTGTCAGAAGAACAAGCCCAGATGAATACTGGGGTCAGCAAAACATCAATTTTACCCCATATCTCCTAATGTAAAAGTCCTTTCACAGGGGTGGTGAGGTGCTGACAAGGGCCTGTAGGGGCAGGCCAAGGGGAATGGCTTGAACCTGCCTGAACAGGGGAGACTGAGCTGAGCTCTGAGGCAGAAGCTGTTCCCTGGGAGGGTGCTGAGGCACTGGCACAGGGTGATGGCCCAGAGAAGCTGTGGCTGCCCCATCCCTGGCAGTGTCAAGGCCAGGTTGGACACAGGGCTTGGAGCAAGCAGCTCCAGTGGAAGGGGTCCCTGCCTGTGGCAGGGGTTGGAGCTGGAGGAGCTTGAAGGCCCCTTCCAACCCAAACAAGTCTGGGATTCTGTGATAACCCATCAAAGCCAGGCAAGTTAAAGTTTTGCACAGTGGAAACCTGGCAGAGGAAGTGTCTTTGACCTGGTTTTCTCCATGTCCTCGATACGAGAGAATCAGAGCCTCGCCGCAGTAGGTGCTTTAAATCCCTGACCAAGTGAGATCAACACAGAACGTTGAGCTGTCGCTTCCCTGAGCGTGTAATGACAGGGACTCGTCACAAGAGGGAGAATGGCAGAACAGCGCCTTAAGCCTCCGGAAATCAACGCAGCGAATAGCTGGTCCCACCACAAATGAAATCAATGAGCAAGCAGGCTTGTCTGGAGACTTGTCAAGGAGACTTCTGATGCGGACACAGATGAAAGACATATTGTAGCATGGAAGCTGTCTACGTGTAGGATGTGAGAGCAGCACTAATCAGTGATTGAAGAAGCCCAGCATTAGTGGAAGGCAGCCTCTGTGCAGGAAGGTGGGTACTAGTATGGAGTGTGGATGAAAGGTTTTCTGGAAGCAAAAGGGAGAAAGAATAATCCCCAGTAGGGAAAGGACTGTGCTGGGAATGAAGAAGAGGGGGTTTGAGAGAGCAAGGAATGATAAAATCAACTCTTGTGTGAAGGAAAGCTTATTTTTGCTCACAGGAGGGGGGTGTCACCATATGTGCACCTCACGATGGAATTAGTCACCACTTGGTGGAAATTCTCCAGAGGAATAGATCTCCCAAGTGAAAGAAGGTGCTGCCTCCAGGGCTCATCACCGGCCACAGCCACAGGGCTGTGGGACTGAGTGAAGGAAACTTCATGGGAACAGTGTTCAAAGTTCACTGGATTTAATCATAAAGGAGACGTAAACTGCTGATTAATGCTGACCCTTATGTCAAGTACAAGCTGGTTTAGCATTACGTCCTGTTCCATGGTAATCACTGACAGGCTCATGGCCACCTTCTGACCTGAGGAGCTCAGTGGAAGCCATCAAACCAAATGGAAGGAGCTCTTCTTCCACACAGGGTGTGGTTAAACCATGGGCCTCATCCTGACAGGAGGTTGTTTATGCCAACAGTTTACATGGTTGCAATAGGTGATTAGATAAATTCATAATAATCCTTTGGGGCTACTTACTTGTGGCTAAAGAATTGCCTGAACAACCTGCCACATCCATATGTGTTTGCCCTGTTCTTCTTTGGCAACTGCTGCTAATCACTAGAGGCAAGACTGATCCAGAGGGACTTGTGGCTCATTCCCCTTGAGCTGCTCCTGCTTCTTCTCTCAAGCAGGAATCTACCCACTGCACCTCTCACCCATCACTGTCTGGAAGCAGCCCCTCACCTTCAATAACCTCACTCTTTTGAGAGCAATAGTTTCTGGAAATGAAGTATTGTTTATCCTTAGAAGTAGCAATCAGAAAGACTGGAATAACAAAAGGTCTGCACTTACCCAGGTCATACCTAAGTGTTGTCATTAACCTGGAATGACCCCAACACCACAAGCTCTTCCATTTTGGAGGCAGGCTTCCACTCACATTCACTCCGCAGTGTCCCTCTCAAACTCAGGGCTTCAGATTTTACCTGTCTAAACTGAATTAGTTCTGTGATTTCTGTCTGGGCTCCTGCCAGCCCCAGGTACTAGGCCCAGTTTAGACCAGGATGCTAATTCAGAGGCACAGACTGCTAGCATGCTGGGTAAGCATCAAGAGAAGGAGCACAGCAATTGTCTGCTTGCCTGCTGAGGGGAGGGATCCTCCCTCTATGCCCCATGCAATGGTTCAGTAAAAGGAGAATGCAATACTCAAAAGTATCTTCCCACTATGCTCAAAACAACCATATTTGCAGTAAAATCGGTTTCCATGCTGACAGCAGTAGAGTTAAAAAGATCAACAAAACAATAAGTTAAAAATCCCCAACTAATATAGTTCAACAAAACAGAAATGCAATTTTCAGCTTAGTTTTAACTCCACTACCATGCCTTTTGCTGGATTATACCCAGGAACTTTGGCCCTGTAATATACTCATCCCTAATATTTTCTAGTATCCCAGACATTAACTGATACAATGAACTTCCAGCTGGGAAATTCAGGTGCACCTGAATGAGGCGAAACCTCCTTGCAACTTGCAGCAGGGTTTGAGGAGAGCTCTCAAAGAATCAAATACCAGCTAAAAGCAATGAAAACACGATGTGGGAGCCACGTACCTCCCCATATGGGTAGGATTCTTCTCTCTTCTGCTACCACAACTGCTTTCATAGCTGGCAACCTGCAGCAGTGTCTCTAAAACCAAAGAGAACCAGGAATTCACTTCAGCATTGAGCTCAGGCAGGACCAGGGAATGCTCTTTTTTTGATCCCCAAATTTGCCCAGTTGTCAATGTTTCATACAGAGCTTTGCCTCTGAAGGAATGCTTCATGTGAGGCAAGGTCCTGGCAGAAACCAGCTTTGTTACTCCCCAGCTCACCTACAGATACACACTAATCCAGTTGCTGGGTTGCCACAGCATTGTAAGTCACAGGGTAAAACAGTCACAGCTCCAGCAGCTCTCCATGGAGATTCCTGGCAGCTTGGCTGTGTTCCTCCTCACAGAGAGCTCAGAACTGGCATTTCACTTCCATTTAAAAAATGCAAAAGTATTTAAAATAGAATAGTCATTTCCTGTGGATCTGCATGTGGCCAAGAACACAAGAACACACTGACTGGCATGGAGTTAGCAAAAGGAAATGTTGCACAAATAATGTGAAATGCCTCCTAACCCATCGGTCTGCAGGTGCTGCATCTCCCAGGAAAACCTCTGGAGGCTGGACCACAGGAGCAAAGTTTGAGGGTACATCCCCTGCTCTGCTGCCATCCTGCCACCCTTTTGGAGACAGATACTGGAAATCTTAACTGAGCAGAGTATTTCCACTCTTTTGCTGCCACTGGGAACGCTGGGGGTGGCAACCATTTCTCACTACCTATTACAGAGCAGCTGTCCTAACATTAAAAGCAGAGCAGGCTGAAGCACAAGCTGTGAGAAGCACTGGCTGTAAAGGTTCCCGATGTCTAATAGATTAAGGAAGCAGATCCTTGTCACTGAAGCACAGCCCTGTGCTTGCTGGCCCTGCCTGAAAAAAGCAACAAACCACAACTGTACCTGCATTAACTGCAGCAGCACTTGCACCAGCAAACCCCCAGCCAGCCCTGCAGTGGTTCTCCTTGCTCCATTGTAGGGATGGCTTCCCATGAGCACAGGAGCTGGCTAATGCTGTTCTGAGTATGTCTCGAGGAGAGCTTTTGCTGAGTGTGCTTTCCTAGACAGCAAAACACAAACAAGATGTTCCACAGTCTCTTTGTAATAAGACAGAACTCCTTTTTAATGTTACTCTGAAGCGATGACATTGCATCCTGGAGGAAAAGCTGCCTTTACTGAACGACTGCAAGTCTGATCCAGATTCATCCTGGCTGCCTTTGATACCTCAGAGATACTGAGATTTTGGATTTGGCCACTTTAAACACCTTTACAGAGAGCAGAAAGGTGCTGTTAGAGTGCTATGCAGAGCTGGAATGGGCAGAACCATCCCTTTGCACTGACTCCGGTATGAGCACAGCCCTGAGTTAGCTTTTGAAATCAATGTCTATAATTAGGTGGGATAAATCTGGACCCTAAGGCCTGTGCATTACTCAGCTATCTCAAACCAAACTGCTTAAACCTCCTGCATTCTGGCTTCAAATGTGGGGGATGAGCCATGAATGTGTCTGCCCAGAGTGCTCTCAGGTCACTCCTGATACTCTGGGGCTTCTCCCAGGGTCTCGGGGCTGCTTCAAGTGCTCCTGGGCTCCTTCCAGCATCTCTGTGGGAAGATGTTATTTACATGCCAGAAGTATCAATCACCATAACCTTTGTACTAAGCCAGCTACCTGATCTTCAGCAAGAGCCTTCACAGGGCTATTCTCCTGCCCACCTCCCCACCTGGCCCCCTCACAGGAGCAGTCAGACACTGTTCTCCAAGCACAGACCATGGTGTGTGCACGAGCCTTAAGGTACCTCTGTCTGGTAGGAATGAGTGCCAGCTCCATGTGTCCTGGGTAGAGAGAATTGAGGTCATCTGCTGCTCCCGCCTCAGTCCACTCCCACATCAAGGCAACAGTCTGAGCTCAGCCAGGCTTGAAGAACTCAATTAGAGGCCACTGTTCAAGTTTTAGGTGCATTATGGAACGAGAAGAGGTGCTAGGACTTGTAGACATCACTGTCATCCTAACGAGCACGTACAATCACTAATGGCCCGGCAGAAGCTGCGCCCAACAGAGGAACTGCCCATGCAAGAATGTGCTAACGAAGGTGGATGGCAGAAGGTGAACAGCGCGGCAGAACGAGACCGAGAGGCGGCGAGGGTGGTGTTTATGCAGGCTACGATACTCGGCTGCCACCCGAACACCCGCTCAGGACTGCGGTCCCACCTCACAGGGCCCCGCTCCGCTCACCCCGGGCTCCAGGGCGGGCTCCCCGCCTCACCGCGCGGTTGCCATAACAACCACCGCCGGCCCCCGCCGCCTCAGGCGGCTGCGCGCCAGAAAGTGCTAGAAAGGCGCTGCAGGCCGCGCATGCGTACGCGGGCGCACTCCCCCCCCCCCCCCCCCGTCTTACCCGGAGCCCCTGCAGCCCCCCGGGGATAACGGAAGGCGACGGGGAGGGGTTGGGGGGGGGGGGGGGCCCCCCCGGGGGGGCCCCCCCCCCCCCCCCCTCCCGTCTTACCCGGAGCCTCTGCAGCGCCCCGGGGATAACGGAAGGCGACGGGGATGGGTTGGGAGTGGGGTAGGGGGGGGTGCTCTCCCTGAGGAGCAGTAGCAGCGGGAGGCAGCGGCGTGCCCGGACCCCGCGGGCGGGGAACGGCGGGTTGTGGTTTCCCTGGAAACCGCCCTCTCCCGCAGGAAGGAGGAGCTGCCGCCTACGCTGCGCAAAGGGCGCACCCGGCTTCGGGAATGGGCGGCTGCGCCAGCCACCGCCCAGCGCCCGCTGCGGAGTCATTGCGACGGTTACTAGGGCGCTGCGTGCCCAGCCAATCGGCTGACGTTAGCTCATCCCAGGGGGGCCGGCAGCCAATGACTTTCGACATCAATCATTCAATTAAGCCAATCGGGAGCGTCCCGAACGAGGAGGGCGGGCACTCGCGAGCCCCGGTCGCCTAACAGTAAAATCAACAGGCAGCTGGGCGGAGCTAATAGGAGCCGATGGCTTGAATGACAGTGCTTTTGGCCAATAAGATCTCCTCTTTCGCACAGCCTCGTTATAAGTACCCAATAGCGGCTGCAAGTGGCCGCCTGGGAGGGGAGAGGGAGGCTGCGCGCGCATTCCGCTCCTATATAAGGGTTGGCGGTTTCCCTCACGCAGCCAGAGTCGGTTGGGAGCAGGGTGGGCTGAGGTGGAAGTGTCCGGTGTCGCCGCCATCATGAGGGAGATCGTGCACCTGCAGGCCGGGCAGTGCGGCAACCAGATCGGAGCCAAGGTCCGGGCGGTGGGCAGGGGCTCGGCGGCAGGAGGAGGGGGTGGGGAAAGATGGGCGGCGCGGTGCGCGCTCGGGCCTGCAGCCCCTGACGCGGTTTTCCCTGGCAGTTCTGGGAGGTGATCAGCGACGAGCATGGCATCGATCCAACCGGTACCTACCATGGAGACAGCGACCTGCAGCTGGAGCGCATTAACGTCTATTACAACGAGGCCACAGGTAGGGCCTGTCGCGCCTCCCGCCCCTTCCCGAGCTGCCCCCGGCGCCGCAGTCACGGCTTCTCCTCGTTTTGCAGGTGGCAAGTACGTGCCCCGCGCCGTGCTGGTCGACCTGGAGCCCGGCACCATGGACTCTGTGCGCTCCGGGCCCTTCGGCCAGATATTCAGGCCAGACAACTTCGTGTTCGGTGAGTGCGCCGGGAGCGGGGGAGGGACCTGTCGTGTAACCGGCTCGGGGTGGGGTGGGCAGGGCAGGGAGGCTGCACTGCGGGCTTTGCCGCTGCACATGCTCCTGCGGCGAGCGCGGCCCCGCCGAGGGGGTTAATCCTCGGCTCTGCGTGACGGGTGTGAGATACCGGCGAGCTGCGGGCGGTGCGGGGTGGCAGCTGCGGGGGAGAGGGTCCGAGGAGGCGCAAGGGGTCGTTGCTCTTCCGAGTCTCGTTAACCTCCTCCACATGAACAGGAGCAATCAAACGGCTGCTGTGTCATTAGGAATGAATGTTTTCTGTGTATCCGCCGAGCCATTTCAGAGGTGCTTGTGTGAAACCACAGCTCAGTGCTGGCCAAAAGGAAGCTCTGCTGGGGGTGGGGTTCTGTGTAGCCTGATGCACCCTTGCTTGCAAGCAAGCAATAAGCAGGAAGCAGTGACCGTAATCTAATACGAAAATGGCTCTCTTCCAGGTCAGAGCGGCGCAGGAAACAACTGGGCAAAGGGCCATTATACGGAAGGTGCTGAATTAGTTGATTCTGTGTTAGATGTTGTAAGGAAGGAGGCAGAAAGCTGTGATTGTCTCCAGGGCTTTCAGCTTACTCACTCCCTCGGTGGTGGTACGGGCTCAGGTATGGGTACTCTCCTCATCAGCAAAATCCGTGAGGAGTACCCAGACCGAATTATGAATACTTTCAGTGTTGTTCCATCCCCTAAAGTGTCAGATACTGTAGTAGAGCCCTACAATGCCACACTCTCGGTTCACCAGCTTGTGGAGAACACAGATGAAACATACTGTATTGATAACGAAGCTCTCTATGACATATGCTTCAGAACACTGAAGTTAACCACTCCAACCTACGGTGATCTGAACCATTTAGTGTCAGCCACCATGAGCGGTGTTACCACCTGCCTGCGGTTCCCGGGCCAGCTCAATGCTGACCTGCGGAAGCTGGCAGTCAACATGGTTCCCTTCCCCCGTTTGCACTTCTTCATGCCTGGCTTTGCCCCTCTCACCAGCCGTGGGAGCCAACAGTACCGGGCTCTGACCGTGCCAGAGCTAACACAGCAGATGTTCGATGCAAAGAACATGATGGCTGCTTGTGACCCGCGGCACGGCCGCTACCTGACCGTGGCCGCTGTGTTTAGAGGCCGTATGTCCATGAAAGAGGTGGATGAGCAAATGCTCAACGTTCAGAACAAAAACAGCAGCTATTTTGTGGAATGGATCCCTAATAACGTTAAAACAGCGGTCTGTGACATTCCACCTCGTGGCCTGAAAATGTCTGCCACCTTCATTGGGAACAGCACAGCCATCCAGGAGCTGTTCAAACGCATTTCTGAGCAGTTCACGGCCATGTTCCGCCGAAAGGCGTTCTTGCATTGGTACACGGGCGAGGGCATGGACGAGATGGAATTCACAGAGGCTGAGAGCAACATGAATGACCTGGTGTCTGAGTATCAGCAGTACCAGGATGCTACAGCTGAGGAGGAGGGGGAGTTTGAGGAGGAGGCTGAGGAAGAGGCTGAGTAACAGCTATGCAGATGAATACCTGTAAATTTTGTTTAAAGCTGTATGAACTCTCTCATCAAACCTCTCTCTGTGTTGTGTTCCTCTTTATGTCTCCAAAGTCACTTCAACTGCTGTACAGGCACCATTAAAGCATTTTTCACAGTGCACGAGCTCGTCTCTCTTGTTCCTTTTGGTAAGCTTTTCGGGTGCTGTTTCCATAAGTCAATGCGTAGGTGTTCTGGAGCTCTGGAAAAGAGAAGCAAAGGACTTGGGATGAGCCTTAACCTGAGGCAGCTGGGTTTCTCCTGCCTCCCAGCCTGATGTGGGTGTCACTGGATGTGGTGAACTGGTGTTGCTTTACAATCCGGGTGTGCTGGTGGTGGGGATAATGCCTCCTGAGAGGATGGAATTCGGCTCCGAACTGCATCTAAATTTAGTACCTGTGTGTGGACTCCTGTTACAGGCTCAGCGGGAGCTGGGCAGCTCTGGCGGTAGTAGACAGATTCTTTCTGCCTGACAACACCTTCCCAAGGCAGGCAGGGTTCCAGCAGATGAGCCAGGCTGATGGGCTCAGCACTGCAAAGCAGGCAGGTAGCTGTGCCCTGTGCCAGCAGTGCTACACCACGCTGCTGAGGAGGAGCTGAGCTCCTGTGTGCACAGCCACGCTTTCGAATCATAGGTGGAGGGTTTAAACCTCCCTGAGTGTTACTGCAGCCTCTGCTGCTGAGGTGGACTCAACACCGGCTAGCACATCAGGATGGTGTCCCCTGGCACCCCTGTATTAACTCCACATTCCTACTGTGGGAGCCGTGGTGTCAGCTAAAGTGACCGACCCGCTGCTGGAGAGCTGGGCAGGGGAGCAGGCTGCTTTCCTGCTGAAGAAACCCTGCTCTCGGCTCTTAGCTTCTAAATTGGTTTGTGCAAAGCTTTTGTGCCTTGAAAACGCTTTCTCCTTCCAGTGTCTGAGCTGCTCGGAGTCCAAATGGCACCAGCTGGAAACAGCCTGTCTGCAGGAAGGGGCGGCTGACATCAAACCTACCTGGGAGGGAGCTGCCCTAAGTGTAAAGGTGGCAACAGATGGTTAAAGCATGAAGTCAACACATTAGGGTGGGTTTTTCCTTTGGGCTTTACTCTTGCAGGGCCCAGCTTTGTGTGTGTGCCCAGAGCCCTCCCCAAGCAGCCCTATGCAGAGGAAAGAGCCCCTGGAACAGTTTGGGCTATGAGATGCCCCAGAGCTGCCATGCACAGGATGTGTGCTTCCCCACTCTTTGCTACCAAGTTTTGTGCTTCTAGCATTTTCCTCCTCTGCTGCATTAACTACAGGCTATGAGGTTGGCTCTTTGTCCCTTGTCCCCCTGATTTTCCAGCCCACGTTACTGAGCTCTGGGCAGAGACAACACGACAGTTGTTGATCTGTTCACATTTTAGCTTGATACCTTACTGCTTTCAGGTGCAAGGGCAGAGCTTCCCCTTCACACACACAAATCACATCAATCCTCTCTGTTTAGGCAACACCACTGAGGATCAAGCAGACAGGGTAGGGTAGACACTGCCTGTCTATGGCTAATACCATTTCACTGCTATTATTTTGTGCATTCTCATCCATTTGTATAATTTGCATCTTGCTTTTTATCAGACTTTAAGGACCTGGAGCTGCTGGAGAAAGTCCAGAGGAAGCCACAGAGCTGCTGCGAGGGCTGGAGCAGCTCTGCTCTGGAGCCAGGCTGAGAGAGCTGGGCTGGGGCAGCCTGGGGGAGAGAAGGCTTCTGAAGGGGAGACCTGAGAGCAGCTCCAGGGCCTAAAGGGGCTGCAGGGAACCTGGAGAGAAAGGGGCTTGGGACAAGGGCCTGTAGGGCCAGGCCAAGGGCAATGGCTTGAACCTGCCCGAACAGGGGAGCCTGAGCTGAGCTCTGAGGCAGAAGCTGTTCCCTGGGAGGGTGCTGAGGCGCTGGCCCAGGGTGATGGCCCAGAGAAGCTGTGGCTGCCCCATTCCTGGCAGTGCTCAAGGCCAGGTTGGACACAGGGGCTTGGAGCAAGCTGCTCCAGTGGAAGGGGTCCCTGCCCGTGGCAGGGCTTGGAGCTGGAGGAGCTTGAAGGTCCCTTCCAACCCAACCCAGGCTCTATTCTCTGAATCACCTCCCTGACAAAGGCGCTGTAATGCACCCAGGTGACGGGCAGGGTGTTACTGAGCCCATGCTGCTTTAGCAGGGGGTTGGTGGCTGGAAACCAGAGGGACATTCTGCACAAGCCCAGGCTGGCTGTGCTGGCTCCTGCAGGAAGGGGATGGCACCACTCCAGCACCTCAGCACAGACCAGGAAATAACCTCCTACCCATGTGGAACAGTTGAGTAATCGTTCACTTCTCCAGCACTACAGCTAATAACAGCGCTACTTAATGACAGCAATTAGTATCAGTGACTTTCCTTTCACTCAGCTGATAACATTACCTGGTACAAAGCCCATGTAGAAAGGTATCAGTCCAGCACTGGTGTAAATTCTATTGGTAGGCCAGTAATTCTGGGGATATCTCTTGCCAAAGCTGTAACATGGGTTTCTGAGCAGAAACTGGGGAGGAGAAAAACAACACCAGGGTACAGTTAATTTTAAAACACATCATTTTTCACCAAGTCATGTGCTTGGACTCTGCATTCAGTATTGAAGCCATGTAAAGCAATTCTCTTTCCAGATCAGGTTTCTTCTAATTAGGAGCTACACTACATTCATCTCATCGCCTCTGGGCATCACCCACAAGTCCCAAACACCTTGTGCTCCTATGTCGGGTGTACTGGGAGCCAGCAGTGTCTGCTGGGCTTGGGTACAAGCCTCATCTGCTCCTGTGCTGTGCCTCTGCACATCTGGGGGTTGGTTTGACCCCTTCAACTGGTTTTGTTTCTCCATGAGTCCCACTGGTGGTGATCAGCCACCAATTCCCTGCCTGGGAGGGACAGGAAGGCTTAGGGAGCGTTAACTGCAGGGAGAGGGTAAATCATCCCCTGGAACTGTCCGAATCCCCAGGGTCAGCCCCAGACGAGGGGCTGGAGGGTGGACGCTGCTGCTCTCAGTATTCAGATGCCACTAAAGCTGCACTGCCTTCCCTGGTGGAGAAGGGATGGGGCTGATGGAGCCGAGCAGCCCGTGGGGCCACTGACCCATCCTGTGGTGGCGATGGAGCGGCTGCTGCATCCCTCAAGCGCTGCACTGAAGCGTGAGGGCTGCACTATTTTGCCTGATGCAGGCAGTAAGCAGTGATCCATAGCGCATCCCAGTATGTAACCTAGGGCAACAGAGATTTAGGGCAGCAGATTAACGGCTTGAAGCCATCTTAGATAGAAATGTGGTGCGATTTGGGTTTTCTCTCATATTCCTTCAGTGCCTGATGTGCCGCAGCTGAGCTCTGCAAGGCTGGATCCCGCTGAATCCTGCAACAGAAACACCTCCCTCGCTGATTTACTACACACAGGATGTTACTAAAGGAATCAGGGGCAGAAAGGCTTTGCAAACGGCACATTCAGTTTTGATAATGCCATGGTTCGGGGCTGTTTTTTCTTGCTGCTTCATCTCAATTCCTATTAATGGCAGCAGCATGAGGAAGCCAGCACAGAAAAACACATCTCAGCCTGAGAAGCAAGAGGCTGCCATGAGCAGCCGGACCTGCTGCTCTCCCTGCTGAGTCATTTCTTCCCAGCTGAGTTTCTCTGAGCTGGGGATCCTCAATCTTGGGAGTTTTTCCCACATCAGAGCCGTACACTCTGGGATGAAGGCGCTGCAGCGAATGCCGGTGACCAGAAAGGGTTGGGAATGTTGTAACCTGTGTCACTGAGCTGACCAGCCCTCACCAGTGCTGGACCAGGGATGCTGCTGCATCTCGCTGCATCCTGGTAGGAGGAGGGAATGCATCACTTGGAATGCAAACTGTTAACTACTGGGGGAGGGGACTCATTTTCCCATATAGGAGGGAACTATATGGGGGATCTGACAGCAAGGGGACAAATAGCGTTTCAGAAGGGATATTTCTGCATCCTTCCCAAAAGGAGATCGAAATCTCTTTAAGACAAATCATATCAGGAAAGGAAAAAGCTTTACAACCAGTTAAGAGAGAGGAATAGCCACCCAAGCAGGCCAGGAAGCCATCCAGCACTGCCAGCCCAATAGAGAAGATGGACAGCACAAGGGAAGCACAGATTGTTGCATCCTGTGCTTCTGCACTCAGAGCCACATTTTTAACAGCCACCCTTGACCCAGTCCTCCCTAGATTTGCTTCATCCTTTTATGAACTCATTTCTTCTCCCTTCACGTCCCAAGGAAATCAGTTGCAGACTTTAATGGCTCATGATTTTTTGCACCATGTTACCTAATAGCATTTTACTCTGCTTGTAAGCTATAACCCCAGTCCTAACCCTGCTGCTGCAAGTGAAACCGCTTGTGGTGTTGCAGCTGACTCAGTTACAGGGCTGAAAGAAGATCTGTGCCTGTGATGTACCTGGTGTTGGTCAAATTCCTTCATTGCTTCCTTCACACTCTGGATGTAGTTCACACCATGAAACTGGAAGAGGCAGGGGATGAACCCAGTGTACCCTGTGGATGAAGACAAGAGAGAACACTGTCTGCTTGAGAGCATACATATCCTATAGACATCGACCAGCCTGGAAGTGGAAGAGGCTGGGATAAATCTGACACCTCAGCAGAGCACGGGAAGGAAAAATGCACCCATTTAAAGTGTAAACTGAACTCTTACACGTGAAATATCTGTTCTGAAAGAGCCTTTTTCACAATGCCCAAGGAAAACTCAATGGACTGAACTGATCTGGGGTGATCTCCATGAGGCATGGAAGAAACATTTCATTTTCTTATGGCTCTTCCTGTGCACCAACAGCTCTGTCATGTTCTCTCCCAGTTTAATACACACTCAGGAGCTAACAACAAGGTGTCCAACCTTTCTTCCTCACTTGCCCTGCCCATCCAACAGATTTCCACCAAGTATGAGACAGAAACTCTATAAAGTCTAAACCAACATAATACATAGCGAGGTACATCTAAACCACAGCAAGGTACATCTAAAACACAGGCAGAACTCCCTCTTCCCAAAGGAATGCTTTAAAGAGAGAGAAAACTGTCGTCTGTATCCTGAAGCATCGATGCTCTTTCATTTTGACTGCAATACTCTGAGTACAGAGCCCCTCTTTGCTGTGGTCCACTGCAGAGTGAAGATCCCCCCCCCCCGTGCATCGCCCTCCACCATGCTCAGGCTCTTCCAGAGCAAGTGGAGAAGCTACAGAGCAGAGCTCCTTGTCCACCCGCTTTACACAGGCCTGGTGGTGCGATGCATCGCTGCTTGTTGGCTCCATGACTGAGGAAGGGCTCTTGTTACTGAGAGAAAGAACCAGCTCAAGGGCAGCAGGAGGTGGCGCAGAGCCCATGGCCCAGCATTGGAGCAGTTTCCAGCCTGGCCCCAGGGCTGTGGGGAGCTGGGGTGGCTCCTGCATCCCGTCCGTGATGAGCTCTCCTGCCCATGGAGAGCACAAGGGCTGATAGCATCCCAAAGGAACCCCCTTGCATGGAGAGCAGCAGCGGAGGCATTTTCCATCCCCAAGCGTTAACTGAACCGGAATGACCAGCCGGGATCCCTGAGGTTTCCCATGGGGAAGGACGGTGACGCGGCTCTTTCCAAGGGGCTCTCCTGCTGCACGTGGCCTCCCTCCCGGTTACCTGTGATGACTTTCTGCAGGATCACGTTTGGTAGATCCGTTCCTGGCAACCAAATCTCCTCCTCCTCAGCCCCGTTGGGGCTCCTGGGCTCCTGGGTCAGCGGTGGCAATGTCACCTGCCCCTGCGTTACCGGTACAGAGCAAGAGCAATGAAAGCTGCTTCTTCCTACAGCTCCATTGTTTCAATCAGCAACAGAACCTGTGAATGGCACCTGCCATTTCCTGTTCTTCATAGAGTCATAGAACAGTTCGGGTTGGAAAGGACCTTGAGATCATCCAGTTCCAACCCCCCTGCCATAAGCAGGGACACCTCACACTAAACCATGGCACCCAAGGCTTCGTTCAACCTGGCCTTGAACACTGCCAGGGATGGAGCACTCACAACCTCCCTGAGCAACCCATTCCAGTGCCTCAGCACCCTCACAGCAAAGAATCTCTTCCTTAGATCCAGTCTAAACCTCCCCTGTTTCAGTTTGAACCCGTTACCCCTTGTCCTGTCACTGCAGTCCCTAATGAAGAGTCCCTCCCCAGCATCCCTATAGACCCCCTTCAGACACTGGAAGCTGCTCTGAGGTCTCCACGCAGCCTTCTCTTCCCCAGGCTGAACAGCCCCAACTTTCCCAGCCTGTCTCCATACAGGAGATGCTGCAGCTTTTTCTTCCCAGCTTTACACTAGGAGCTACCCAAGGTTTCTGCTGAGGTCCCATTGCGCGTGCCTGCTGCACACAGAGAGCCCCCAGGGAGAGCAAGGGGAGCTCTGGGCACTGAGCTCCTAAATCTGCCTCTCAGAGCAAGGAGCGGGAATGCCCTTCCCTGGGATTTCTGTCCAAGCCAGCTGTTGGTGTGATTGATTCATCCGTTCCCTACTCTCTGCCCTCAGGGAGCATGCAGAGCCCCAGCTGGCTGCAGCGGGATGGAAGAAATGAGGGGCTCAAACACATTGGTCCTAAGCGATCCTGGCTTTGCTGTGTGAAACAGCACCAGCTCCAGAGGCAAACCCAGTGCTCGTGCTTAACCAAGGGGTAACCGTGGTGAGAAACTCAGGTGGGAGCAGGGGAGGGATCAGAAACCCAGCCCATAACCAAAGGGGACGGGAGGAAGAGGGTGTCAGGGCTGCTGGTTCACCCAAAGGAAACAGGCCTGGCACAGCACGAGATCCGATGGTTGGGATTTGAAGCTAGAAGTTCACATAAGAAGTTCAGGGTGTTTAATTAGGCAGAGTAATAAATGAGTCCTGCGATTTCCTGGGTATGGAATGGACTTGCTACTGCTGGAAATGTTCCTGCTTTTGGTATTTCTCTATGTGACACTCCAGGCTTTCTGCCCTTGTCATCCACACATCCCAGGATAGAGCCTGGGTTGGGTTGGAAGGGACCTTCAAGCTCCTCCAGCTCCAACCCCTGCCACAGGCAGGGACCCCTTCCACTGGAGCAGCTTGCTCCAAGCCCTGTGTCCAACCTGGCCTTGAGCACTGCCAGGGATGGGGCAGCCACAGCTTCTCTGGGCCATCACCCCGTGCCAGCGCCTCAGCACCCTCCCAGGGAACAGCTTCTGCCTAAGATCCAACCCGAATCTCCCCCATTAAAGTTTGAAGCCATTCCCCCTCTCCTTTCACTACAGCCCTGATGAAAAGCGCATCAGGGTCCCTTTTCACACCCCTGTTCCAAGGAGATCCCCTTCGTGCCCACCAGTCCCAATCCCAACCCTCCACAGCAGCATCCTTTACCCCATGCACATTCCACCCCAGAACACTTACTGGTGCGTTTCCTGCCCAGGTACCACTGAGCTGGTTGGGTTTGCCCCTTCCTGTCAGCCCCTCCTGCCCTTGGGACACAGGATAGCGTGGAACACTGCAGGGGTATTCCCGAACCACCTGTGTCCTTGGGATGTGCCGGGGCTCAGGGTCCATCTGCATCACGGTCAGCTCTTCCTCTGCCAGCTCCGGCCGCAGCTGGGGCAGCCTGGCCTCAAGGAGTTGGTCAGGGGAGGTGGTTGGAGCCCCAGCTCTCTCATAGGGAAAGCACCCTGTGGAATGACACCGAGGAAAGGGAAAGGAGCGGCTGAATGAGGGATTCCCATCACCCTGGACCTCAGCCCCCATGTAGGAAAGGGAAGGAGCCTGGAGCTCAGCAGCATCCCAGAGGCTGTGAATGCACCCTGTGGGTGCCATGGGCCCACCCAGGTAAGCCTCCTGCACAGGAAAACACACAGAGAGCAGCTCAGTAACTTGGAGTTTAACCTAAAGGACACCTGAGCTCTGCGATAGCATCAGCTGAGCTATGAAGGGCAAAGGAAACCTTTTTCTCCCTGTGGCTGTGTCAGCACTCCCCAAACACAGACCCCAGGATCCAGCACTGCCTCCAGCTCTATCTGAGCCCACCATGGAAAATACCCCGGAGGACCCGGAGTGAGGCTGCAGTGAATTTAAGGGATGAAGGAATCCCTCAGTGGCAGCAGGAGCTGGGGATGAAGTCACCATCAGCACCCAGCGCTTCCCAGCTCCGATGCTGGCAGATGATGTAAGGGCTGGTGAGGAGAGCATGGAATGAGGGCAGGATAATGAGGGAGGGCAAGCGGGCTGACCGGTTAGTTGGGTCCATCCAAGGCAGCTTAATCCAAGGACATGGAAATATCAATGTCCGGGTATGAAACCCATAAACACCATCTGTGATGGAGACCCAGCCCCTGGGAAACAGGGCTGGGATGGACAGAAAGGCTGGAAGATTCCAAGCTACACAGCACAAATTCCCAGCAGGAAAAGGGAAAGCATCGCTTTGGTGTGGCCATCCCCAGGGAAATGGAGACTCAGATCCTGCTGGGAATGTTACCCTCAGCCTGGAGAGGACTCGCTCCCACCAAACATGGTGTCCGCATGGTGTGGTACATGGCACACGTGTCTCCAAGGGCTGCATCATGGGATAGCTGCTGCTGCTGCTGCTGCCTATTTCGGGTCTGCTCCACAGGGACCAGGCACTTTGTCCGAAAGAGCTGGGACTTGGCAGGAAATTCCCGCCAATTCCCAGTGCTGGGAATCTAGAGGAGAATGTCTCAGTGTCTGATGGAGGAGATGGGGCCTGCGAGCAGGGAAAGAGGGAAAGAAGGAGAGGGAAAGTGGGAAAGGACACACAAGCCCATCCACTGATCTGAGCTAAGAGCATTGGGATGCAAAATGAATCACAAGCTGTGAGTAAGAGCTCTGAGGAGAACATGCCCTGCACCGGCGGGGGCAGTTGGGAAAGGGCTGGGAGCAGCAGAGCTGAGTGTTCCCAGAGGATGGATCTGAGCCCTTGGAATTGTGCTGGACAGACCGGGGAAGTTCATTGTGCTCACAGCTTGGGTTTGTGCTGCAGCGCTGCTCACACAGGGATGCTCCGGTCCCTGCTGAGCAGGGCTCACACAGGGATGCTCCAGTCCCTGCTGAGCAGGGCTCACACAGGGATGCTCTGGTCCCTGCTGAACAGGGCTCACACAGGGATGCTCCGGTCCCTGCTGAGCAGGGCTCACACAGGGATGCTCCGGTCCCTGCTGAGCAGGGCTCACACAGGGATGCTCCGGTCCCTGCTGAACAGGGCTCACACAGGGATGCTCTGGTCCCTGCTGAACAGGGCTCACACAGGGATGCTCCGGTCCCTGCTGAGCAGGGCTCACACAGGGATGCTCCGGTCCCTGCTGAACAGGGCTCACACAGGGATGCTCTGGTCACTGCTGAGCAGGGCTCACACAGGGATGCTCCGGTCACTCAGAGCCAGGACCTTTCCTGCTCCTCCTGCAAGCAGCTTGGAGGGGGGCACAAGGAATTGGGGGAAGGCAGCCAGGCAGTGACCCCAACTGCCCCAAGGGGTGCCCCAGCCCATGTAACACCGTGCTCAGCAATGAAACTGAGGGGGCATTGGAGGGGGGCTGCTGCCTGGGCATCACACAAGTGATGGTGAGCAATGGTTTCCACTGGTGTCACTTGTCTTGCCTGGGGTTTGTTTCTATCTTTTTGGTATTTTTATTACTATTTCCCTATTCCAATCATTAAACAATTATTTTATTAAAAATAAATATTAATTTTTTTATCTCAATCCATGAATTTCCTCACTTTCATCCTGATTCTCCCCTATACTGCAGGGAGTGAATGAGCAAGTGCCTGTTGGGCTTCAGTTGCTGCCTGGGGTCAAACCACAACAGGAACATGGATTTCATCGCACAGCAAACCATCCCCCACCTTCATCTACCAGCAGGTAACCAGGGAACCCCAATTTCCCCTCCCTCCTCCACCAAACACCGACCCGGGGAGCCCCACGCTCAGCTCCACTTTGCCCTGGATGCTGCTGCGCCGGAGCTGGGATCGCTCCATGGAGAACACCCAGGGTCAGGCCAGGAGCCTGCCAAGGACCCGCATGCATTGGAGCAGGGCCCGGGGCTGTGCTCACCTGGGTACCCAGGGAGGTGGCCGTGGCCTCCGTGCTTCTGCGCATCCAAGTCCTCAATGAGCTCCTGCTTCTGCAGCGGCGCAAGCAGAGCCCGGGGGCTGCGGGCGATGGAGGGGTCGGTGAGCAGCCGGTGCGTGGCCCTGCCGAAGGTCTCTCCTGACTGGAAGCTGAACTGAGGGATGAAGCCCTCGTAGCTGAGGAGGAAGCAAAGAGCGGTCACTGCGGGGAGGTGCCCGCTGCTGGGGTTCTGCTGCCGAGCTGGGATGCGCTGGGAAGGCCGCAGCCGGGAGCACGCAAGGGTTGGAGCGCGAGAGCCCGGGGAGGCGATGGCACGGGGATGGGCCTGGGAGCGGGAATGAGAACGGGAGCAGCACGGAGCGAGCACGGAGCAATGCGTGTGGTGCGGCATGAAGCCAGGCGGGGGTGTGTGTGCTTGTACGTGTGTGTGTGCTTGTACATGTGTGTGTGTGCTTGTACATGTGTGTGTGTGCTTGTACATGTGGGTGTGTGCTTGTACATGTGTGTGTGTGCTTGTACATGTGGGTGTGCTTGTACATGGGTGTGTGTGCTTGTACATGTGTGTGTGTGCTTGTACATGGGTGTGTGTGCTTGTACATGGGTGTGTGTGCTTGTACATGTGGGTGTGCTTGTACATGTGTGTGTGTGCTTGTACATGTGTGTGTGTGCTTGTACATGTGTGTGTGTGCTTGTACATGTGGGTGTGTGCTTGTACATGTGTGTGTGTGCTTGTACATGTGGGTGTGCTTGTACATGGGTGTGTGTGCTTGTACATGTGTGTGTGTGCTTGTACATGTGTGTGTGTGCTTGTACATGGGTGTGTGTGTGCTTCCATGTGTGTGTGTGCTTGTACATGGGTGTGTGTGCTTGTACATGGGTGTGTGCTTCCATGTGTGTGTGCTTGTACATGTGTGTGTGCTTCCATGTGTGTGTGTGCTTGTACATGGGTGTGTGTGTGCTTGTACATGGGTGTGTGTGTGCTTCCATGTGTGTGTGTGCTTGTACATGGGTGTGTGTGCTTGTACATGGGTGTGTGCTTCCATGTGTGTGTGCTTGTACATGTGTGTGTGCTTCCATGTGTGTGTGTGCTTGTACATGGGTGTGTGTGTGCTTGTACATGGGTGTGTGTGTGCTTCCATGTGTGTGTGTGCTTGTACATGGGTGTGTGCTTGCACACATCAGCATGCAAACTGGCTGATGGATTTGCAGACACTGTAGGCACAGGCTCAGCGCTTTGGTTCATGGGGGCCAAAGCAGCGCCTGTGGAGGGGAAGACTTCATAGAATCCCAGCCTGGTTTGGGTTGGAAGGGACCTGAAAGCTCCTCCAGCTCCAACCCCTGCCCCGGGCAGGGACCCCTTCCACTGGAGCAGCTTGCTCCAAGCCCCTGTGTCCAACCTGGCTGCAGTCACTGGGACAGCCCCAGTTAAAATCCCATTCCCAGTTAAAGGCGGCTCTGGTTCAGATGCTCCTCTCCCTCTCTCTGTTACTGGGAATTCCCAGTGTCCCTGGTTCAATACTGAAACTCCTGCAGGAGTTGGGTGGCTCAGGGGGCTGGGGCCCTGGCTCCATTCCCAAGTCCATCAGCACAGGCCGGGAGCTTCAGCTGTTCCCGGTACCACATCTCCTCACAGTGATGTTATTCCACCTCTGAAGAAGCAAGGCAGAGCTGCCGCTTGCAATGTATGGACACAAGCACTCAACGAGCCCACTGCCTAGCCAGGAATAAAGCCAGATGATGCACGAGGATCATAAGATGATGAGCAAGTACTTTCCCTTCCAAATGCTTTCCTTTCCCCCAGAGCAAGCAGAGCCATGCATTTCCCCTTGGCAAGCGGTCCCACTTGGCATGCAGGATCTCAGCAGCACCTCGGTGGCTCATCCCCATTGATTTCCAATGGCTCAATTACAACAGGGGAAAGCTACACCGGGACAATAAAGCTGAGCAAGGGCACAAAGGGCTCAGCCCAGGTAATGACAGGAGAGCTGCGAGAGGATTCAACTCGTGGCAATTAAAAGCGAGGTAACAGGAGGAGCTCGGCTGAGTCAGGCTGGGCTGGGAAGGGATGTGCCATGGGGTGAATGGCAAGGGCTGCGCTCAAAGCCCTGGTGCTGGGGAAGGGACGGGTCCCAGCGGGGCTCTTCACCCTCCTCCTGCCTTGTTCATCCCAGAGGGATCCCCTTGTCCCTGCAGTCGCTGCTCCCACCCCTCCTTGGCCTCCCGCTTGCCCCTTGCTCAGCCCTGTCTCTGCCATCGCCATTCCCAACCAGCAGCACCAAAACCTGCTCCTGGGCACTGGGAAGAGCCTGGGCCCCGGGCCCATCCTCGCTGGGCTCCGCACCCTGCCCAGCTCCACGGAGCTGTCCATGGATTTACCCCTTCCTGTGCACCGCGTCCTTCCCAAACCAGCCCATTCCTTGGCTTTGGCTTCCAGCGCTGCTCAAAAAGCAGCGTTCCCAAAGCCCCATCTGTGACCATTGCCCACCACAAGTGGCAGCGGCCGACGCTGATGTCCTTGTGCTTGCAGGTTCATGGGGCAGGCGGGGAGATGCTGCGATGCATCCTCCTCCTCCTCCTCCTCCTCCTCCTCCTGCTGCCAGCACCCAGGGGGTGCAGGGCCGCTGCCTTTGGTGCTGCCCTTGAGGCAGCTCCTCCCTGTGCTCAGCACCCAAAGCAGATGCAAAGCAGCACCCGCAGGTAGGGGTGTGTGTGTGTGTGTGTGTGTGTGTGTGTGTGCACAGCCCTGCAAAAGGCAGGAGCAGAAATGGGTTCCTCTTCCTCCTCCTCCCTTCAGCCCCAGCTCCTGTGTCTGCATCAGGGACCGAAGCTGCTTCTGGGATCTGGCTGCAGGCAGGGGTGAGCAGGGGAAGGTCTGAGGCTTTTAAAGGGGCAAACCCAGCCCCAGCTCCCTCCTTGCTGCTCCTCATCCCTGCCCAGCCACCTCCAGTGCGGCAGCGCACAGGGAGTCAGTCACACAGCACAGACCCTGCTCAACGCACCCACACCGGAGCTTGGGTAAGCCTGGGGGATGCGAGATCAGCCATGGGGAAACCCTGCCCGCTGCTGTGATGGGGGGGGACCGGCCTGAGCATCGGGAGCGTTGCTAAGGAAGGGAACAGGCTCCACACTGTCCGCAGCTCGGGGTCTGCCCGTGCTGCCTCTGCAGCCGTGTGGGACCAACCTGGTCTGTCACAGCCCCTCTGGCCTGACGCCTTTGGAGCCAGCCTCAGGCTGGGCTGACCCCAGTGGTTTGGCACCAACAGACACTCGGGGCTGCCTATGGGGAGCGTCTGGCTCTGCTGTGCCATGGGCTACGAGCCCTCAGCCACCGCAGCGGTGTCCATGTGCCATGAACGCATCTGCCAGCACAAGCACCAGGAGACCGCAAGCACCATTTCCCTGTCCCCACAAAGCCAATGTGCTGACTCCTGCCATTCGTGTCTTCCCTTTTAACCACCAGCCCATCACCTCTTACCACCACAGTCTGCCTGCTTCCAGAGATCCAAGCCTTTGGAGCACAACATCACAAGCAGCTTTGGGAAGCCCCCTAACCATGTATGAACCAGCCCACAGCATCTGCAGCCCCCCACTCTTCAAAGGGCTCGATCCAGCAGCAGGGCTGTGCTCTGACCAGCTTGACAAGAGTGCACGATGCCTCTGCAGGTATCTATCCAATGGAGGCCTTCAAACATCCTTGATGCAGGAGTTATGGCAGTTTGGAGCCAACCCCTGCACAGCTGCCCTGGTGCCATTTGCTGCTTAAAACAAGTTAAGAAAGGGGGTGGGGAGGAAGGAACAATCTTGGCCTTACCCTCAATGCACTATGGCAATGTCTTTTGCTGTACCCTTCTGTAAAGTGATGCTCCTCGTGCTGGAGCCCTGCCTCCTTTGGAGCACGAGTTTTTAACCGTGTCCTTTAAACAAAACCAAACAACTTACCACGACTCGGAACTACTGATCCCAACGGGAGCTGTCTGCATTGAACAGGCATTTTGGATGAACTTACCCAGGGATGTGGTAGGGATGGGAAGGGAAGATGCTATTTTCCTTGGAGGCTGCCATGGCAATGCAGCAGCTCTGGCTGGTGGGAGGAAGGAGATGCAGCACGATGCCGTCGCCCTGGAAACCTCTGTGATGCACCAGGAGCTGTGTTGTGTCGGGCCTGATGACGCTCCCAGCTCCTCAGGTTTGCCTGGACATGGAGTTTGTTTCCCCCCTTCTGGAAGCCCTGGATGAGCAGGGGGATGTCGCAGCGCTTGTCAGGTCCCCCCAAGGCTCGTACCCCTGGCACAGCTGTGCCAGATGTTCCCCACCAGCAGCCCCAGCACAGCTCTGGAGAGCCCCCATCACTGGTGCAGCTTCCCCCCATGCTACAGGGGAAGGCTCAGGCCTCCTCTCCCTCAGTGCCTCCTGGTGTGGCTGTGTGAGGATGCAGCCTTTCTGCTTCACACAATGGGTTGCTCCCATTCCCAGCAGCACCACTCTTTGTCCTGTGTGTGGTGGGGTTCACCCCCTCCAGCTGAAGGCAGGCACAGAACATGGGGTCCCCTACACTGAGCAGCCCCCATGGCCAGCACATCGCAGCCCACAGCGCCCTGAGCACCAGCATCATTTCACCAACTCCAGTACCAGCAATGGGGCTGCTTCACTGCCAAGGTCCCTCTATGGGCCTGAGGAGCTCAGCCACAGTGCTGGCAGAACCATTGTAAGGCTTCAGAGAGCTCTCCTCTGTTCAGGAGCTGCTCCTCCACCCAAAAGCTTACCTGAGGAGGTAAAACTGCTGCTTTGAGTCTTGCCCTTGGTGCCCAGTGAGGGACCTGGGGTTTCCAGCCTTTATAAATGCACTGAGTTTGCCCAGCTCCTGAGCAACCCCACGGGAGAGCCCCCTCCAGCAGCCCCAGGTCTGCAGGGGCTGGTCTGTGAGGGGTGATGGCTCTTCTCAGAGGTGAGCAGTGAAAGGCAGAGGAGATGACAGGTACAAGATGCACCGAGGGGCAGGCTCAGTGGACACAGGAGGAAGCTCTCTTCCATGGGAACAGCACAGCCCTGGGGCATCTCCATCCTCAGAGATCTTCAAAGCCCAGATGGGCAAGGCCAGGAGACACCAATGGAGCTTTGTGGCCAGCTCAGCTTTTGGTGGGCAATAAGAAACCTACAGAGGTTCCTTTCAGCCTGGATCTTCTGATTTTAACATGAAGAAAGAGCTTACTGAAATACAGCACCATTAATGACACCAAACAGTGATCCCAGGCTGATCCAAGCCCCAGTGGCCCAAGGGGGTTCAGGTCAGCATCATCCCAGCACTTCCAGAAGCTCCTTTCAAAGCTCACTCCTTTAAGTGACCAATGGCTGCTCCTTCAAACCTGGGGTCCCACATGTACCGAACAGCTACTGAACAACCAGAGCAGGGTACCTGTGCTCAGTGCAGGCACCTGGGTAGAAGAATGAAGCAGAAATCACTTTTGTCAAGGTTATCATCAGAATTTATTGATATGAGAGAAACTTTGTATGTCCACATGTCAAGAGAGGAACAGCACATCCCGATGGACCGAGTACAGAGCCCATCCAGGTGACCTGACAGTGCTCTGGCACCTCTGAACTCCAAAGTCCAGGAGATCACACACACAGCTGGGTGTTGCTGGGCCCGTTGTCTGCGACAGGACAGAAACACTCCAAAAGCACAGTCAGGGTGTGCTTGGCCAGCACCCACCCAGTGCCCCACAGCTGCAGCAGGGACCACACTGGCTTTGACTCCCATTGCCCAGCTCCAAGCAGGCCCTGCACAGGTAACAGCAGCTCCTCACAGCCCCTCCATCGAAGAGGGGAGAACACCTATTCGAGGCTGAGACCCACCTTGGAAATGGGGTGACTTGGACCCTTTGCTCAGAGGACCAGCTCACATGGAGGTGCTGGGGAGCCCCACACTGCAATGGGACAACCTGGGTCCTACCAAGTGAGCCACAAGTGGGAATCTTCAGGATGGAGTTTGCTCTGCCCAGGGAGCAGCCACAGCCAATGCAGCAGCAGCAGGTTACTCCTCTCAACATAACATCTACCCTCAGATTCTGAGTGCTTGGACATCCCCCTGTCAGCAGTGCCCTCTCGCAGAGCCCAGCACAGCCATTCACACTGAGCTTGGGGCTAACATAAAAGCTATCTTATTAACCTTACCGGAAACACATGCTCTGCTGGATGCTGTTTAAAAGGCACCAAGTGCTGAGCTTTCATCTTCTCCCAGCTTATGAAATACCTGGTTTGCTCCTAAGTATCTTGCTAAAGGATTAGAGAGGGAATAGCAGAGTATTCCCCAGGCACTGGGTAAAATCCTCAATGGATTTATTGTAGAGCTGAATTCCCTCCCTCCAAATGGATTTCAGAGCCCTCTAAAACCCTCCAGAGAATGAGCTGCTTGTGACAGGACAAACAGAAACCAACCCCACTGGTCTCGTGCTGTGCAGGGAGCACCCAAAGCAGAACATACACCCAAACTAAGGGGATGTGTCAGTCCCACCTCCTGATGCCAGAGCCAGGGCCCAAGTGCATCTGCCTGGCCAACAGCACGAACCCTGCCACAGACCTCAACAGGAGCCACGACCACTCAACATACGTGTCAGGGCATGTGCACACGTGTGTGCTGAGGGACCACCCGTACTCTGCTCCTCCTCTCACAGGAGCTATGACAAGTGACACGGCAGGTTCTGCGCTCAGCCATCCGGGTTCACCAGACCCCAGTTCCCTCTGCACAGGTAACAGCATTGACTTAAGAGATCTCATATTAATGGGTACTTATACAGGATTAATTGCACATCAGTCCATTGTGGCTACAAGTTCATTAGGCTAATGAATCTACATAGTGACAGTAGTACAGTATCAGCTACGTTTCAATACAAACTCCCTAGCCTAGCCTTAATCTGTAGGTCAGAAGAAGATCTTCCACCGCCACGATCTTCCTACAACCTTTAACATTCATTTTCAGAGTTATTCATCTAGAAAACAAACAAAATCCAGTGTGGGGAAAACGCACATATAGAACAAAAGCAGTGCTTAACAACCACAGGAAAAAAGAACATCAGCTTGGACTCTCGGATCAGCATCCTCCGTACACCCTGGCACTGTTACTTCCAAAGGGTTGCTAAATGCTCCGTCAGTTCTCAAGTCCATCAAAGCATTTCCTAGCTCTAAACGTTTCTAGTCTCTCACTATACATATTGTCTGTAGCAAGAGCATACAGAAACACTTGCTAATGTGCACAAGACTTCCATTTGATTTAATGGAATAGTTTCAGAAGACTGAAGTCTTTACTTGTAGAAATACAACTGTGTGTGAGTGGTACTGCTCTCACTGACTGGCAGTTTCTGTTGCACCCAGGAGAGAGCTCCAAGTCCCTCAAAGTTTTACCCATCTATGTTGCCCAAAGGTGTGTGGGTATCCAAGAAAACCCCTCTCACAGTATTCCCAGGAAATGATTCAGAAGAGGAGATGATTTTTCAACCAAATGAGATCCTCTGGTCTAGTGTCAGACCATGGCCAATAGAATGAGCAGCTGCCATGGACGTCTCAACTTAAATACGGTTCAGTCAAGGGAGGAGAGCAAGGTGGCCTGACCATCTTCTGTGAGGTACAGGCAGAGAGGCACCAAAGTCACTCTGTTCTCAACAGTCTGTCTCTTTTTCCTGGAGTCAAATGTTTGATTCCATTTGTTCTAGCAGGAAGTGGTGAATCATGTCAAAAGTGGGACGATCTTTTATATCCCTGCTCCAACATTTCAACATCAGGTCAAACACAGGGTTAGGGCACAGAGGAGTCTGGGAGAGATAGATCTGCAAGGAAGAAAGGTACAGCCGTTTCAGTGGGTTTTCATATAGGAAATGAACACCGAGAGGACAGTTTCACTCCAGGTTCACAAGACACAGCCATCATGCAACGCTTGAAATCCATTAAGCATGAATCTGGCAGTGGAGTCTGGATGGAGCTTTGATGCCACCTCAAATGGCACTGCAGACACTGCCAACACGTTTGATGAGCTGGTCACAAAACAGTGCTTTGTCCCCCAGGAAACACGAATGCTTCAGAGAGATCTGTCTTCCAAGTGACAGCGACACACAAACCAAGCCCAAATTTACCACAAGAATAGCCAAATACTTCCACTCACCGGAGACAACCCATGAGGCTTTCTAAGCATCGTGACAGCTTGTTAGCAGAGAGAAAAAACACCTTTTAGAGCTCATCTAAAGCACAGCCTGGCACAACTGTTTTCTGCCCTCTCATTTCAATACACATCTTTTAGGCTCTTCACTAAATCATTAATATTCAGGAGACAGTGAATAAAACCTCCCATTATTTTATTCCCCTTCATCCTTTAACTTGACTGGTTCTAAAGGTGAAGCTGGGGAGAACAGCAAACTGCTTTGAACCTGCACTCTACATTTTTGAGTGCAGTGATGCTCAGTACTGCAGGGCTGTCCTGCATCATCACTGGTGTCTATTGAAGGCAGCAGAGCACAGTCCTGCCTGGGAGCTGGTCAGAGAGGACAGAATGATACAGACAAGCCCTTCAACCAGAGATGGCCAAAGGCTTCTTGGCATAGGTGGAGATATTCCAAAGAGTATCTAATCCCTGGGAACTAACAACTCTTCCTTCCCCACCTCAGTAAATGCTTCCTGGTCTTCCACAGAGAATGCTAGAAGGAGAGAGATGTGAAAGGAAAAAAGCACAAGGATTGTGTAGCAGAGCCCAGAAAAGCCAAGGAGGACAGAACAGACTGAGACACAAGTGGTTTAGAATAAGGAAGAAGCACTGGAGAGGGCCAAAAGATTCTTCCAGTGGGGTTCCAGGGTAGGAAAGCTGGTGCAATGAGCACAGATAAAGGGGAAGAGAGGTGGGACACACTAAGGTGAGTAATAGAACCAGAGTCCTGCAGATGATGTAAGGCCAGCAGAAAGGCCCTGGGAGATGCACCAGGATGTGACCAGGTCAGGTGAAGGAAGGAGAGGTCATGTTCGCTGGCTTACCTGCCTGCCCTGGCTCCGGAAGAACTCTCCTGTGTTCTCAATGACTTGCTCATCCGAGAGGAGGCTGTAAGGTTGCTCCTTACACAGTATGAACATCTCCCAGAGGGTGACCCCAAAGGCCCAGACATCACTGGCTGTGGTGAACTTGCCCTGTGAATGAAAGAATGTTGTCAGCCCAGGTTGCTCACAGAGCACGTTCAGCAGAGCCCATTCCAATCTACACCCTCTGCAGCTAGACACGAGGATGCAGAATTCATACCTGGGAAGATGCTCTGAAGAAGAGACAGCAGAGCAGGTGACCTGCTCGCAGCAGTGCACAAAGGCACTGAGGGATGACATGGCTGCTGTGTGGGACAGCAGCAGCATGTCTGTGGGACCCACAGGACAGCTCTGAGAAGGTGCAGCTGTCACTGGGGCAAACCTCTTGAATCAGGAAGCAAGTCTCAGAAAGCCACAGACAACTTTTCCTCCTGAGAAAGCATCTGCAGAGGTAGGAGAATGGACCGTGGCTTTCCTCCACCCAGAACACAGCAAGGCAGCCCAGGGAAGCTTTGAACAGGAAGCAAAGCCCTCAGGGTGAAAGCAGAGCCAAAGCAGACTCCAGACTCTTAGAGAAAGGCCAAGATAATGTTAACCTCTGCACACAAGAAGTCAGTGACAGTCTGCTCGGGTCCCTGTTTTCTGCCTTGGAAGAAGGGGCCCAAACTGGCTGTGTTTGGAACAGGGTTTCTGAAGAAGTGAAAAGAAGCTAAAGGTTGCTCAAAAAATAACAGAAACCACTTGGGGGCTGTTTGGGCAGGAAACATCCAAGACCCAGATTGCCCAGGTTTATCTGGCAACCCTAGCAGTGTGTCAGTGTTTGGAAGGTGCTCACACAGGGACTATAAGTGACTTATGGTTTAGATGCAGCTATAACCAGAAAAACAGGGTGAATTTAGAAAAGCTTGGGCCTATCAGCCTTTATAGAGCAGGTAACTGCAGTTGTGCTGGGTACTCGGAGCGTGTGGTAAGAAAACAGAACCAGGTGATCTCACTAACTAGTGTGAGAAAGAAATACTGGGCTGAATATTAAGGACCTGCCTCCACACTGGATGTGTTTGGGCTGTTGAATGTTCTCCTGAGGGGAAGACAGCAGGACCCTTGAACAGGAAACAAAACTGAACCTCAAAACCTGACTTGGCACTTGAAACTCATGAAGTTCTGTCCATGCCCCTTTCAGCTTCCCAGCTGGGGAAACAAGCACAGAAAGGCAACTTCCTTACAACTGCAGCGGGAATCCTGAATGCCAGGCACTGAACAGAAATTAGGCCCTACATGAGGGCTGATGCCATCCAGAGTAAGCTCAAGAAATGGGCCTGTGTGAACTTCAACAAGGTTGAAGATCAAAGTCCTACAGCTGGCTTGGGGCAACCTGTGGTATCAATCCAGGCTGGGGGAATGAAGGGATTGAAAGCGACTTGTGGGTGCTGGTGGATGAAAAGCTGGACATGACCCAGCAGTGTGGGCTTGCAAATGGTGAAACACTGGCACAGGTTGCCCAGAGAGATGCCAGATGCCCCATCCCTGGCAACATTCAAGGTTGCATTGGATGGGGCTTTCAGCAATCTGATCTAATTGAAGATGCAGGGATTTGGACTAGCTGACCTTTAAAGGTCCCTTACAACTCACAGGACGTTCTGTGCTATATTTGCAAGGGCACACTCTTCTCCCAACATGAGTTACACCCAAAGCAACCTAACATACTTCTCACCTAGGACCATCTGTTGCACACATTTTGGTGCTATAAGGACCTTCAGACATACATGTGTTGCTGTTTCAAGGGTGGAAATCAGAGGAAGGGAGAACAGTTTTGTGCAGTCCCTACCAGAAGGATGCTTTCCCAGGCCATCCAGCGGATGGGCAGTACAGCTCTTCCCTGGATCCGGTAGTAATCCCCACTGTAGAGATTCCTGCTCATGCCAAAGTCTGCAATCTTGATCGTGTAGTTGTTCCCCACCAGGCAGTTGCGAGTTGCCAGGTCTCTGTGCACAAAATTCAGAGATGCCAAATACTTCATTCCAGAGGCGATCTGGGTGGCCATGTAGAGCAGGTTGGAGTAGCTGCAGTAAAAGGAAACGAAGAACAATCAGTACTGCTGCCCACACTCAACAGCTTCTTGCATTTGCTGTGTTAGTGACCTGTTGGTTTAGTTTCTGCTGTGTCAGTGAAACTCAACTGTCTAGTTTCAGGCACTGAATCCCTTGCCTGCCAGGCTAAGCCAAGGTCTTGAGCTGCCAAAGCAAGAACAGACAAGCTGTCCCTGAAATTCGGGGCCCTTGGAATTTGACAGCCTTTAGAGTTTTTAACATCAAGTGTTAAACTCAAGATTTTCAAGGAGTTCATGCAAAGCACCAACCTTCTGCAGAGACATGGAAAATTAAGCTGTACAAGCTCAGAATCTCCTATCTTAAAACCTGCTTGGCCTGGAATTTCACACACTGCCACTGTGGCATGCTTACATCAATTTAAGTATGCCACAACATTAAAGATACCTTATTTTTTAGTATGTTTTATATTACTGAAACTATAAACAGACACATTTTCCATCTAATATAATTTTAATCCCCTCATTAGCAAAATGAAGGTAATACCAATAAAGCTGCATGATGCACAGAGAGGGTTTGGACCATCTGCCTTTCAGCATTCCTCACACACTGTTGTTCTCTGATGTTTCCCACTGTGGGTTGCCCAAATGCTCCACACAAGCAAGCATTTCTCACAACCAATCTAATAAAGTGTTCACAGTTGGTATTTCTCTGATAAAAGTCAGAAAAGGAAAGTCTGTCTCCTCCTCCTCATTCTCTGGTGGCAGTGAGAGAAGCAGTAACACAGTGACGGAATGCATCTAATGATTACAGACCAATCTATTCTCATCAATAGCTAAGCTACCACTACAGCATCCAATGATAATAGATCCAACCCCTCAACAGTTAAGCTATCTCTACAGCATCTAATGATAACAGATCCAACCAATCTATCCTCATCAATAGCTATCAGTACAGTGATTCAGTCAGTCCCTCGCCCCTGTAGAGGCTCTGGGCACTGCTCCCCTCCCAGCCTTTCAGCACAGTGACCACCACACTCAGCTAGGTAATACCCAGCCCAGTCCCACAGTCAGGTCCGTGCTTTTCCTGAGTTGGGTGGACCTGTTGTGCCCAAGGAATTCTGCCACCCACTTGTGCCTTGTTAACCTGGTTGCTTTCAGAGCAGCACAGATCCTACGCTCTCCCTTCCCCTGCTCTGCTGCAGTTGTCTCCTGCCTCAGGCTGTTGCTCTGCTTTTTGAAGCAGCCCAGTCTCTCCTGTCCCACCTGCACCCTGGCAGGGTCCCACCAGCAGCTACCTTTTGGCTCCCTGCCCTTTTGCTCAGCAAGCTTTGCAGGGCTCCATGTCTGCAGTGCTGAATACAGAGGGGCAAGACAGGAGATGCTTCTTGGCAGAGTCATCCTCACGACTTGTTAGACAGCCAGAGAGACAGTGGGGAGATGCATTTCAAATACCAAACAGCCATAAGGACTTTGAAATGTGTCACCTCTCTGCAGGGAAGCATTCAAGTATTAAGTGTTCAAGACTAGGTTGGACACAGAGGCTTGGAGCAAGCTGTTCTAGTGGAAGGTGTCCCTGCCCGTGGCAGGGGTTGGAGCTGGAGGAGCTTTAAGGTCCCTTCCAACACAAACCAGGCTGGGATTCTATGAAAGGGCTGTTCATCACATCCAGTGTATCAAATATTGGGCCCAAGACACACATAAAACACTCACTGGCATCAGCAGAGCCAAGCTGCCCTCTATGGCAGGAAGATCCATTTTACCCTCAGTAAACAACTCCTATACAGACATCTGAGCTGGTCATACTGGCTTCCTTTAATGTGAAACTCTACCTGGCTGGAAGGAATGAGAGGCTAAAAGACCTGCTGGATTGAAAGAAAAACTAGAAGAAGAGCCAGATGGAAACCAAGCAAGAATAATGTGAGTGACAGCACTGAAGTCAGGTGAGAGGTGAGGAGCAGATACAGAAGAAAGGAGAGCCTGAGACTTTAGTCAGGAAACAAAGCTACAAGTCTAAAGGTAAAAGCTGTACCAGATGTGCAGAAAGGACAGGAGGACTGGAGAAAGCTGGAAAAGCTTTCTACTCAGATGCAAATCCTTTCCCAAACTATGGTTCCTGGTGCATCATGACTGCAGGATGCCAGTTGAACACTCCACAACAGGACTGACCACTGCCAGCTGCTCGCAGAAACACTGGTGTTGTCTCGACTTAGTAAGACCCAGCAACCTCCTGGTCCAGTCTAACAGGACTGGCTCTGCCTAACTGACTAGTCCTTCAACTATAATTAATCTTTGGGGAGGTCCATGCCAAAGGCTAAGCAATGCACCAGCTTCTGATCAAGGAAGGTTTCTTCCTCCACACAACTCTCCTCTAAGGAAAGGATTTCTGCAATAGTAGGACGCTTTTATGTTAGATTTAATCCGTCCATACAGGAGGAAGACAAGCGTCACCACTGACATAAAATGGGTTGCCAAATGTTCTCCTCCTGCTGGCTGATGAGATCTTTCCTTAGTGAAGCTCTACACTCCACTCCTCTCATGTAATATTTTTGAGACATCCAGAGAACAGATGAACCTTCCTGAAAGCCCAAGAGACATTCCTGATTTTCTTGTTGTAATACAAAACCAACCACATAAACAGATGTCATATCAGCAAACAATACATCTAGGATGGTCACTGTGAGCAGCCCAGTCAGGAACGCCTCATGGAACACACATCACCTTAAGAGCAATGTCCCAAGCAAAGCAGGACTTGTGTCCAGTGTGTGCCATGGCAATGACTGGGCTGGAGGCAAGCCATTGCTTGGAAGGCACAGCAAATGAAGCTGGTAGCTCTGTGTTGTTGATTTGTCCCAGAGATGGGCAGTTTCTCTTACCTGACACAGGGAATGTTGTTTGAAATGGCAAATTTGCTGTAGATCTCCCTCTGGGACAGGAACTGATTGAGGTCTCCATTTTCCATGTACTCCGTTATCATGCACAGGGGGTCATCACGCACACACACCCCCAGGAGCCGGATGATATTTGGGTTCTTGAGCCGTGACATGATCTTGATCTCCTTCAGGAAATCATTTCTTGTAAAACAGAAAACACAGGTTTGAGTCCTACACTATTCCTTTGTCTAAGGAAAGCAGAAGTGGTGTGTAAACACATCTCAGGCATTTACACTTCTGCCCACAGCAAGTCTGAAAGCTGGTTCTGTGCTTGTGGTCAACACTGACCCCTTCCACAGCAAACAGGATTAATACAGCATTTCAGTTTGACATCACACCTATTCCTATCCCCTGCTCCATGGCTGAGTCCTGCTCCTTATATGAACACACACCAGAGACACAGGAAACTCCTGTACCAGTGTCACCAGGGTTAACCTATGCGACATTGGTGCTTGGGGACTATTTGCTTTCCTTTCCAGATGGCTGGCACTGTGGATGCACTCACCTGGCTGTTTTGTTGACATCTGATCTCAGCATTTTCACTGCCACAAGAACCGGCTGGTGAGTGAATTCTGTAGAGGAGACTCCCAAGAATTCCAGCAGGCCATCGGCTTCACAGAGGTGCACCTGAGGGGCAGAGGCAGCTGTGAGAGCGTGCACAGGCAGAAAACCAGAGGAAAACAAGCACAGAATCAGCCAGGTTGACCTCCAAGATCATTAAGTCCAGTCGTTCCCAGCCCTGCCAAGGCCATCCCTAACCCATGGCACTGAGGCCTCCTCTCCACGGGCTGTGAACCCTTGCAGGGCCGGTGCCTGCAGCCCTGCCCTGGGCAGCCTCTTCCAATGCCTGAGCACCCTGGGGGCAAGGAATTGTTCCTCAGCTCCATCTAAACCTGCCCTGGGGCAGCTTGAGGCCGGTTCCTCTTGTCCCATCCCTTGTTCCTTGGGAGCAGAGCCCAGCCCCTCCTGGCTCCATCCTCCTCTCAGGCACTTGGAGGGAGCCATCAGGTCCCCCCTGAGCCTTCTCTGCTCCATCTGATCCCCCCAGGTCCCTCAGCCGTTCCCATCACCCTTGGGCTCCAGGCCCTGCACCAGCTCCAGTGCCCTTCTCTGGCCCCGCTCCAGCACCTCAAGGTCTCTCTTGCAGTGAGGGGCCCAGAACTGAACAGAGGATTTGAGGTGCAGCCTCACCAGTGCCAGTGAGGTCACCAGTTTGGTCACCACTGGCAGAACGACCAAGTGAATGATCCAGTGAAGGTGACACTGTTCTGATCAGAAATAGCCCATAAGTTGGCCCTAGATCCTGGATGAAATGTGTACATCCACTCCACAGCCCATTATTTAGGAACACACATGGATTGCAGCCTGATGTGTTCCCAACGTTCTGAACTGACTTCAGGTGTGCAGATTGTTGCAGTAGAGTACTGAGGCACTCCAGTTCACCCTGGAAGTACTGGAGATGCTCAGGAAGGCCTGGAGGAGTCTGATTTGCTCTGCATGTGCATCCAAACAGCATGGCTGCAGCATGTTTAGCATGTACAGCACATGACACCAACCATCCAAGTCCCGAACTGTCCTGAGGCCTGGCTTAAGTCACTGCTTAAACTTAACTAAGGAGTATCCAACAAGTACAGACAGCTATCCCCAAGTCCTCCAATTCGAGGAGGAAAAAGAAAAGGGAAAAGTGTGAGCATGTGTATGCAATGTGAACAGCTCACCTGGGAACATACCCAGAGATGAACGCTCTGAGTACACAGAATTCCACGTTTCATAGAATGGTTTGGTTTGGAAGGGACCCTAAATATCATCTAGTTCCACCCCCCTACCATCTTCAGATAAATAAATGAATAAAGACATAAAATTACTGTCAGGGTTGTATTAGAAGGGCTGACAAGACACTGGTTAAGAAGTAATCAGAATGCATTTTCAAATGGAGAACTGGGCAACAGATGCTGGAGTAGAGGAGCAGACCAGATGTGTCAGTGTAAGTCCTGCAGCAGTGAGGGGAATATAATGGGAGCTTAATGAATTTGATAGGAAGAGAGCAGCAAGGGCTTGTGACAAGCGTGGTGAGCAGAGGGAGACAGCACAGAAAATGGGACAACGCACAGAACAGAAGCAGAAGTACAAAGGTGCTGTTGTAGCTGTATGAAATGGAGAATGAAATCTGCTGTGGTGAAAGTACAGACACAAAAGCAGGAGTAGGGAACAGTCACAGCATGAAGCACCTGCAGGACAAGTGCAGGTGATGTGTCACTGAGTCAGGGAGGGGATGGTCAGGAGCAAGGAAGTAAAAAACCTGAAAGGAAAGGAAGCTCTGATGGAGAGGTGAAAAAAGCAGTGAGCCATGTTTCTAGAAGCAGGACCACACACTAAGCCAGGAGTGGAACAGAGCATATTATGGTGACTGGTTTGGGAAAGACTAAGGAGGTGAGAAGGAGAGATGGGAGAATGTGATGCAGCACATTTGCCAAAGTGAGGGAAGGAGCCTGTGGTGCAAGGGAAGGAACAGGCTCTGAATCCTGACAGTTACCAGAAGGACAGGAATGAGAGGGCAGGAGAAACCAGACGTAAAACAATGATTTAAATAAGAAAAGCCTCTGCCTCACTTCTGGAGCACAGCCCAAGGCAGGGCAGGATCCAGGCAACAGCACAAGGGGCTACACTGACAGCCAGATCAAGAGGCTGAGCATGTCAGCATCTTCCCAATACATGGAGTGATCCAGAAAGGAGTGAGTGGGACAGGGAAGGGGTTGGGGTAGGGAATGTGCACTGTCAGAAGTGAGGAACTATAAAGATAAGCACATCACAGAGGAGGAAGCAGACAGTAAAGGGCTGTGCTTTGTCAAAATGTAGTAGACAGGTAGAATTTAGGGCTGCAAGTGAGCAGAAGCTGGGAAGGAGAAAGAGACAGTGGAAGAGGGAGCAGAAGAGGGGAAGACCTGCTCAGTACAGAACTAGGCTAGTGTGGAGAGAAAGCAGGGGTAAAAGGCAAGGTGACAGCATTAACAGCTTGATAGGAGCTTTAGGGGTAAAGAGAAAGCTTAGCAGATGAGAGAGACATGTATCATGCTGCCTGAGGCTTCTGACACAAACTGGGGCTTGACCAATGCTACAGGATATGGGAGGGCATCACAGTGCCTGGGTAATGTCTGTCTTGGGTCAGTGTGCAGAGTCCCACCAGAACCTTCATCTGTTAATGGAAAAGCTGTTTCTACAGCTCCTGGCTGGAGTCATTGCTGGAGCTTTCAAACTGATATGCCTAGAGGTTGGGTGACAGCCATCACATGCCCGAGCTGCTCATAGAAGACCATGGAACAGCCTGAATTCTCACTGCCAGGCCTTTTCTGTAAGGTATAAAGGATATAATAAGGTATAATAGGGATAAAGACAGTGAGGTTCACCAGTTGAGAAGATTCATATGGTACCAAGCAGCAGCCTCCCAGGTGCAGAATGGGGGGTTCTCCTGAGGGACCTATCCTGAGGGACATCAGCTTTCCCCACCAGCAAAGACACAAGATACTGGTATGCAGCACAGCCCCCAGGCATGAAGCAGTGCAGAGACTCTGCTCTGCAGGCCTCTCCTTTCTGAAACAGTGGAACTGCTGTACCTCTCCAAACTGCCCTTCTCCCAGCTTCTCCTTGAGCCGCAGCTGCTGCCGTGGGAATTCACCCACGGAGATGTCCTTCTTGGTAAGGGAGTCCACGGTGAGGGCAGGCACTGCGTACATGTTGTTGCCAGTTACACCTTGCAGATGGACAATATCCGTCTCGGCATAGTGAGGAACATTGTTCTGGAAGCCTTGGTGAGGAGTGGACTTGGTCAGGTCGGGCTCAGCGTAGTCCCCACTGCACACTGAGGGGAAGCCAAAGACAGGTGGAGTCAGACACATACACACTCCCTTAAAACCCAGCCTGGCCTGGGATCAAGCTCCTCTTGATCCTGCAGAGCTCTGGGAATCCAGCCAAGCTGTGTGCCTACTGCTTTGTACCAGGGTACACCCCGATGGAAGACTCTGCTTGAACTAAGGCTTAAAGAAGAGCAAGCTGCACCTTTGCAGACACCACAATACCCATGAGTGCCAGTGAACTCATGTTAACAGCTGCCTGCTCTACCCAGTCATGGGAGCTAAAGTTCCTGCCCAGGCATTGAGGCATGAGTCTGAAGTGAATTTCTGCTTCTGAGTCATCCTAAATAAGATCTGCTCCCTTTACCTGTTGTCTGCAATGTCAAACTTCCTCTGGATTCCCTTCTGCAACAAAAACAGATCAAGGTTTCCATTTTTCATGTACTCTTAGCATGCTACACTACCTCTCAGAGCTTATTCACATATCATGATATAATTCTTCATAATTAACTCCCTATATGACCAGTATTACATAGACACTTGTTTTGATTCAAATTCACATCCTGAGTCAACCCAACCAGTCTCCTTGTGTACTATAATACTGGATCTTAGCAACTTGTCAGTGCTTGTGGAATGCAGCACTGCCCTTCCATCCACTCAGCAGAGTACAAAACACTGCTGGAAACGCTCCCTTCTGCATGCATCCAAAAGCTCCCCAGGGGCTGCAAGCCAGGGCACCACTGACAACTCTGCTGCATCTCCCCTCTGCTTTTCCCAGGGGAATGCCAAAGAGCCCTTGCTGCAGGAATTGGTGCTAAAGCTCTCCCCCAGCCAGTCTGGACAGCCCAGGAGTGCTGCAGGCAGTGACTCCACTGCCAAAGGGCTGATGAGACAAACAATGTGTCATTGCCAAACCCAGCCCCTAAAAGATGACCTGGCTGATATATTCATAGAGTCTTCAAAGAGAACAAGAAGCACCACCCTCTAGTGGGGCTGGTGCTCCATCTGCCAAAGGTACAAGCTAAGAAGTTGCAGAGCTCCAGCATATTGTCTTCAGTCCCTGGGTTACTATTACATTGCACAGGAGTCAAGAGAGGATTACTTGAACACCACAAAGTCTTTAGAGACTGAGAAAAAACAATAAAAGAAGAAGCATGTAACTTTTGGAGACTGATGATTACATTACCTGAATCCTCTGCACTTTGGGAGAGCTCTGGAAGCTTTTGGAGCAGCGTAGCTGGCTGGTGATATTCCAAATCCAGTGGGAAAGCACGTTCATAGGTGGGATTTGACTGGTGAATCTGGGTCTGGTTGTTGGCAATGGTGTAGCTGTAGAAGGAGAGGCGAACTGTGGCATCCTCCTCCAGGATTCGACGTGGGGCCTGCAAAAGAGACAGGAAAAAAGCTGAAGTGATGCTCAGTCGTTAAGTAATGTGTTGGCTGCAATCACAGCAACTTCCAGTAACATCTTGGAGAGGGGGCTGGCATCCTCCCTGCTGTGAGGATAGAGTTTTAGCTGCTCTATGGAGCTGGGGAAATCCTGTACTTTCCACTTAATTCTGAACTCATCACGGTTAATGTTTAGTATTGAACTTGCGCCTGCAAAATAGCTCCATTGTATTACCTTTTCCAACCTTTTTTGAACATATTGCTTCCAAAGAATAATGATTATAATCATTAGGAGCAGGAGAATAATAGCCACAAGGCAGCCCACAAGGATGGAGGTGCTGGAGTCATCTGCTTTCTCTCCTATCCAGGTGCTGGTCACAGAAGATGTGGCTTCTGGAATCAGAGAGATATGAAGAAGAATCTGGAGTTAACAAAACACAGTCTGTGCAGGCTAACTTGCTACATGTTCCCTCCTACACACTGGCACAGGAAGGATCTTAGACAGCTCCCTGAGCATTAACATCAGCTGTGTTCATGTTTTGAGCTTAACAGAAACTCTCATTTTGGAAGCTCACAGCTAGGAGCTGTTCAGAGGACTTCTGCAGTCAGGCTGCTCTTTGGAACAGATTCCTGCAAGAGATCCATATTAGAGCAGACAGTTGTCAGAGTTTCACTGGCTGCACATGTGCCTTCAGCCCACTTGTTCTGAGGCAGCCCCAGCCAGCTGAGGGAAGAAGAAATAGCTGAGGCTCAGAGGGCTGTAAGATGCAGCCCTGTGTACAAGGCCAATACCCATACCCAGAGCTCCAGAAATGGAGGAAGACACCACATTAACTAGACTGCTGCTATGAAACCCCCCAACATGTGATCCCTTGCCAGGGCAAGTGACAAAAGCCCTTACTTACCCCAGGTCCCCTCGGTAACATTGTACTCAGTTTCCAGCAGATCTGTTGTGCTTGTGGCGACTGTAACCAAGTTTGGATTCACACTCTCCATGTCTGTGGAAAGGAAGCAAGGTGTCAGTTCAACCACCAACCTCCCTGCTCCTGCCAGTGGTCAATGCAATCCCAACGACACCCCTGCCTTCCCCAGGACAGGACTGAGACCTGCAGCAGATACCTCCTCCTTCAGCACTTCAGAGCACGCCTGCAGCACTGAGTTTGGCCTGACCACTGCATCTGCAGGATGTTTCCCTGAGCTTGGCCAGACACAGGGACTGAAGCAAGAGCTTTTCTTCCCATTCTAGCTCAAGCAAGTCCACAGGAGGCCACAGAGATGCTGCAAGGGCTGGAGTAGCTCTGCTCTGGAGCCAGGCTGAGAAAGCTGGGCTGGGGCAGCCTGGGGGAGAGAAGGCTCCTGAAGGGGAGAGCTGAGAGCAGCTCCAGGGCCTAAAGGGGCTGCAGGGAACCTGGAGAGAAAGGGGCTTGGGACAAGGGCCTATAGGGCCAGGCCAAGGGCAATGGCTTGAACCTGCCCAAAGAGGGGAGACTGAGCTGAGCTCTGAGGCAGAAGCTGTTCCCTGGGAGGGTGCTGAGGCGCTGGCACAGGGTGATGGCCCAGAGAAGCTGTGGCTGCCCCATCCCTGGCAGTGCTCAAGGCCAGGTTGGACACAGGCTTGGAGCAAGCAGCTCCAGTGGAAGGGGTCCCTGCCTGTGGAAGGGGTCCCTGCCCATGGCAGGGGTTGGAGCTGGAGGAGCTTTAAGGTCCCTTCCAACCCAAACCAGTCTGATTCTAAAGAATCACCAACCCAGGCTAGACCAAGCATCTATCTGCCTAGTCCCACATTAGCTACCCATAGGGTAGCCAGAAGCTGCTATCAGGAAGCTGCAATCACAGCCTTTCTTCCTCAGGAACATTCTAGCTGATCAGAAGCCTTCAAGTACGAAGCTCCAGACAGATGATTTCAATGTCAGTGCTGGAAGCTGTCTCTGAGACTCTTGTCCATTTCCTTCTAGAGCCTTTAAAGCAAAGCACTGACTCCCACATCATAGTTAAGACTGAAGGAAAAAAGGCGTCAGCCTCTTATTTTGCACAATCTGCTAACTTGGTCATCATGTGTAAATATATATATAGATAGATATAGATAGATATAAACTATTCATAACAGAATACTTGGTAAAGAGAAATACAAATCAACCCCACAACCAGTGGGTAACTGCCTTAAGAAATGCTTTACAATCCATTTTTGCTTGTCCTGGTTGTGCTTCCGCACATGCACGGAGTCAGCCTGAAAAGCATCCACTGTAGAGTGGAACTTTATGCCCCTGCACTACCCTTCCATCTCTTTCAGTGCTTCTACTACCTCCTCCTTCCAACCACCTAGCTCCTCAGTGCCTACAGCCAGGTTTAACCCCAGACATCCCGCACCTCCACATCATCTCCCTTGCTGACCGAGGGACACTCACCTGACTGGAAGGAGATCTCGCTCATCATCATCCAGGTGTCAGCAAAGTAAAAGCGGCAGAGGATGGCTTTGCCCACGCGCTGGTTGAGGGGCACAGTCACAAACCTGGCACTGGGGTTTTTGTCATCCAAGACAGTTGCCACCCCAACAGGCTCAGGCTCCCAGTCTGCGATCAGGCGTGGTTTGAACAGACACTCCACCTTCTGGAAGATCTTCACCCCCTTGGAAAACATGTTGTTACAATGCACCTAGGAAGGAGAGAACAGATCAGAGGGGAGGAAGATTCACTGACATCTAAATCAAGCCTCAGGAATTATCCATTCATGAATATTATCTAGGTCTAACATCTCCCTATGTGAATATTGCTAACCCACAACCCAACAAGTCCCTAAGGAGGGACATGTTCCGTAGAGCTCCAGCCACTTGTAGTGTGCAATGAGAACGTATGTGCAAAATGTTACTCTGAAATAGCTCTGAACTTTACATGCAAAAGCTACATTAAGAGTTGAATTTTGGCAGCCTCTTCAAAAATCAAACCTGGTGCTAATCTAAAGCCTCACAGAGCAATTCTCCTTGAATATATATCCTTAAAAGGTGAAAGAAAAACCACATCTCTAACCTCTTCTAGAAAGCCTTCAGCATCTACAGTCTAAGCCACTTAAAGAGAGATACAAGCACAAGAAGGTATTCCCATGCCATAAAGCAACTCCTGTGCTGTGGCTGCATCTTAAACACAACTGAAGGTCTAAGTTTTAAGATAACCATCACACAGCCTGCATCCATTAGCCTCTCATGGTGTCTCACCATCAGGTTGTCCCTACTGCAATGGCACCAATGCAATTTAAGCTACCATCGCTATAGTGCCAAGCTAACATCTGCCTGAAACAAAGGTATCCACTCTCACCTCCAAGTTACAGCTCCACACAGTTCACTTTCATACTAAGCAGCTCACAAACTGCCTTCAGGCTGACCTCACACCTCCATCCCTGAGAGGTTTCTTATAACCTCCCAGGAGCCAGCAGTAGCTTTTTCCCTTTCTGCTCTTGGACTGCACCTAAACCAAGAGGCTCCAGCATAAAAGTGACTTCTCCATTTTCCTGAGTTATGGCATTGCAGACTCATCAACACCAAACTCCTGGCACTCTCCCAGGTGTCCAACACTTCCAAGGAAGCAGGCCTGGCAAAGAGGGAGAGGGCTAGTAAGGATTCTTTATGCTGTTTCACTGTCTGTCAATGCAAATCTTGCCCCTCTCAAACAAAGGCAGAATCACAGAGTGGTTTGTGTTGGAAGGGAGCTTAAAACTCATCCAGTTCCACCCCCCTGCCATGGGCACGGACACCTTCCACTAGAGCAGCTTGCTCCAAGCCCTGTCCAACCTGGCCTTGAGCACTGCCAGGTTGAAGAACTTCTTCCTAAGATCTCATCTCCATCTCCTCTCAGGCAGGTTAAAGCCATTCTCCCTTGTCCTGTCCTTGTCCAAAGCTTTTCTCCAGGTCTCTTGTAGCCCCGTTAGGCAGTGGGAGCTACTCTAAGGTCTCCTTGGAGCCTTCTCTTCTCTAGGCTGAACAAGCTCAGCCCCCAGCCTCTTAGAGTTCTGCCACACAGTCCCAATTTTCTGGACTCCCATACTTTGGCACTGTGTCCAGTGACCAGGAAAGGAATGAATAATGGGATCCTTAGTCTTCAGTCCCCCTCAGTCTACTCCATTTCATAGCCATGGTGGCCTGGTCCTCACCAGCAACTCTAGGAATGATTCCCTAATGACTGTGGGGTATTAGCAGCAGTGACAACAGCTTCCATACTCAGTGCAGCTTTGAACCTTATTAATTGCTTGGCCTCTGCGAGGTCCTGCAGTGCATAGCAGCGAACGGTAATGAGGACAGCAGGCCTGATGAGCAGGAGAAAGACAAAAGAAGAGTATTTGCATGTAATTAGGAACAGATGAAGCTCAGACAACGTTATTCAATAGGGAGACATAGTCATCCATAACAAGGCAGGAAAGCCTGACGCCTGCAATATAGAATTCGTGCCATATTTGGACAGGAGTTGGATATGTTCATGTCTTGGACTGATACAGAGACACTTTCTATTCCAACCACCACCTGCGGAAGTCCAATTTTACAATAGGCAAGCCTAGGTAATTTGCAAAGCAGCTGCAATATTTGCTGACATTTACTTGTAATGCTTTCCTGGGCCCTGGGGAAGTCCAGAGGACTGGGATGAAGCTAACAGGTTTGAAGAGACAAAAAAGTCCTTACAGACCACTCAGCCCATGTGAAATAAATGCAAACCCAAAAGAGGCAACGGTCAAGAAATAATCACAATTTATGCTAATACTACAGCTTTCTAATGAATAATAGATGTAGTAGCTGTTTTTATGAGCTGATGTGTTTGGTTGATGAGGATGGTGGTGTTTATATGATAGACTTTTGTAAGGCGTTTGATTTCCTCATAACATGAGACTCCAGTTAGCAAAGTATGAACTCACGAATTATATTAGCTTGATTAAAAAATGCCAACTAAATCTTACAAGTTTTAAGGCACAAATTCTTCTTTAGGTGCTTTTCTAAGAGGAATTTATTCTTAGCTCAAGGTTCAAACTGAAACAGGGGAAGTTCAGGTTGGATGTAAGACGCCCTGTGAGGGTGCTAAGGCACTGGCACAGGGTGATGGCCCAGAGAAGCTGTGGCTGCCCCATCCCTGGCAGTGCTCAAGGCCAGATTGGACACAGGGGCTTGGAGCAAGCTGCTCCAGTGGAAGGTTGGAGCTGGAGGAGCTTGAAGGTCCCTTCCAACCCAAACCAGGCTGGGATTCACTACCAAATTCAATGATCAGAGACAGCAGAATATCCAGTAAGAAATTCAATTGGGGGGGAGGGGGGGGAATAAAGATTCCTAAAATAATCTGAAGTTTTCAGGACTTACATATTTCAGGGTATTAAACTTGGGAACAAACTGTAAGTGATGCTTTCTACACTGGACTTTTATCCTGGACACCAAAAACTTCAAACTGACTTTCAGCATGATACCAAAGCCTCAATGCACACTGGCTCCCTACCCATTGGCTAAGGAGGACTAATATGATCATAAGGTTCACAAACAGGGAAGAATCATACAGAAGCAGGAAATTGGTACCACTCCCTTATCCAGTTTGATGGCAAGCCTGCATCCAGTTCCAGTTTCTATACCTCCAAAAGAGTATTGGCCAAGAAAGGAAGGATTGAAATACAGCTACAAAAGTGACCCTGGATCTCACAGGGAAGGCACTGAGAAGTTCATCCAGCTTAGTTTACTGAAGCGAAGATTAAGGCAGTGGTTTAGTCTCAGTGCAGGAGCAGGGAAGTGTCTGAGAAGGCAGAACTCTTATTTTGGCCAGTGAAAGCAGGCAGAGAGCCAATGGTTGCAAGTTAAAAATAGACAAAATAAAACTAGGGTAAGTAACCACCAAAACAATTTACTTAAGGATGTGGTGGGTTCTCCTTCATTTGAAATCTCGACAAGAAAAGCCACCAATCCTTTTTAAAAGCCTCTGCTGTTTACTACAGCCTCCGAAGTTCAGCTCATTCTTTTCCTGTGTGTTTAAGTCATTTCCCACAGCACAAGCACAGACTTGGACATCCAGAGAAAGTTTTGGTCAAATGGAAACACAACCACATTCCTTTACCTCAGGGGTCAGGCAGCTCCTAGACAGTAAGTAGCCTACATCCTAAACTCAGCTGCCTAAGCACTGCTTCAGGTGTCTGCTTTTTAGTTCTTTAAGCTAAATGCAAAAGGAAAGTGTTTGATCCCTGGAGAGGCAAGTGCTTCCCTGCTTCACCTTTCTACATTGGTGAACATGGGACATCTACTCAAACTCTGCTCTCAGGCACCTTGCATCATCCTGCTTTGAGAAGAGGACCCAAAAGTGGCACCCTGGAAGCATCCAAACCCAAAGCCTGCCCCAAGGTGCTACTGGAGAAGGGACCACAGTAACTACCTTCATGGAGGTGAAGTTCCTTGGCCTGTCAAACTGGAACTCCATTTCAACATAGCCCATGCTGAAGCTCTCGTTCTTCCAGCCCACGTAGTCATAGCCTGGCCACACGCGGTACTGGTGGCTCTGTGTGAAGTCATCCAGGCCCAGCACCCCATCTGTGAGCTGGCCCAAGCCACCGTACAAGTGCCTGCCAAGAAAGAAGCAGGAGTTAGGCAGAACTCCAGCCAGGAGAGCTCAGATATGAAAGAACACAGGTCCTTCACCTGATACCAGGAAAACATAGGCTTATTTACTCTTAATTCATCTTGGATAAACTATTCCCTGCTCTTGTACAACATCTGCTTTATCTTGTTCAGGCTGGGCTGTTAGAGTCTTTCCCTGCTTAGGAAAGGCAGAAATTTTGCACTGATCTCAAGCACTGACAGCAAAGCCAAGCTATGAGCAAAGTCTCTTGAGAATGGAAGCAGACTACAGAAAATGATACTGTACACTCTCCAAACACGAGCTTTAATTGCAGCATTTCACCATGGAGCTGCATGGCAAGAACTGCTCCATCCCATCCTGGGGGAACCAGTGGGGAAAGTTTTGCAGGCAGGCACAGAAAAGCAGAAGAGAGCAGTGAGACCATGGGCAGCTCACCCAGCCACAGCCTGTTCTAACTGAGATCAGCTCTGCAGTTGCTCCTTGTGCAAGAAGAGCATGTTATCAACTCAGACCTTCCACCAAGGACTCTGCCTCCCTGCACTTCCTATGTGAGAGTGCAGAGCTCACTACAGTTTTTCAGCACCAAGATGCCAGATGTGGTTCCCTCCTGACCCACCTGGGAGCCATCCCTGCCACATCCTACAGCAGGGAAAGCACAGACACTTCAGCTGCATTAGTGCTAAACTTGCTCCCTGGACCTGTTTCAGAGTCAGCTGCCTCCAGGCAGTTTGTAACCAGGGCTGCTGCTACCTACACTGAGGCTCTACAAGCCCGCTCCAGGTGAGCCTGCTGTCAGCAGGATCTGCACAGGTATGCATGCCTTTGAACTCCAAAACAGGATTTACAGCTGGAAGTGGCAGCTCCTGCTTCCAGGCTGGTCAGACTCGGAGGCAAAGCAGTTTGGAAGAGTCCTTGTTTAGCACATTGGGGTTTATCCTACCTCTCTAGCTCCCTGCCACTCCCCAGCAGACAGGCTTCCTGGATTCATGCTGGGCAGCAAAGAGCAATACCTGCATCTTCCTGCATACAAACCCCTATTTTTTAACTATCCAATCCCTACGAATACCTAGAGCATCAGCTATTAACATGTAAAGACACTGCCACTCAATACCTTGTAACATCCTAGAAGGACAAGGAATGTACTTTCCACCCCGTTATTTTAATCTCCAGCATGATAGAACACAGTTGAGTTTAGACAAAAATCACCTCTAAGCATAAAAGTCTTTTAGGCAACAGTAAAAAGAAAATCAGGGAGTTACTGACAACTGAACAGGAGATATAATAAAAGCACCTCAAGTCAGTGGATGACACCAGGTCCCTGAAGAGACCATGTGAGATCACTTATTAAGCACATTCCTGCACACACAGGGATCTGCTGTCTCAAGAAGATACCCATGCCCCTGTCTGTCAGGTTTCAAGCCATTGAAGCACACTCAAATCTGTATTTATAGCAAGGAAAGTGGGTACACTGAATGTCTGAAAGTTCAGCCAGTTACTTAACATTTCAGATACAGACTCTGAATGAACATTCCTTGCTTGAGAATCAACTACCGGGTAAACCAGAGACACCTCAGAATGTCAATAGATGCCACCCTACCTAATGTCAGTGACATGCAAAATTAACAAACCTTGCAATAAGCTCTCAAATCCAGGCACTTTTTGATTCCAAATTGGAAAAGCATCATACCCCAGAGATCTTTACAGTGAGCCATCAGCCACCTTCCTCTCACACCACATTGGCAGTGGTGCTTCTGCTGACCTGCAGCTTCTCCCGAGGAGTGATGCAGTTTTCCAAGTTGTTTCAAGTCCACCAGAGCTTTGTTTTCAAACCCAGCATGGGTTTCAATCTGTCCAGAAGCTCACAGGTATCAAGTGCAGGCCTAGAGCTCAGATGCTGCACACTTTCTCGGGTGCCCAGTTTACCCTGCAGACCTCCTGCAATAGTTTAAGATGCAGCCTGCTAGAGAGTGCATTTTGGATATCCAACTTCAAAAGCAACAAAGGTAATGAAAAGGGGAAGGACCTTCATCTGCTCCAGGGACACTGGGACTGAAGTATCAACGACAGCTTAATCTTATCCCTGAACCAACAAAGAAATCAGTGCAATGAACATGGTCACAATTAGAAACCAAAAGCAACAAGGGCTTTAAGGCAATTGGACACATCAGGACTGTATCATCACATCATGTAAAGATGGAAGCTACGAACAAAGACAGCCCTTAGCTGCACAAGGACACACTCTTTAAAGAGAAGCAACAACTTCCAATAATCAAAACCATTATTTCTTTCTTTCCAGCCTTTGTGATCTGGGGAAAATGAATCTGATGCATCCCGAGCCCAAACCCTCCATTAAAAGAGCAACTAACAACAAGCCAAAGGCCTTGAATAACAAAGCCACGATGCTTTAGAGAACTAGTAGACTAGCTTGCAGCTCTGGAGGTCTCAAAGAAGTGTTTGGGATACAAAATACTAGTGACAGGGTAAGTAGGAAAGAAGAAGTAACTTGCACAGTGATCGAGAGAGAACAGGATGACTTCTCCCACCTGCGCTCCTGGTAGCCATCATAGGTCGAGTCATTCAGATAAACGATGGGGGAGCCAGGAGCCGCTATTGTCCCTCCTTCAGGGATGCTATAGGATGCCAAACCATCTAAAAAAGAAGGCCATATACCTCAGAAATACAGCAGCAGCAGCCTTCCATCACCTCTGTCCATATGATCCTTTTTACTTATGATGTGGACCAACAGAAGCAGTTCCGTGGGCCTGGTATTCCCTCTGCATACGTGGGACACAGGTGAGTCCCAGTGAGCATTGTGCAAGGACTACTTTCCAGTGCCAGGCATGGAAATCGGTACTTACCATGCCAGACACAGCCATAGAGTTCCACCCTCATACAGACAGTCATTGGCACCTTTGTCACAGGCATCACCCGGATAAAACGTGCAATGATGGGAGGCCGAAGATCTTTCAAGACCACGTCGTAAGTGTCGACATTCCCTTGGATCACCTGGAGAAGAGAGATCCTTACCAGCAACTGCTCCCCATCATGCTGTTCACCTGTACACTGGTGCACTTGTACTCCATCATCTGAGCCTGAGGAGCTTCCCTGTGTAGTATCTGCAGAGGGTTACGTGCTGCTGCTCCCCTCCTACCTGGTACATGGCTTACAGGGTGATGGGTACTGCCATTTCACCTCCTGACCACTGCAGAGGTAGGTAGGTAGGTAGGTAGGAGGTAAATGAACACGCAGACTACACATTGCAGAGAGCTCCAGTTACTAGTACATAAGCTTCCTTCAAGTGAGCCTCCATGTACATTTTAACACCAGAAAACCAAGCACTTGCCCTCATCACTAGATACCTGGGGGACAGTCATGATGGCCCTTCTCTATAACCCAGCAATATTCCAAAGGTGCAGCTCTGCTTGGGAATGAAGGTGCCATCAGCTGCAGAGCGGATGCCTTGTGTTCAGCAGTCAGCTCATCCTGCTGAGGTGCAGCCTGACATGGCAGCAACTTCGACCCTCCCCTTCACCACAGTTCTGGGAACAGTGCACTATTCATTTGGACAGTCATTTGTATGGACTATTCATTTGGACAGTCAGTGTATGGAAAGAGCTGATGCTGTCAAAGCCTCAGCAGTGCACTAAAGGAATTTCTTTTAGAGGATTTGGACCTATGGGAACAAAATAAGAACACTTTTGATACCAGAAGTGTGAATTACAAGTGTGAGAGCTCCTGTTCAAAGGCACTATTGGTGTGGAGGATGAATCAGAGGCTGAGGTTACTCACAAGACCACAGATTGCAATTGCTGATGTACAGGCAATTTAAAGGACGAAGGCCAGCAAGGGAGCAGAAAGGTGGCTTCCCCTTCATGGCAGCAGGGGACAGCTCTAGGGAGTGTGGCTGGAGAGTCTGGTGAGAAGGAAAGACCTTTCTGTATCACAAAAAATCAGTCACTCAGAAGACTGCACTGCCCTGAAGAAGAGGCAACCACATCTGGTGGCTGATGGAGGCGCACTGGGCTGCACCAGGTGCAGATGGAGGTGCAAGATCCAAATCTACTTATCTGTATGCATTAGGAAGACCTCTACCAGTGCTGCAGTTGATGCTAAATCACTGCTGTCTCAGTGTGACTCTATGAACCTAACTCGGCACATCTGTTCAAGATCACACAAATGGTTTCAGCCAAACAAGCCAAACCCACCTTCCCTGTGCTGCTAGCTTTCAACATGTACCATATGCTGCTCCTCACCAGGAACATCATCTCCAGCTTTAATTTGCTCAGTAAAGGCAAAAAGACAGTTTGTTGTCCCCTTGTCTCTGACACCAGTTAAAGATGGTGCACTGGGCTGCACCACGATAGCTGTGAGCTTCCTGCAGCTGGCTGGACAGCTCTGTAAAGGTGTGCAGTCCCAGGAAGTGAGCAAACAGAAGGAAAGCCAAGCAGTAAGCTTGCTTCCTTGTCCTTGCAGCTCAACACGTTCTTCATCTCCAGGCTGTGAACACCTCCCTTCCTAAGAGAAACACCCACGACTTCTTGCCATGAAGGAGGGACACAGAAGTAATTCTTGTCTTCAGGAATCAGGTGTCAGTGATTAACCCTTACAGCTGTCAGACAGGCCAAGACTGGAGACCGGGGAGCCACCCCGACTGGCTCCAAGACCTTCCTGATAGGAGATAAAACCCAAAAGGACACAGCATATGGCAGAATAGCCCACATCTTCATCACAGAAGTTGGGCAGATCCTCTGGGGTTGATCATTTGTCAGGGAATCTCTGAGGTGGCAAAACCCATAACGGGGGGTTGGAGCTGGATGAAGTTTAAGATCCCTTCCAACCCAAACCACTCTATGATTCTGTATGTCAAGCCAAAAAGTTCTAGGCAGACAGAGGGCTGGGCAGAGAAAGAAGAAAGCCTTCCCCCCCTCTGCACCAGCTCCATAGTGGATGAGCTGACATGCTCATCCTGTCCAGACATCTTCTGAATGAAGCAAAAGAGAACGTACCCTTTGTGTGGCACGTCCACAAGGTGGGGTTGCTGCTATTGAGGACAGGTTTCTCAGAGCCCAAAACCCCAAAGTGAATCAGCTGTGTGTGGAGCAACAGTTTCCAACTCGGCACTAGTTTCCAGCCTCAGCCACTGCTGATGCCAGTGTTCCCAACATCACAAATGAAGCAATGCTGCTCTCAAACAACTGCTGGTGGCTGGTAACAGAAGTTGATGAGGGACCAGGACTTAATACTGCTGCACCATGCAACATTAGTGCCAATGGAGAGGTCCATCCTTAACTGGTGTCAGAGACAAGGGGACAACAAACTGTCTTTCTGCCTTTACTGAGCAAATTAAAGCTGGAGATGATGTTCCTGGTGAGGAGCAGCATATGGTACATGTTGAAAGCTAGCAGCACAGGGAATCATAGAATTATAGAATAGTCTGGGTTGGAAAGGACCCTAAGATCATCCAGTTCCAACCCCTCTGCCATAAGCAGGGACACCTCACACTAAACCATGGCACCCAAGGCTTCATCCAGCCTGGCCTTGAACACTGCCAGGGATGGAGCACTCACAACCTCCCTGGGCAACCCATTCCAGTGCCTCAGCACCCTCACAGCAAAGAATTTCTTCCTTAGATCCAATCTAAACCTCTCCTGTTTAAGTTTGAACCCGTTACCCCTTGTCCGGTCATTACAGTCCCTAATGAAGAGCCCCTCCCCAGCATCCCTATAGGCCCCCTTCAGATACTGGAAGGCTGCTCTGAGGTCTCCACGCAGCCTTCTCTTCTCTAGGCTGAACAGCCCCAACTTTCCCAGCCTGTCTCCATACAGGAGCTGCTCCAGCCCCTGATCATCCTCGTGGCCTCCTCTGGACTTGTTCCAACAGCTCCATGTCCTTTTGATGTTGAGGACACCAGAACTGCACACAATGCTCCAGGTGAGGTCTCACGAGAGCAGAGCAGAGGGGCAGGCTCCTTTGGATGCAGCCCAGGATACGGTTGCTTTCTGGGCTGCAAGCGCACACTGCAGCCGGCTCATGTTCATGTTCTCATCGACCACCACCCCCAAGCCCTTGCTCCGAACCAGGTGTAGGACCTTGCACTTGGCATGGTTAAACACCATGAGGTTGGCATCAGCCCACCTCACAAGCGTGTCCAGGTCCCTCTGGATGCCATTCCTTCCCTCCAGCGGATCCACCCAACCACACAGCTTGGTGCCATCAGCAAACTTGCTGAGGGTGCACTCAATCCCACTGTCCATGGCAGCCACAAAGATGTTGAACAAGACCGGTCCCAACCCCGATCCCTGAGGGACACCACTCGTCACTGGCCTCCAGCCTGACACTGAACCATTGACCACAACTCTTTGCGTGCGGCCATCCAGCCAGTTCTTTATCCACCGAGTGCCCACCTATCAAATTGATGTCTCTCCAAT
>NDXB01009165.1:3622-60466 GCA_002631895.1 Agapornis roseicollis
TGTTTGTTTTTTTTTTTTGGGGGGGGGGGCGTTTCTTAAGCATTTACTTCATATAATCCTCATTGCACCAAGATTTAGGTAAGGAATAAAAGGTGCATACAAGCAAAGCAGTGTCTCTAAAAAAAGCCAAATAATCCCAATAAAATCAATATTTGGGAAGGAAATGGAAGCAGCTTCTATTCCAAGGGAAAGTTTCCTTAAACAGTATTTAGTATTAAAGCATATATTGTCTTTCATGGAAGAGAAAAAGCAATGTGTCACTTGAATGGGTCCCAGCTGGATACACCTGTCTCTGTTTATGAAAGCAGCTGAACATTTCAGCAAGCGCCTAAGGGAAAGGGCACGTTTATACACCACTTCATTTCAAGCTTACTGGACAAGACTCATACAGCAAGCAGTCACAGGAATAGCTGATACTAGTATTTGTTTCCAAAACCATCCTGTGATACCATGACAGAAGATACTCTTTAGTTGTTAGGAAGCGTGATCCATGCAGAATCCATTACTATTCGTAAGATCAATAGGCTGAGTAACAGTAAAATACAAAGAGGGCATTTTATATGTAACTGTATACATGTATACACACAGAGGCAACTTAGGGTTCATCTCTGGAGTTTCCACCAGCTGTACATTAAAAGGGCTGCTAAGAAGGACTTGAGAACCACCAGAGCCCACAAACACCACTAAATTTTTGTAGCCTTTATCCACACTATGAAATAAATACACTATCCACTCAAAGCCTTTCTATTATTTTTTTTTTTTAATACTCCTTTACAGATGTGCCATCTTCCTTCCTTAAGCTTGTAGGCCTGAAGAAATAACACCTTATGAGTGCTGCTCCATACCCCTGCCTATGGATGAGGGAAGCACAGATTAAATACAGCAGAAATTGATCTAAACCATACAATCTAAGTCAGCAGAACAGCTTTCCTTTGGTTCCCTGCAGCTAGGATCTTGTTCTAAAAGTGATGTTTTCAGGTGGTATTTAATCAGACAGACAGTTTTTCATAAGAAAACATCTGAACTGACTGCTAGGCTTCTTTTTGCTTTGGCTTCTGCTAAAATATAAATGTACTGAGCACAGAACAAAGTCTTCTATGGTGTTTCCCTTAGTTTCAAATGTCTGGAATTGCTGGATGTGTAGTACTTGAAACTTATCAGCCTACCCATCACTTCCAAATATGATGAATCAGTCTCACCATCTATTTACAATAGAGATATCACTGCTATCATAGTAATTCAGTGCCATGGATTCAAAATTGAAGTGTGTATGTAACACACTGCTCTCAAAACCATTTACACATGCTCCAGTGACTTCACTGGGCAGCTTGGTAACAGACTTCATTGAATTCTTCCCTGTTAAAATTTACAGAAGTTACAGTTTAAATGCAGAAGACTGGCTCTATAAGGGAACCACAGGAGCAATCAACCTATGCTGAGCTTTTTTTATGAAGTCTGTAATTTAGTCATTTATTCTTATTTGATTTTCCAAGATAGACTAAGAGCTCATAGGCAGTCTATTACTCTGTCTCAACTGATAAGAGATAACTTCTAAAGATACATTGCCTCAGTTGTTTGCTGTCTGGAAAACCCTACCCATATTGGAAGTAATATTCTAATAAGGAGTTTTCTACCATATCTGCAGTTATTGCCATGTTGTCTGTTATGTGATGGTGATAACTGAAAACCATAAAAGTGAGGTTTGCTAGAAAATAGCTCTAACACACTTTTGAAAGCCACAGTTTCAGGTGACTGAAGTAAAAACTTTTAATCTCCAGGAAACATGAGCCTTTCTAGAGTACTTCAGAGCCTTGGCCAACTGGAAGCAAATGCTATAAGAAACTGCTGTAGAGTCCATTTGGAAGCTGACTCTAGTACAGGGGTTGAAAGAAATTAACTTGGCACCTGAGAGGAGGTTTTGTAGAGTCAACGCTTTCTAAGAGAGGACAGAGAGATTTGGCAGGGTTGGTGCATACATTATTGACATTATGTCACAGAGAGGTAGTCCCAGATCTAACTCTGACCATGCTGAACTTGCAGCACTCTTGAAGCCCACCCTTCTCAGGTGTATGACTTAAGTGATGCTATGTGGCTGAGACCACAGGCTTTGTGGGTGTTAGTGTCAACAAACACACACATGCAAAAAGCCCCCCACCATTTGTGCACTAACCTATGACTTCTGCATTCCCTACTGCCCACTCACCAAAGATATAGCTTCTATGTGGATAGCTGTCAGAAAACTAGCATAGGAGTGTTAAGAAGGAAACAGTTAGGCCTGCTTTAGGTTGTTCAAACTGAAACACTTCTTTAAAGGAATTATTTGAGATAGAAATCAATGACTGGTTGGCATCATACTCAGAACATTGCCTTTGAACACCGAAGTACACAAATGCTTTGCTGATATTTTGCACACAGTGCATGAGAATTTTCCAGGTGATTTTCCATCTCACAGTAAACCCAATTTCATTTTCTTTTTTATATGTAGACATCTATTTGTGTCTTAAGCAAGTATCTGCAAAAGTGATGTCTACAGCAGTTTTTAAAATAAATAACAGAGAAGGAAGTAACACTGGCACTTTTAGCAGAATTTTATCTGTTGATTTGGTAAGAATGGGATGCTCTGTATAAACAAAGCCTTGTTTCCTTATTTGTGTAGGGATCAGAACCATTGTCTTTAGCTTTCTTTTCTCCTGACAGTTTGTTCCTGTAATCTCCTTATGCTCCTACATTAAAACCTTTGGATAAATTGAGAGCTGGCTTAACTGGGAATTTAAGCTAGACATTAATAAAAATAACAGGAGGCAATGGAGCAAGGCACCCCACAAAGAAATTAAAACAATCACCAGTGGGAATTTGTACTACCTCACCTACTACCTTCTATTCCATTTTGAAAAGAAATGTCTTGTGATGCCTTCTATCTTCTATTCCATTTTAAAAAGAAATGTCTTGTGATGCCTTCTATCTTCTTCTATTTACAAGTTACATCTGCTTATACTGAGTTTGTGATATGTAGAATAGTTTACACCATGATTAGGTCTGTTCTAAGGAGACCTATGATATTTAACAGTGGCAAGCATGTGAACTGCATGACTGGAGGATACAGAATTAGTGCACATCAACGGTAGTCAAATAACAAGGCAGAGATTTGAGATAAGCCAAGAGACCCTGTTTTGAAACACATAGGATTCCTCGAAATGGCTCAGCTGAAAGCATCTTTTCAAGTGCAAGGTGGATAGTATCAAAGCACCTAATATGAAAATCCACACTACAGGTAATTCCAGGTAACTCCTCCTCAGGAATGGGGAGATCATTCACAACACTAGTGGATTGCTGGTTAGAGCTGGACAGAGATAACTGCAGGTAACAGCAGTGGCTGATTTGAAGCACTGAGCAGGATGTTTTAGGCACTCTCAGATGCTCAGGAAGGAGCAATTCCTGCCACAAGCTCACCTTTGGGCATGGGCAGACAGATAGCTGGTAGGGAAAGGTTTAAGTACATTAAACCAGTTTCAGCTACAGGGAAAACCATTTCAGTCACTGGTTTTTCATAACAACTGGGGCAATGCAGTCCTTAGAGTCCAGAGGACTCTATGGTTGGAGTATTTCCATTCCAGGGAAGCCAACTATGGAATTATTACCCAAAGACAACATGAGTGCCTGATCATCTCAACGAAGTATTGCAGAATTGTTCTCTCCTTCTTATAAGTGATGTTCAGTAAAAATCATTCTCCTATTGCATTACGCATGACAGAACCTCAAGGAAATATTCACGACCCCAAAATACTGTCTATCTCAGTCAGAGTTGTGGTCCTAGAAAAAGAGAAGACCTGGGAACCTCTTTGTTGTTTCTCTAGGTAAAGGTCATGGGCAATAATCAATACAGTCAGTATGGCATTTCAGATGTGTTTTCCACAAAAACCAGGCTTTGCCTCTAAACAAATAATCTCTGGGGAAAAAAGCCTGTGTTATTCAAAGAAAGGTTAAAAACATTTATTATTTTGCCTTTTTCTGTAAACAAAATCTCTTTTTTTTTTAGGAGATGTCAATCACTAGAGTGGCTTTGTGTAAGTCTCTCAGTGTAGGGCTTGTNCACAAAAACCAGGCTTTGCCTCTAAACAAATAATCTCTGGGGAAAAAAGCCTGTGTTATTCAAAGAAAGGTTAAAAACATTTATTATTTTGCCTTTTTCTGTAAACAAAATCTCTTTTTTTTTAGGAGATGTCAATCACTAGAGTGGCTTTGTGTAAGTCTCTCAGTGTAGGGCTTGTGTAAGCTGAAAAATTAGCAATTTCAATTGAAAGTTTCAACACAGGTGAAAAATTTTTGTCCCATCAATAGAGTCTTGCTATAGCACAGCAAAACCCTGGAGCTAAAGCAGTACCACCAAGGTGCCCTGTTCTTCAAAGAGGAAGGGGCTGTGTTGGAGGGGATTCTTCTAAAGCAGGAAACTAGAGCTGCAGTTTTCTTTCTATCTTGTATTCCTCACTGTCCTTCTCCTCTCTTCATTATACAATCCAGCAAAGTGTCTCATCCATTGAATGTCTGGAAAATTCAATAAGTTTGACCAGAAAACTTTTCCATCAACTCTATTAAATTCACTGGGCTCCTTGAGAGGATCTCTGCACAGCAGCAGGGGATATGATTTCCACCAGACACTAATTTTATTACACAACTGCCCAATAGCACTTTTCCAAAATACCTCAAAAATTTCAGATTTCAATAGAACTCTACTGCACAGAGGAAGCCAGCAATTTCTGGAGCAGTTTAAACCATAAGACAGAGTTGTAACCATGAGGGGAAAATAAGAATAGCTCTTCCTTCTACATTTGTTTGAGCGATTAGTCTAATTTTCAACCTCTCATGCACATGATCTATTATTTAATCTCCCATCTCATTTCACAGCAGCACAATCTTTCCATTCTAAACTTTTGTTTTTTCCTCTGTTATTAATGCTTTTCTCTCTAAAATAATAGATTTTGCAAAATGCTTCTATAATAGAAAATGCAGGAGCAGCTGCAAACAAGGCATCAGATGGCTGTGCCAGTTCTCCCACATGCAGTGCCATATCACTGCTGTTAGTAAGCACATTCCTCACCTTGAAAGCTAAATCAAAGAGAATTTTAAAACAAGGAACAAAATTAGAAGACCAAACATAGGGGAGCAAGAAAAGCTAGATCTAATGCAGTACTTACTAGGATAAGTAAAGTCAGACTTAGGCTTTCTGAATCACAATCTTGATGTTCTTTGCCATAATTGCATTTTAATGAAATAATAATCAGTAAATGCTCTGACTGCAACCTTATGTCAGAGAGAAAAGGAGAGGGGGACAGTCAAGTTTCTACAATTTGGGGGCTTTTCCATATAGCATGTGGGCTAACTGTTGCTTCTTTTTTCCACTCGATCTCTGTAAGATTGCCTTAATGAGTTTCCTCCCTCTCTGATCTGAAAAACTGAGCACAAAGAACAAATTCTATTTATAAACAGATTTTCTGGGCATTAAAACAACCCAACAACCAAAACCAGATCTATTCTTATAGTTTCTTCCTGCTTTATTAGCACTTTCTGGTTTTTTTCTCCCACACAGCTCTGGCTAATATAAACTTGTATTTGATTACAATGTCATTCAATGAGCCCATAAATAAATTGGCATGCATGATATTAAATAAGATGTAAAGTTCTTGCAAAAACATGTTTAGCAAGTGAGAATGTGTTTGATGAATAATAGCCACTTCTTCAAAATACCAGAGGTTATTCTTCAGATCTCTTTTTTAGATTTTCAGTTCTCTAACTTTCTGAGAAGCAACTGTTTAAAAAATCTGGGGTCATTTACTTTCAATCCATGCAAAAATATGCTGCATTTGCTTGTACATCAGAACTACAGGGACTCAGAAAGGGTGCTGCAGAAAACACCGCTCCGGAAAGTCCTTGCGGGTTACTGTTTAGAAAGGAATGTGTATAGGAATAAAAGTACTTTTGCACTAGATTATAAAAAAAGGAGGAAGAAGGAAGTAATTCCCAGTTGCTGGAACTAAAGAAGGGGAGTTATTACAAGTTCATGTAGAGGGGAAAAAAAACCCCATCATTCTCTGCAAAAAAGAAAGGGAAGATGAGCAGAAGGTACTTGATAAAATACTGCTACCCCACCCTCAGGAAAGATTTGTATGTAATCAACTTCTGTTTGCTGAATAACAGTTGCCAGTGTACTTCCATCCAAGCTGATGTGGTTTTCCCTGCTTGAGTGGCATGGCAATACATACATTTATTATTCATTAAATGACATCAAAACAGTTTAATATGCCTCAGCATTTCCTAACAGAGTTAGAATCACAACAATACAACACCCTTCTCATCTCATTTGCCCTATCAACAGCTAAATACTATAGTTGGAAGCTTAAACTTTCTGAATGCTGGAAGCAGGGGGTAATTTTCTTCATTGTGTGTTAGAGAGAAGTTATGATGGGAGAAGAGGCATAGGTGGGGCAATGAGAGCTCATCTTGCTGGGGACCAAACATCAAAATACCCATGTTGCCACACTGAACACTGACCTTGTGAGCGTAAGTCAAATAATTTAGGCTACTGCTGAAAATTTTAGCAGATGGATTTATATACAGAGCTTGAGTCCATTCAAATCCCTGTTTTCCAGATGATTCTCCAGCTAGTCATCTGCATTTGTGCAAAGTAACCACAAATCCTTGCAAAGCCATAAAATGTCAGAAAACTACCTTTTTTAATTTTAGACACTTTATCTACCAGTGAACATTTCCAGACAAAATGGAGCTTCACTGAGGTATCCAGAGCCAAAATCTTAAACCGATATTCTTTTAATAAATACATAAATAAAACCTTATATACACCTCAGTTCTCTTATATTTTAAAATAGGATTCATAAAACTCACCAGACTTAGAGGGCATGAAATGAGGAGAAGGATGTTTCTAAGATAAACGCAGATCCATGGATAGATGCTGTAGTATGTGCATGCACTGTTTTGTGTGGTTTGTTAGTTTTGGAGTTTTTTTGTTGGAAGTTTTGTGGGGTTTTTTTTCCTTTTATTAATATACACAGGAAAATAAAATTAAGAAAGGAAGGATCAAGAAGGTTTACTTGCTGTTTGGAAGCAAGTCTTCATATTGCTGACTGAATTGGACACCAGGTCCAGCCTACATTTGCATGATGGAGAACCCTGCATAACATTTTCCTGAACACCACTGCATGCCAAAGTAGATACAAGATGATTTATGGACTTCACTGGTTATGGGGATAAGTGATGACAGACATATGCCTAGTTCACCATGCCCTAATAATTCCTGGTTGTTATAAAGTTTGCATAGCACTGTCTTATCATAGGTTTATGCTAGCATGAAATTATTATAACAGGAAGTGAACTACTGAGGTAGAATGCATAGCGAGTGGACTAAAGCACAAAGTGCTATGGGAGGCGACTTTAATCTACAACTGAACCGTATCAGTCATCGAGAAGAACCAAGTTTTATTCCCAGTTAATGCTCAGTGCCTCCAGTGAAAGACTCAGTGATTAAATTATTGTCACCAGGTGCAGCATTTGGCAAATCATATCTACAGATAGAGTCCTGCAAAGTTTAGGATATAAGCAAGTGAATCTGAAAGTTGAATAGTTTTTCTTAAAAGATTAGCACTTTGAAACATCTAACAGCAGTTACCAGTGTTGTGTCCTGTTAAATACAAATTGAGAAATCATTCATTGATCTGAAAGCAGGCTCTGATACAATAAAAGTGGGATATTCTATCTAAGGGCTTACTGCAAGGAGTTCTCTTTTTGGTACATTAAGTCTTGCTATAATTTCAAGAAGGGCAGGCATTGAAAACCTAGCTGTTGTTTGAGGCAATTGCTGCTGATGTAGTTATATGAGGCTGTTGTTTCAGTAAGTGTAGGACTGGATTTACTATTCAATTACAAAATGGAAAATTCCAATATTTGTAAATTAAATGGTCTTGAAAAGGTCCTGTGTTAGAAATCTGTTTTGGAAGGCTTTTCTTCCTATCTACTTGGTCCAAGTCCACAGTTCTTCAATGCTTCTGTAAGCAGTAATGTTTTTGTCCTGCAAGAAAAATATCCATTGATTTGAGTTTGTAATGACTGCTGGCTCAAGCTTGTGATATATTTGCTTAATTAATTTCTCTGACCTTCCTTTCATTTAATAGTCTGGATGACAATGTCCCATTTTACCAGCTGTGTGGATAGTAGTTTGAAGCACTTATGTCAAAGGCTTTGATTTTTACTAAACAAGTAATTTACTAAGCAAGTTATTTTAAGCCTTTTTTTTTCTTTTTTTCAAATATGTCGGGTCAGCACAAATATACGATTTGTTTTTTCAGCTCAATCTGATAATGTTTGTCACGTGGACTTCAATTAACGCATACACATTGACCTACAGGTAAGAGATGGTCTCTGTTTCTTGAGATATGAGGAAATAATCTGAATTCCAGGGAGGATTTCAGATAAATCAATTAATTCTTAAAGTCGGGGAGTTTCTTCTTACTTCTAATTAGCAGCACTTCAATTTTCTGCCTTAACATGCAGTAGTAGAGGTGAAGATTAGAAAAAAATGTACCACATCCAGTACAAAGACTGCAGTGTACAGGGTATTCCAGGTACCATACAGCAAACAAAGCAAATACTTAAAGCATGCATTTAAGTCTGACAGTATTAGTTGGACTTAACTTAAAAGTCAAAAGCTTAGGAAAAGATTGGCTCCTAAAGCCTGCCTAGGAATCCCTGTTCTTATTAAAGCCTATGAAATTTAGGATCCTGAACGCAATTAGGTATCTTGTCCTCACTGCTTTACTTCTCAGGACTGCCTTAAGTACATATTTAAAATTAGACATTTGCTTAAACCCTAATGTCAAAAATACATTCAGATAAGTGATCTAAAATGAAAATATCAGCCTGACTCTTGTATCCTTGCAAATCAAATTTGTTTTGACAACACATTAACATAAAACACAGCTGAGACAGGGAGCCTAGAGTTAGATGGATCCTGTGATTTAATGCTCGGTAATTAAAAGACAAAGCCCAGAGATGCTGCCTTTCAAATGTGTGTTAAGTTCTGCCAGGATTCTGTTGTCTGCATGCATGCCAGTAAACTGGAGCAGTTGCATGCTAGTTCATGGAAAATGATTTATTAAGTCAATGATTTATTTAGTCTGTTTAAAGAAGGTGGGATAAAACACTGGCCTGGTATTGACATCATGATTATGCTATAATTATTTTCTTTTTTAATTAATATTGAGCAACCTGTACTGCAGCCAACTTCCAGACACTTCAGAATTGCACTTCTCATTTGCTGGCTGGAGAACAAAACCTTTCCTTCTACACAAGAGTAGGATAAATGATATTTTCATTCTAGGACCCTACAGAAAAATACTTTTCCTAGGACCTTCCACACTCAGGTACAGAAGAAAGACTCTTGGTTTTACTGTCTCATCTTACAGGGGAGATACTAACTTCTGTTTTCTTTATTTCCTGTCTCTAAGAATTTAAATATGAGAGTAGAAGAGATAGAGTCCCAGGTCTGAAGGTTCCACAGGGTAGAAATTCAATTCCTCCCTCCATGCTTCTATAAAGCAGTGCTCTATTTGCCAGGGTAGAGCCAGATATGGCCACCCTCACTCTACTGACCTGATATAAAGGATTTTTCCACCCATCCACACAAAGCTATCCATCATTCTCCTCTTCCTGGCAGACCCCCTGCATTTTGCCAGCAGCAGAACTGCACCTTTGGTCACTACAGACCTGCTCTGGGTTATTAAATAGAAAGCTTCTTAACACTTTTGACAGAGGTGAAACAGCACAGATTTTTTTACCAGAAATTTGGCACTGGGGTAGAGGGAAAGAAAGGGAAGAGCAGCTGGGCACAGTACCCTCCACTCAGCGTGTCTGACCATTAATCTCTACCTCTTTTTAGCACCTGAACTTTCTATAATCACTGGAAGAGACTTCTTCAGCTCACATGGGGAAAAGCAGAGGTTTTGGAGCTAAAGTCCCTGGGTATACTGCTGTTGCCCCTCTATCGAGGTCAGTGGGGCAGAGGAAAGTGATTACCAGTACCAAGTGACAGTATCTGAATTGTGGCAAACCACATTAATTTAAAGCTGACCCAGAGAAGAGAGACATAAGTTAACTGCAAACCCATCCTGGTGCAATGGTATAACACTATGTTGTGTTAAATTCTTAACAGAAACAGTCTTCAGAAGCTATTTTAATCAATTAAGAAAAGTTGGACCCTTTAGCACATGATTACCATCGTCTACTTATTATGTGCTTAAACCGCAATTATGGACAGGAAAATAATGTTCGTATTCTATTGACCTCTGTACTCCAGTGAATTAAGTCTACTTCTCATCTGCAGTCAAAGCCCCATCTGCTTCCCGACTGAAACAGATCCTGTAGGCTTTTTATTTCCAGTAGCAATGCAGCAATGCCATATGTAAGGCCAGGTTCTTTGAGGAGCTGGGGTGTCTCCTGGCTCTTGAATTATCAGGCTGTTCCAAGTTCCAATGCAGAATCATTCCCAGGATGGTGATTCATGAGGTAGCAAAGAACCTAGATCCAGTTCTGAGGTTGAGTTTCAGGGTTAGAAAAGCAATATTGCTTCTTAAGGGAAAGGTGTGGTTTTAGAGCTACTTTCTATAACAATAGATCTCTGAGACTACTGATTAGCCAACAAACTGAGGAGTAGAGTAAAAAGGGTGGATGCATAGGGAGGAATTTTTCCTAAACATCTATAAATAGAAAACTATTACACTTTCACTGGAAGAAGCAAAATTTGCAGGAAGAATGAGTTACTACTGAAATGTATCTGACTTCAGTGACAGAAATGTCTTCATATACAGTGTCAACAGCCAACAAACCACATCCAGTGGCAATGTATGCGAATTCCCCAAATCATAAATGCTCATATTCCCTAAACGACATTGATGTAAATTGCTTGCTACCATAATTAACTTTGTCAGAATACCTTAAATAGAAAGGAACGGAGAGGAGTCCCTGCAGCATAAACCAGAGGATACATGTACCAGAGTGGTGTGGAGTATGGATGTCCCCAGATTCTTAAAAGCAGATCTGCATTCTTTCCCAGCCACTGCACTTACACTATCATTTGATGGACAGATATGCACAGGCTAACTACATTTCACCATTACACTGTTAATACAATTTCAAGGTTATGAATATAAGAAATCTGGAAAATGTAATTGGCATCCAATGCAGCAGGTCACCAAGAAAAAAGAAGAGACCTCAGTGTGGCATTCAGGAAAGTACATTATAAGCTTAGAGAAGTTTTATGCTGGGACAATACAGCCTATCAGGACTAAAGACTTCCATGAAAACTTGTTAATTTAAACTGTACCTTCAGTAGCTGCCAAAGGAATAATTTGAAGACCATTCCTGATGATCAAGCTTAAGTTTTTATGCTGCAACTATTACAGGTAAGCACTTCCTACTAAAACTGCAAATCAATAGAACTGGCTATATCAAGTATCAGATAGTTGGTGGCACTTATTTTTCAAAGTCAAAACTCTGCTTGGACTTCCCTTTGAGAAAATGAAAGTTTTATTAGTTGGCAGAGAAGGGGAGGTGATACAAAGAGAAATTTGGCTTGGGAATGCAGTGTTCCAGCTACAGCATCCTTTCTGGCAGAAAGGCTTTCCTCACAAAGTTCAGCTGAGTTTCCTGAGACTGCTTAGCTCTCCAACTTGGTTTTATGGAGGCCTCAGAAGATGTCAAGATGGTGCCTTCAGACATATGGACCCACACAACACTGCACGAAACGCACTGTCACCCTCATTGCACAGTCAGGAGAGAGTCAGTGTGTGGCACTTGCAAATAAAACCCAAAAAGTTGAGGGGGAGGAGGGCTAAAGCTTGTGCTCATCTTATCACTGCATAATATGGGAAATGTTAAGTGTAGGCTGTCAGCCTCTATGGCCCGCTGATTCCATAGAGGTGTCTCAGAAGCACAAACTTTACTCAGTCTGAATATCGCATTGGGTCTCCCTCTCCTCAAACCAACCAGATGCCCATGTGAATAACATTGCCATTTATTTCCCTGCTCATGGGGGAAATTTGCCAGGAAGACAATGACATTTGTCAGGCATTTGTATTTTTGGTTAGCCTCAAAATACTGGGTTAAAGTAAAGCAATCAGAAGGTTCTGGCTGCCTGCGGTCTGCCTAGCTGAAGTCAATGCAGTTTTATGAGGCATTTTATTATTAAAAGAATTCCTCTAGAAATCAGCCCACTACCAGTCCATCATTTACAAAACTAATTTAGTTCAAGGGTGCTTGCAGTCAAGTAAATGCAAGCCAAACATTATTCTCTGCTGTGAAAAAGTCAAATATGCAATATGCAGACTGTATTTTAACAGGCACATAAAGTGCTATTTTCTACCTCAGTTTTGGGTATCTCTCTGCCTTCTAATGATTTGCAGTTGCAGTGTTCATCCAACCCAGGAAAGATGCCCTAGGCACCTCTACCATATGAGCCCCATTATTTACCCAGGATATCACTCCAGGATTGTTGACCTTGGTAACTTCACATGCATCAAGCTGTTTGTGAGCAGACTCTCCAGCTTTCTTCTTGCCCTTTGTATTCTCTAGTAACCAGCTAATACATGGCTTTCCTTCTTTGAGGCTTGGTGCATTTATAAGAACTAAATTTTACACCAATCTGAGGCTACTTTCTATTGCTGCCCCCAAAAAGACCTGTAGGTTCATTTGGGGTAGTCATATAAATGGGTAGAAATGCTTGGTCAAATCTCAGTTTGCAAAGTTTAATTTCAAAAGCAGACTTAAACAGAAAGCACAGCACTGTCAGGCACTGGCCCAACTCAGACTGTGGGGCAGCACTGGAGGTTTCTGTTATTAAAGGAGCTTCTTCATAGCTTTGCTTAATATATTACTCTTAGTTGACAATTAGGAGTTAACTAAGAAACTTCTAGTTATTCAGAAGTATGGAAGAGGTCATAGGATTTCCCTTCCTTTAGAAATGTTAACTCAGATTTGCTAAAATTGAGATCTGTGCTTCCCCATTACAAATACTCAAACTTAATTCTGCTCTAATTGACCAGCTTCAGGCAAAGCAAGGCTCCTTGTCTTGTCATTCCTGAAAGAATCTCTATGGCCAGTGTTAACTTCCACTGCACCAAACCTGAGTATCTCTCACACTTTTGCATCCCAGGCTGTACACACACAGAGGTCTCATTTTCATGTCAACACAGAAAGAATTTCTTTCCTCAAAAGAAATAACAGGATATTTTTTTGTAGTGAAGAGGAAAGCATTTTCTCCCAACCACAGCAACCAGATAACTCTTTGCAGTAACTTACAATGACAGGGGAGATGAACAAGGGCTTTGTTATTTCTGTGAATCAGCTAACAGAAACTGTCAGAAACACTGCAGAACTGATGGAAACCAGTTGCCCTTGTTCACCTTCTAAGAGAAGACCTATGCTGAACCACAACAGAGCCTATGAAGGCTCTTTGTACCACTTCACTCTTCCCCTCCTCAATCAAAACCCTGCTTTAAGAGACCTGACTGTTGCTGGCACAGAAGCTATAGCTTCTGGACGCAGCACTGATGGAATAGCACTGAGCAGAGCTGCAGCTGAGCAACAGAAAAGCAAGTGCTGTTTTTGAGCTGAATGTCCTGACCTTCCAGATGCTCCCAGGCTCAGATGTAGCACATTGAACCTGTGGGAGATCTGGAGTCATTCCTTACTGTAGCACACAGCACTAGGAACATCTAGAAGACCCTGCAGGGAAAACAATCCAAGGGGAAGGAAAGAACACTTAGTCCAAAAAAAGAAAACAAACAACAAAGCAGTTTCAGATCTGCATTTGCACATATATAAAAATTCACCTCAGAAAAGTCTAGTTCTGTAATGAGGTATGACTGCAGTCCAGTTAGTTCCTAACCTAATATACATCTTCATATAGAAGTACACGCCACAATGAAGGAAAAATTACTTAATCCTAATGGCATCATCATACCTTCCTCCCTTCACAGCTTTAAAGATCATTGCCTGTATGCTCTTGTACTGAGTTATGTGTCTGGAGAGATGCTGCTCAAAGGCAGCATCTTTTCCAGGACATGCGGATTTGGGGATCTAATTTCTATCTGCTAGATCTATGCTAGTCTCTGGCCCAAAGTCAAGTGTTCTGCAAGACAACCAACCTCCCCTGCCTGCATTTGCAATTAATTAAACCTCCAAGAGCACAGACATAAAACAAACCTCTGACAGTAAACAAATAACAGGCAGGGGGCAGGCAGAGACCCACTGGGACACATCTCACCTTAGTATTCATAGGGCTGAGCTGTTCGAGCTTAGTTTCCTTTCAAGCATGAAATGCTTTTGAGTAATCTCATTATTGTTCTGAATTTGTAAATACAAAGAGACAGAGTTAAACTAGAAGTAAAGATCAGTGCCTGGGTTTAAAAGTGTTAGAGTTATATTATTTACAGATATAGAGATTGAAGCTGGAATTGGGCCAGACCTTTAATGTTTTCTGATTTTTAATGGGGAGTTTCTAGGAGTCAGCCTGAAAGCATTAGCAGTCAAAGAAATAGGACCAAAAGAAAGCAGATGCTTGGTCAGACCAGTGGTCTATCCAGCCCAGTGCTCTGTCTCTAGTAGTGTCAAGGGGAGATGCTCACTAGGGTTATTGTGTAAGCCTGGAGACATTTTCCAGGGCATCCTCAAAATCCACAACTATTGTGCTAGGGCAGTTATAGGGAAGACCTCTGCTTAGTGCTTTCAGTGAAATTATACAGACCTGTTGTCCATAACTCATCCCACCCCTTTGGAGTCAGTGCCTCCAGTCTCTTCCGGCAGCAAGTTTCAGAAAGTCACTACCTGCTGAATAAAGTACTTTTATCTGTTTCAAGCTGATTTCGTATCAGTTCCATTAAAAGCCCCCAAGTTTCCCTATTTTGGAAACTGCTGAATTTATTTTTAATTATGAGGAAAGCATTTTCCCACCCACCTGATCTGTGATTCTATATAGCTCAAACACACTCTTTCTCAGCCACCCTTTTCCCAAACCAAAGAGTCCCATATTCTTCAGACACTTATAAAGCAGCTAATCTTTCCTTTGATCATCTTAGTTGTTCTGAAGACAGCTCCCTCATGGAAGTTATCTACCCTCAGCGCACAGACCTACTTTCAAAATACAGTGAACCTAGTCCACCAGAAACCAAAATAATAAAGCTGACTTGAAGGGGAAAACCAGCATTTAGGCTTGGGACATTCAAGCATATTCAGAAATTAGTGTGATCCCTGCAATGGGAGAAAAGACCTTCCAAACTGCTGAGTCAGTTCAGGCTAGCCCTCATCACTCCCTGTACATTAGATTCACTTACAAAAGTTCCCTGTGGCTAATGGCGCATTAATAAGGTATTGGCCGCATAGGACTGTTGAATGCTGTGCCAGCAACAGTCTTTTATAAATTGAACATGTACAAAGGTTCTGGCAGTCTGATTCCCAATGACCCACTGACAAGCTACTGATCTAGCTGAAGATGTTGAGATGGAATGTAATTGCACACAATCTTTTTAATCAAGGACTACATTTCCAATAATCTGCTGCAGTGACAGAGAAAACAACATCAGACTGTAATACATGGCTGGAATCAAAGCTCCTTTAGTACAGCCTCAATTAAAGACTGGCTCTGACTACGAGTTTTATAGAATAGTCGATGAGCTTTCCAGCTGAGGAAAGGACCTTTGTTGATATGATGAAATGGCCACACGTGTACTTGGAGCGCGATTGGGAAAAAAAAACAATGTAGAAACACAAGTAGAACTCAGGCCATGGGCTGTACTTGGTAATCCCATCAGTACACACTGGGATAAGAGAGAAAGAGGAAATGAAAAAGCCTTAAGCACTCCTTAGATCCCACATACAAACAAGGCTATGGCCAAAGCCATCACTATCACAGATCAGAGCTCCTTCAGGGATGCTGCATTATAGCCCAGTTTGCAGCAGATCCCCAGGGCTTGGGTGCTTAAGGACTGCAGACTTGAAGGTGACCCAGGGAGCATGCCACAGAAATGGGAATGACAACCAAAGTGAGAGTCATTGGGTGGCTTTTCACCACTTAGTCTTCCGTGTCAGGCTGTGCTGGTGGTCACTAAATCAGCATTCTGCCCACCTCATGCCACCAAAACCCACTCAGAAAGTGGACCATTGCTTTACCATCCTCAGAGAAGATTTTTACTGCTGTTTGGTGTAAAAAAACCCATCCTACTGGCACTTGTCTGCAATTAAAATATACTCAAAGTTTACAAGTTTATTCTGTCATCCCTCTATATAATCACATTATAGCTTGATGACCAGTCACAGAGGTCAAGCAAGTTAAACAGCATTTACATTGGCTGCCCTTTGCCAACCAGCCTCAATGCCAAAATAATGTCTTGAACACATTTGATTTACTACTACAGATACAGCCTGCATGCCTGTGAACAGCAAGAGACAGAGACCATGAACAGCTGGGACTTAAGATCCTGACAAATCTCTGCTCTGCTGAGCAATAGGCCATTTATCCTTTCACCCAGCCTTGCTCAGTGACATAAGAATTTGGAGGCTGCTATGTTTGCTATCTACCTGCAGAGCTGGAGACTCAATTATCCTTAAGTTCTTATCAGGATCCTTCACTCCTGCCAGTGCTGTTGTGGAAATGTAATTCATGTCCTGCCTCAAGGTTTTGGTTCATTTATAATAAAAATCATCTGGCCTCTTTCTGAAGGAAAATGCAATCCATCTCCACTGGGAGATAGTTGAAAATATAGTTTATTTGGATGCCAACTGGATCCTCATCAGAAAGAGGCTTTTGTGCAGAATTCATGTGCAGAGCTGTTCAGAAAGTGGGGGGTTTTAAGAATGGGAAGATTTTCTGTGATGTTGAATTGTTTGGCTGATTGTGCAAATTCCAAATGGTGCTCCAGGCACTCAGGGTCTCTGAAAACGGGCCAGTGTTCATTCTCCCAGTTCTTATAGTAGCAAGAGAAAAACTGTACTCTTGAGAAAACAGGGAAAAACTAGTAATGATATTTCTACTTCTCCTGTTGGTGAATTACAATCAAAATTAGCTAACATGCTGCAACATCTCTGCCTTTCCAGCTATTGAGAGTGAGGAGCAGTGAGCTACTTTGGATGTCTCATATAGCACAAAGCACTGCTCCCTGAAACAAACCTAATCCAAGCTCATTTTGGATCACCTGGAGCCCCTAACTTTTCATTTCAGATCTTTGATTAATTTTTCCCTCCAATTTTTCATACCAGTGAAGAGGGATAAATCTGTATAAGTAGGGTTGGTTTTGCCAGTGTTTTCTAAGGGTCTTTCATCCTTACCTGAAACCACTTCTGGGCTTTGAGGCTGCTCCTTCTGCAGATCTGTTTTTGCCCAGTGACCTGGCAATGGATGCTGAAGAGTATATAGCAGTACCTAACAACATGTCCTGCTTTGCTGTCAAATCCATATTCTGACACATGAACATCTCTACATCCATGGTTTATTCATTCAGTCATCACACCTCTGATTAGGTCACCACAAAGAAACAGAGAAGTGGCACAGTAAATTATATGCATGAACACAAGCTACAAGCTTCCTTCCTCATGATCTGCACAGGCTAAAGCAATTCTGAAAAGGAACAGGCACGAGCAGTGCCTTTGATGGGAGTCCTACATAAAACTTGTGCTGCTTTGTTTTGAACCGAAACACACTCTGGGCTTTGGACTTCATTTTTGCTAACATTTATTTGATCAAATCCCTTTCCCCACTAAGTTCTGAAGTGTCCATCGAAAGCCTGTATTTAAAAAGCTTAGGAATTAACTATCAGTATGGACTGATGAGTACTTGCATATGCAACACCTACACCTTTCACTATAGCAAATCTATCTGTAACTTTTTTTGTGCTGCTTTGTCTTTAAATTGTGAAATTAATCCTTTCTTGGCTAGGATTTTTCTTCAATAGTGAAAATCTAACTTTTCATTTTAAATAAGCTATTCAGAAATGAAGCAAGGCTATGTGACTTCTTCATGCCAATATTTGTGGCAGTGCTACAGGCGTAACCCAGCTACTTTGGTAAGCACTCATCCACAATGCTTTTCCCCAAATATCAAAATATTGATACAGCCTCAATCTGATGCAGGCAAGTGTAGCTTTTCAAGATGAAAATGCTAAAAGATGTATCTCTGAGAAGTATCCTGCAAGTTAGAGAACAGTGGACATCATCACCACCAAGCAGATATTGTAAAAGTAGATATGTAAAAAGGAGCTGCTGTTCTACCTCAAAGTGCACCCTATGTTTCTGTAAAAAACACCAGCACCAAAAGTTAAAATCTTTACAGCAGAAGTGGGAAAAAAAAAAAAAAACAACCTATGTTTTTGGGTTTTCCTCCCTGTCAGCTTTGCTGCAGTGAAAAACTTCCACATAGTTTAGCTTATAGTTCTCCTGGCTAAAAGCCACAGCTTAATTTATAAAATAGCCAACAGGACCAACAGGCATCTTTGTCTTCTTCCATAGGATTTAAACAGCAGAGAGTTTAAACAGCAAATACTCCATTAGAATGAATTCATATCATATCTATTCAGTCCTTACAAGCCTTGGTTTAAAAGCCAAATCCATTTATTTCTCTAAAATTCCTTTACGTTGCCTCTCACTATGATGAAACACACTGTGCATCATTAGCACTGAGTGAAAAGAAAAGCAGTTTCAGACCCCTTATCAAAATACTTATTGGATGAAGGGTGTTCCTACTGAAGACAGACATTCCTTTTCAAGCCCATCTAAACTTTACGTATCATAGGTGTTGCTTTGTATTTCCCTTCTACAAATCATCTATTAAAGAATTTCAGTACCTGATGAATGTATGTTTCGAACAGCCCAGCAGATGGAAGCTGGGTACCACATGGGTTGGATGGATTGAACCATGTTATGAAGTCACAGCAGCTCTCACACCTACAGCAGAAATACAAATAGGGATCCAACAACACATCCCTGCAGCCTGCACAGGAGACATGGATCTCCTTTTCCCAGACTGAGCTAGGCTGTTGGCTCACACATTGCTCAGGGCCAGGCCAGCTGAGAACAGTACTAGAGAGATGCAGCAAGAAAAACATGAGCATGTGTCCAAAGGAGCACTGGTTGTCCTTTCTTTTGTTCCCCTATATGCTGTAAAGCAGTTGGTACAAAGACAACATTCCATCCTTGCTCTGGGCTTATCTGTCCTTGTTTAGCTAGCATATGTTGCTAGCATAAGTCATAGAAACATAGAACGGTCTGGGTTGAAAAGGACCTCTAAGATCATTAAGTTCCAACCCCTTGCCATGGGCAGGGACACCTCACACTAGACCCCGTTACCCAAGGCTCTGTCCAACCTGGCCTTGAACACTGCCAGGGATGGAGCATTTACCACTTCCTTGGGCAACCCGTTCGAGCGCCTCACCATCCTCACAGTAAAGAGCTTCCTTATAGTTAACCTGAACTTCCCCTGTATAATTCCTAGCACTTTTCACCCAGTGCCCAGTAGCCAGCAGCTCATAATGCCCATTACTGATTTACCCCACATTTTTACAACTGAGATACCATTTATAGTCTCTGATAGAGGGTCCTAGATGTTCTTAGGCTCTCGCTTCAGCAATGTTTGATCCAGGATTATCCACACAATTTAAACTTTGGGAGATTGGAAGTGCTTTTCAGAACAGAACCGTCCATCAGTTCACTCAACAGCTAAACGGTGTTTTGCACAGCCATGTAGTTTTTAATCTTTTGTTAACAGGTAATACCACATGCTCCTCAAATGACTGAGAAGTAGTTATTTGATTTAGGACTCTCTCAAATTATAAGCAGCCCACGGTTAATTTAAATAGTGTATGCTGCATCTTTTTCTCAATGAAGATTAATATTATTCCTGCCATGGGGCTATGCAAGAAGGAAACATTTGTGCAACAGCAATTTTTAACACTTTCCCCAGATTGATTTATGAATTTGTTTTTAAATTTCTGGGCCCCCATAAATGATGTCTTTAGACTTCTGAGGGAATACTGACATCCAGTAATTTATGACTGGCTAAAAGCAAGTGTGTTGAGGGAAGATTATTTGTCTCTTGACCATAACTGAGTGGGCAAGATTGAATAAATGAGTTGCAGAAACTAAGCTCAGCTTAAAGATTTGAAGGCAATATAAAAACCAATTAAAATAAACCCCCACAAAACAACAACAGCAAAAACCCCATACAACCAAACATCAAACAAACACATAAAAAACCACAAAATCAAAATCCTCCTCCTTCCCCCCAAACCCCAAAACAAACCAAAAAGCCAGTCAGAAGGTAAAAAAATAAAGTCTGCCTGTGTGCTACAGGCCCATAGGAGAAATCATGCCCATAGAAAGCTGGAGTTACTGAAATAAAGTATTGATTTTCTGCTGAAGGAACTGTAAGTATAAAAGGACAATTAATTTTTAAATGAAGGTAATGGTCATATTATTGCTCTCTGGATATAGAAAGAAGCTCATCTGTCTATATCTGTCTGCAACATTTGACTCTGTGTTCAGAGACAGTGAAATTTTAATCAAAACTAGATGGTTAAGAAGATTAGAGTATGATTAGGTGTCCGGACTGCTATTTTATAGATTTGAACTTCAAAGTGAAGGTAAGTACATTTGACACACACAGCACTTCACATTCCTTCTTGGCCATTGACCTCTATTCCCTTGCCTGAGCAACACCCTGTCCTGCTGGGATTTGGGACCATTTTTGGCTTGTTCTTCTCTCCAGCCTTCACACCCTACACATCTTAAAACTCTTTTCATACCAGCATTAGAGAATAACCAGTTCTTCGGGCATCCTGAAAGCAACTAGGCAGTTTCTTACCATCCCACAACATGAATTACTACAAGCTCCTGTCCTCTGGCTTTGATAAATGTCTTTCCCCAGTGCCTGTCACTTGGTCAGCACCCAAAACCCTTCAAAGATGGGAGAGGAGTCTTGCAGAGGCTGTCTGCAAAGTAAACCTCACTGTCCTGCTGATAACTCAAGGTGCTGTGTGCCTGGTATTGGGTCCCAAGACATTACCTGCCTCACCATGAGCTCTTCAGTCCAGATATTGTCTTGTCTTCACACTTAGACTGTAAGTTAAGTTCCCTAGAGCAGTTATGGTAATTTTGGTCTATTGCTCAGAAAGACCTCAGCATGGTGGATATGGTCCATGGCAACCTCCTAATGACTACATAGCAATGAATAAAAGGAAGGTTCTGAGCAATTGTTCTGTGAATTGATGAGTGGTGCTGCTCAGCCAGAGTTCTGGACTCTGGGCCACAAGAAATTGAAGTGTTAACAAAATCAAGTGGGGAAATGGGTTTGTCATCCAGCAAGTTTTAGGTGTTTGCCTGGGTGAGATTGTTTTGTGAGCATGTAAAAGAGAATCCTAACTCACACTGAAAATATCCAAATAATTAAATGGTAAGGGTGGTGAGGCACCGGAATGGGTTGACTGAGGAAGTTGTGAGTGCTCCATCCCTGGCAGTGTTCAAGGCCAGGTTGGACAGAGCCTTGGGTGGCATGGTTTAGTGTGAGGTGTCCCTGCCCATGGCAGGGGGGTTGGAACTGGATGATCTTAAGGTCCTTTCTAACCCTAACTATTCTATGTTTCTAAGTTCCAATATATCAGTTCAGATCAATAGCTTTCAATTCTGGCCACTTTCCTCTAACAGGTTAAAAAAATCCAAAAGGTAACTACATATGCAGACTCCTAAGCAATATCAATTCAGACCTGGTTGATATTTCACTATGAATTAAAAATAGGGGCTTTTCTTGTTTAAGAAGAAATAAAGATATGATAACTTTGACCTCAAGCATCACTCTTTGTATAAATGTTCTTGTGGGAAATGCCTGACAAATCCATCTTGTGTATGACTGCATCTGATTGCCTCAGGCTGCCACTGGAGCGATTCCAACTGCTTAATGAATCCGTAGCGCCCACATCCTGCACGGTGAGCAATTGTGACTTTTCTGTTTCCAGAACACACCAGTGAGGAGAACTGCTTCCAGGTCTGGGTGGACGTGAACCTGAGTGGAGCCTGGACACCGTTAAAGCCGCACTAACCAAACTTCTAAATTATGACTACAGTAAGGATTTTAACTCCACAATGCTGCTATGCTGGGATGTGACAGGCTTCCTACCCAGGTCTGGAAGGTAGGGATCTGCTTGCATATATGAAACCTCACAGTTTCCCTTCCCTCCCCTCCCTGCATATATGTTGTTTGGGAAAAGCAGTACAGAAGAAAATGTTTTGAAATATGTCCTATGGGTTGGGATGAGTAGAAACATAACTAACCAGCATAGAAACTGGTATGGTTTAGACCAGCTCTCTGCACTGTATGTGGTACGTTATTACCTTATATTTAAAGTGACAGCGCCAAGATTGCCAGGTCTGGAAGTAAACTCCATGTCTTTCACAGTATTTTAAATAGGTAAGAATGATTGCAAAATACAGCTACACCAATGAGCACAAGCATTACATAGAGTCTGTAACAGAGCTGGTATACTAAAGAGGATGCCAATATCTCTCTGTCTGCTCATGCACATAAGCATCACAAAAAAAGAGAATATACCCTCTCTTCTTTGGCAATCCTTCATGAAAAGAGGCCTGGGAAACACAAAACCAAACAGCTGAGCAAAGACCAAATGCTCAGGAGAGGTCATTCATTGAGGTACCAGAGTTCTTTATCCCAAGGCCATGGTCCCTGATTGTTCTTGCACATGACTGCCAGATTGCACGGTTTCCTGATTGCTAGAATGGTCAAAGAAGAACAAGTTGAGGGGACCAGGGCATCAGAACTAGGGGATGCTGATCCCCTGAAGAGATATCGGTGCTGCCTGGTCCTGACACTGTGATCCACAAAGAAGCCAAGGGCACAGAGTCACTTTTGGTACCAAATTACACTGCCCACCACTAGCCAACATGGTTTCATTCTTTGGATGGTGAGTGTGCCTGCAGCACCCATCTGTTGTTACAGGAGTTAAAGGGGGAGAGACTGCATTGAAACACCCAGGATTTACAGAAGATTTACTCAGGACTGCTAAACTCACTAATAGTTTGAACCAGGGATTACCCTTCTGCATCTGTTGGCTTTGTTTAAACCACATTATGTTTTCAACAAATCTGAAGAAATTGGAAGAAATACAATTATACAGTTTGGTACTGACAAGCTAGGGAAAAAAATAGAAGTAATTTTCTGCAATTCAGCTATTCAGAGAAATGTTGATCATTCAAGTGTGAAACTTTATAATTGTTCCTGCTAACCTTTTTCCCCTCTACATACATATGCTGTCAACATCAGCTGTGCTAGTAAATAAGAGCAAAGCATCCAGCCAACCAGTCTGTAGCCAGGGTGAGAGTTATTTGCAATAACACTGATGGATTTTGCAAGCTAGACTATTATCTACAAATCCATTCTGCTAATGTACACAGCACATCCCCCCAGTGGCTGAGACAGACGATAGGGTGTCCAGGCAGAGCCTCCTCCGGTACAGACCAACTCTGCTTCAACCTGTAAGACACTTGGACACCCCATTACAAGCCTGACTGTACCCCTGAGCACCAAGAAAGTGAAATGGGAGGTTGAGACTCTGGCCAAGGAAATGAAAAATAAACAGAGCAAGCTGTCCAGCTGTTACAGAGATGGAAGACCACAAGTAGCTGCTCTATTCTCCCTCACTCACGTATGGGGGCACATCATTGTCATGCAGAAGCCCCAGCTGTCTGTGCTGGAAGACGTAAGACATATTGGATATTCAGGTGGCAACAAACTTGTTTCCTTCCTTGTGCACTGGGGTATCTGCAGTGGTGCTGGTGGGTTTTTAGGAAAGAATACTCAAAGGGCATTTTCACAATAAAACCAGAAAGCTAGATTTTCTCAAAAGGAACCAGTCCTGCTGAATACATGCAAATAACTCCTTTCACATTTGGGGACCGCCCCTTGCTGTTCCTCAGACACCTGACATAGAACAGTGGTGCATCCCAGCAATAACAAATAAATTTGGAGACAACTGCCTCAGACACAACCCCATTCCAGCACCTAGATCTGTTCAGTGCCAATAACTGTGCACTGCCAAGCCCAATGAAACTGGATAACTGCAGTAACTAACTGTGCAGAACACCACCAAATGCATTCTGACACCTATTCCACTGTACTGCTCAGGTGAGCATGAGCATTATGCTGGTGCGCCTCTGACAGGCTGGACCTAAAGAGGAGGTTTCCCCTCTGACAGCGATGGTGCACAAACAGATTCAAATGAGCAGTCAAGCCATGAGCAAGGAGAGAATGTGGAAGGCCAGATCCTTCTAGCCAGACCTAAGTGACAGGTTCTGTATCAGTACTGACTTAAGACAGAATAGCAGGCAGCATAGAAATGTGATAGAGTTTACTGAGAGAGTAGGAAAAGGGAAGATGTGATTTGTACCACCTCATACATACAGCTTTTTGGAAAAACTTATTTATATTCCCATTGAAAATGCTAACTTTTCAGTAAAACAGATCAATTTAAACATGAAATCATTAGATTCAAGCTGTGACTGCAATTTCCTGTGCAAGCTACAGCTCAGATGACAAGCTTTCGCACTGCTCTTAGGGTAAAACTTTCTGCCTGGCATATCCTTGCCATAATATGCTTTTCCCTTCCTGTAGGAGAGGGGGTTGCATGACACCTTGGGTGTTTTACAGGAAACATCCTGGGAGCAGAGGCAAACAGAAGGATGCAGCACTTGAACCACAAGTCCTGTGAGATTGTGATGACACTTAGAAGAGATATATCTCCAAGGGATGGATCTTTACTTTATCTCTGAGCATTTTCTCAGCAAATGATTCATGTTTTAGAGTTAAGTACCCTGGATTGAAAATGCAAGTTTTCATCAAAAATCAGTACTGATGGAAATTGCCAGGGAGTTCTGATATTCTTCAGGAGATAATTTAGTGTGAAATAACAAGGTACAATAGGCAGAATGTCAGGAGGGAAAAAAAACAGATCCACCCTCATTGGACCTACATAAGAGCTGCTTCAGGAAGGACTGGGCTACAGTAGGAGTTTTGATAACTTTTTTCCCTTTGCTCCACAAAAAGATAAAGCATCCACACTTAATACTCAGCCTTGCTGGCAGTCCTGACTTCAGTCTTCAAATTAGAAACTGCAAGATCTGTTGGCTGGTGAGATAGAGTAGTAATAGTGTCTTCTGGGAATAACAGACCTCTGATCAGGTCAGGTGAGCATTACAAGCATTACTCCTCGTTGATTTCTATAGAAGCCCATGCTTGTTGGTCCAGCCTATGGATGTGACTGGTAAATACATGCAATGTCTGCTTGGTTTTATTTGCTTTGTGTCACCAGCTTCTCCTTCATCTCCACACTGCAGGACTGTCTGTCATGGTAATTTCTGTGCTTAAGGGAAATGAAAAAAACCTGCCATCCTTGTGTTTAAAATAGACCAGAGCCCAGCTGATTGATACCTGCCCTGCAGCATCTTGGAGGTACTGAGATTGGAGAACAACCTGGAAAACAGTAAATTATGAGACAGAGGAGGAACTGTGAGCTTTTAAAAATACAGTTGACAGGGAACAAGAGTGCAGGAGTCACTGGGACACTCACTCACAGCTGGCACAGCACGATGCTGCAAGAACATGATGATCCAGCCAGATGTGAACCACTCCTGCAATAGTCCTGCCAGTAGCATCAGCTCACTGGAAATGTAAAGAAGAAAACTTGGCTGTCTAGATAAAACCAGTACCTGGGATTTCCTCAGTGCATTAATGGAGTTACAGACAGCAAACTGGACCATTTGACACCCAAGTTTCACCCAGCTCTCCCTATGGTTCAATATTTTTTCTTTCCCATGTCTCTTCTCCAAATGAAGGAGGGATCAGTTCTGAGATTGATTACTGCATTTGATGTAACATTTTTGTTGTTTGTGTTAAAGAGGCATTCCATATTCCTGCTCATTTACAGTAACAACCCCCAACACTTGTTCCTCCCACCTTGACCAAAGGTGGATGTCAGGAAAAGTTTCTCCCATCCTTGTGCAGTGACACAATTCCATGAGCCAGGTTAGTTCTGCTCCTTCAATATCATCATACAAAGCAGTTTGTGTTAGCAGCTAATGAACTTGCCAGAGGCAAACCTGAAAGAGGCAGAAGAGTGTCAATCTCTGCTGGAGCCATTTTGGTTATGGATTCAGATAATGAGGTCAGAAGACACCTTCAGCTATGCAGACATCTGCATCAAATAAGATAATCCTTGTACTAATCACATAATCACCTGTATCTCGCTGGGTATTAAAGCATGCACTTAAAGATACTGCTCCTCAAAACAGTGAACCTGTGAGTACCAAAGATTAAATGTTATGGAAAATAAGTTTGCATAATTTTCACTTTGCTTTGTGCCAGTGAGAGACAGGGAATGTTTGGACAGAGAGGAAAATTGGGATAAAAACAGTCTACTCTGCCATTTGTCTGCTCTTTCACACTAGCAGAGAAAGGAAAATATTTTTGTGATTAGGAAATGCTGAGACAAGAAGAGCATCTATACCTCTTTCAAGAGATGATATTTCAAGTGGATAGAGTTCATTCACCACTGTTTCTCTTTTCTTTGTTAACATCTCTTTTTATTGTCTAATATTTTAGCAAGTAGCATTCATGGGCTAAATTAAAGTGGAGATGAGATTTCTCCTGTTCACAGCTCTCAGTTTCCTGAGCCATGACATTTCCAGCAGGTCTATTTCCCAGCAAGGATAGATCACACAGATTTTCTGTTTCTAGTTCTACCCCCAGGTTTCCCCATAGTCAGGAGCAGTCATCACTTCTGTCTGACACTGAGTTTGTTTTGCAGGTGGTCGATGATGTTAGCAGTAGATATAAACCCAGATGAAGAGTGGCACAAGAAATGGATGGACCAACCCCAGAGCCTGCATATGTTGATGTGGACAAGGGACTGACATTGGCATGTTTCGTCTTCCTCTGCCTCTTCTTGATTGTGATGATTATTCGCTGCGCAAAAGTCATCATGGACCCTTACAGTGCCATCCCCACATCTACATGGGAGGAGCAGCATCTAGATGACTGAAAGGACTTCACTACACAGAGCCATGAAATACTGTGATCCAGGAGGCCTTTTCCCACTGGGAAGGCTAACACACAAACAGCCATTTTCAGATATACAGGGCAACAGCAATATCTCTAAGAGCAGATAGTTTAAATAATTCTTGCTCAACAGATCAGGATATCAGCAAGCCATTCTGGCAGCACAGTTTAATACTATGCAGCAATCCTTGTTTTACTGAAAACAGTTATCATTGTAACTCAAGTAGCACAAGACTCTTCAGACTTTTCCTAATACATCTCTTAGTCTAGCACAGTTTGTCCTCCTCTCAGTATCTCCTACAAATCCAGGATAACCATCAGAATTTGGAAAAGCAACAAGAACATTGTGTCTTCCCTGGAAATAGATTGTTTCAAGAATCTTCCCCAATCAATATATGTGTGTTTCGAAAAAGGCCCAGATTTTATAAGTTTGTACCCCAGAGCATCACCAAATTAGAAGCACTAAAGTATGTCTGGTTAAGGATTCACTTGGTTCTGCACATACACTCCTTACCCCACTGCTGCTGTTTTTCCAGTGATCAGGATACAGAAGCACTTGGACTATAGACCCCAAAGGGGTCATGGTCTACTGCTGACCCTGTAATATCACCTCATTCTCCTATTCAGGCAAAAACTAAGCATATCATCTGCCATGGGTCCATGGATTATCCAGATATGTCAGACTACTTACTACAAGCTTGGTAGCCACCAGAAGTCCATGGAGTAGAGCTTGGACACTGCTGGTTTTAACTATATAGAAATTGCAATGATTTTCAAAGAGAGATTCCACATGCAACTCCATCCTTCTTTTGTCTGAGGTGCACTTCAGTGGATAAGACATGAATAGAATGACAAAGACAATAAGCAAAGGGACATTGCTCCTAGCTTTGTCACTCAGACAGACTCCTCAGCATAACAGTTACAGTAGTAGACACTAATATGCATTCTACCTCGAAGAAATTCAGCACCTTCAAAAGAAGAATTTTCCCACAAACCTGTAAGGTGAATAGCTGTACATTTCCTCTTCTCTATTCATTAAGACATCCATTATGCAAGAAGACATAAATGAACATGGGAACTTTGGAAAATTAGTATTTACCTTACAAAGAGTGGGAATTAAGAAATTCTCATGTCCTCTATTCCCCAGATTCTAAGGTTTGCTCACAGCTGCCTGGCTACATGTTTGGCTTACCATATTGTAAGGAGTTGCTGAAGCAATACAGCGTAGGTACTGCAACCACAGCAGCATCATGAGCAGACAAGACTTGAAAGCACAAATCTGAAAGAAGGGCATTTCATCCTTTCTCCTCCCACTAACCATCCTACTTGACCTCTAGGTTATTGCCATAAGACAATGCACGGTGGATGAGAAAGGTGGAAAAAAAAACAGGTTGTGGCAAGGAATCAGGATGTAGACTTCATAGGTTTGTATTCTCAGCTCTGATATATTTGCTTGACAATTACAAAAGTCACTTCTCCATGTATCTCAGCCTACTGATAGGCGAAATTGGTACAACAATACTCGCTTGTCTCACCTTGTTTTGTCTGTCTCATGATGCCAAAAAGCACTTGGAGATCCTTAGATAGAGACAGGGCTAAGGAATTGATTTACAACTCCTCCTGATGAAACTAATGGGGAAGTTCTGATTTTTGTATACAGCAAGGGAAATTCACCCCCAAGGAGAGGACCTGTCCACACCTTCATTTACTTTCTCATTAGCATTGCACTATTTGAGTCAAGCTACATGGCAGCTGTTTTAGTTACTTATTCCACTGATTTCAGAGGAGAGTCTGGATTTAAGGTGCTCAGCACTGTGATTACAGAGATCTCAACACAACAGGCTATAAGGCTTCTGAAAGTGTTTGTAGGGACCTTTTGCACTGCACAATTTTTGCTAATCTCTGTTATAGGAGATCCCATTCGGGAGGCAGGAACTTTGATCCTGGCTTTAATCCTGCTATTCTCTAGCAAGAGACCTCTACTGCCTCCATTACCCACTGCAGATTGCTCATCAGGCAGTTAGTGTCTGCTAGCCAGTTAGTCACCAGTAATTGAGGATTTTTTTCAGGCATCAATGTTAATGCTCACCATACTTTGAGCAAACACATTGGTCTCTCTTAGTCATGAGTGTGTCTATCTGTTCTGTAGGAATGGATGCCCTAGCTTAAAGAAGACTGTTTCTGTTTGTTGGCTAAAGTTTAGAACACAGTTGTTGTCAATAAGCCTTGTATCCCACCAGGGTACTGTGGGGCTGCTTATAGAATAAATAAACCAAACGTATTTCCAGGCTAGAGACACTTTCAGTTTGCATGTCATCTGGCAGCATTCACAGGAGAACAAGAGCAGAGCTTGTTATCACACCTCCTAAAGGCTGTCCTCCACCCAGTGTTTACCTGCATGCAGAACTCTATCACTTTGTCTGACATCACTGATAAGCCCCTGTTCAGCCAAGGACTTACATACGTGCTTAAGTTTAAGCCCCTGAGCAGGTTGCCTGGCTACCCAGGAACCAGGGTCAATCACATGCAGTAGTGCCCTTGGCAGGGCAGGGGTAGCAATGCACAGTCCTTGTGGAGCAAAGCCTGTGTGAGAACAAAGGGTTACAGATGCTGGAGAATAAATTAACAGGTTTACCACTTCCTTATTCCCTGTCCAGCTGTACAAACCATTTTATGGATGCTCCTGAAAATCCTAACTGTAAGACTCTTATGGGTAACTATGGGTTTTCTAATAAAAGGGCACTTATCTTCCTGGCACAGCCCATTGAGTCCATCCTTCTGTGGACAAAAAAGTTCTCCGTAAACATGTACTGATTCATGTCCAACCTTTTCACATGGCTGTGTAAATATCAATGCAACTGTTTTTATACAGGTAACGTAAATGCATTCTAATATCTGCCTTCCTCCAAGGGTTACAATCACACAACCTCACCTCTCTTCAACCAAAAGCAATACTAATCATCATGCTGAAAGCAGAAATTCTATCCTTCTTGCGTTTGGAGCTGAGACTTGCCCACCTGAGGTGCATCATAGCAGCTCCTACCTGATGCCAACCCCACAAGCCCATCCAGCAGAGCTGCACCCACAGACAGTGGAAGGCCTGTTTTAGCAGGGGCTGCATCACCAGGCTTGGTAGTAATTTCAGCTGCATGCAACAAGTGCCTCTGCTAGTTTTGGTTCTTTTTTAATCATTGCCATACTACCAGCAATTGTACTCAGAGGAAATAATTCAAACATGTTGCAAATGTATTTATCTAAGACAATAAACAGCTTTGAATGGAAAACCATCTTCTTGTCTCTGTTGTAAAATACACCCACAACACAACAATATGATTTTCAATGAAGGTATACATTACTGACAACCCTCCTTGGAGGGTGAGAGCAGAGAACTGGCTCCCTGTGTAGTAACACCACCACAGGCTGTCAGGAGCTCAGAACAGAGATCCAACTACATCAGCCCCTCCACAGTGGCTATTTCAGGCTACTCTCTTGGTCAGGAAGAGCACTGAGCTGAGGTTCAGTTCAGTGGGGATCTGCAGCATGCTGTGTTTCGGCAATTCATTATCAGTAACAAACTGCATACCAAAAGAAATAGGGCTACTGAGACTGAAATCCCTCCTGCTAGCAACTGAAAATGAAGAGCGTGGGGCATCTGTGGGGTCCCTTTGAAGAAGCCACAGAATATGGGATATGCTGAGTAAAAAGCACCCAGGGTACTCCTCCTCTTGAAAAAGATGAAGGGATAAATACCTAATTCTTTCATCTTGTAAAAGGACTCTGTTGACTGAAAGCTGAGGGCTTCATATATCTGATTGTCCCTGCAGCGAGCCTCTGGCAGAAGGACCTTTGTGCCTGAAATCCAGTTTGCCACAAAGACAAAACCCCACTGATAAATTGTTAACTCTGTCCTAGTTGGAAACAGAGGCTGGATTCTTTATGCTGTTTTCAGAGCAGCTGCTATGTGAGAGCATCTAATGCAAGAGCACACCTGAACTGAAGCCAGCAGTGGCTGAATTTGCACAGACACCCTGGAGAACTGCAGACAGAAAGGTTATTTCTGAAAGAAACAGGGACTGATGCTAGCCAGGGAACTGCACAAGGGATGCTGCTGCACCCTGTGCTGTCCAAATTGTCTCCAGCCTGCTGTGTCATCACAAGTCTCAGTGGGTAACTTCAATTCACATTACTAGAGCTCAGAAGTCAAGTCAACACAGGACTGGATAAGGAAAATGCTGTTCTCAGACTCCAGCAATTTTCACATAGGGAGGCACACATAGGGAGGGTGATGAGGACAGCAGACACCAGACACTTAACTGATACACTTTAGAAGCCAGTGCTCCAGAAAACAGAGTGACTGTATGAGAAATGAAGGCAGGAAATTCCAAGACAGCCCAAATTTAAACTTCCATGGAGCAAGACTAATGCTAATCCCCTGTGCTACCTGAAGCTTGCATGCAGTCCCCTCCTAACAGTGATAACTGAGCCTACAGAGCCTTGAGGTTCTCCACCCAGAGACCCAAGGGCAGCAGTGACACCATGACCTGCATGTGGACTGTACATCACTGCTGGGGCAAGGAGTCATCCCAAAGGAGCAGCCATCTGTGTAGTTTTACATCTTTGAGGTCAACACATCAATGCATGGAGTAACACCCATGCACCAGCTCCCCTGCTTTCCACCCAACCCAGCTCAGTGCTGGCCCATGGCAGTGCTGTGTCTGCACCAGCCACCATCAGCATAGCAACACCATTGCAATGGCTTCAACTGAGCAAACATGATGTGAAAAACCTGCTAAATGAAGGCTGAGAAATGCAATTTTGTCTTCTCCCCTTCTTTACCTTCTGTCTCTGACCTTGTTAGCCCACATCTGCCAGGCTTCAAACCACTTATCTTAGCTGTCTTACAGTCTTATGTCTCGGGTGATCTGAATTAAATAAAGGATATTAAAATCCCCAACTTTAACCATGTCTTAACATTGCAATGGGAATTCTTGATTTCAGTCAAGAATTCTACATTTGCATTTTGTTATTTTTGTAAAATATTTGTTTTCATTAAAAACGACTGATACCCTTTGGCTACCACCCCCTCCTGCAAACCAGGAGGAAAACGCTGCTCACACATGCATTTCTAAAGCAATGCAGTCTCAGATTTCTGGTTGCGTTTACTCTCAGGGTTCGATTCAATCCACAATGGGGTTAGGAAATGTTGAATTGTACACTTCTTAGTTACAAAGCTCCATGTTTTGTACTGAGCCTTGTCCAGGCAGCTCCCAGAGGGTAAATCAGAAATCAACCAAAAATGTTCTAAGATTGCATGAAGTGTGCTAAAGCCATAAGGAAAGTGAAGTTTTGAAAAACACATTTTATATCTAAGACCAATTGGATTTCTCAAAAAGCAGATGTATTGCCTCTGCAGAACAAATGGAGTGCCCAATAGGAGCAAGAACACAGCAGAGTCAGGCACCCCACTGGCCCCAGAGACACCCCTAGAACAGGGTCCTGGGACACGGCAGCCCCAAGGCACCCATTGTTCTGCAAGGCAGTGGATCCGCTTCCAGCGGCCCTGAAGCACATCTGCCCTGGATTCAGCACACAGCAAGGAGGAAGACAAGAAACCTTCTCTGCGCCTGCAGCTTCCAAGCAGTCACTTAATATTCACTGACAAAGGTGTGGATCCATCCTACAAGCTGACCCAAAGGGTACTTGGATGTTACCAGGGACTCCTTTCCTATAGCATTGCCCTTATACATTAACTGTGTCTACCCCTAGCTCTGGAAAAGCTGCCAATTAGATAACATGGAGCAAATAGAATAAAACATAGGAGGCAGAGATCTGTAATTTAAAATTTCATGGAAAACCAAACACACATGCAACAGAGAAAGCATTGAGGCGAAGGTGTTCTTGGGAATGAGGGGGCACAGCAGATCCGTATGGGGCAGCATGGTGTCAGCACCTCACCATGTCCCTCACATACTTGCAAAGCCTTCAATGAATTTTAAAATCCCAGAAATGGTCTCACTAAAGCAGTAATTGTATGGGCATCCTGAACAGAACCAGCAATCAAGCCTGAGAAATGGCCTACTGCCTTACTGCTTAAAGGCAAAACCAATGTGAATGTCCCTCTTAAAGTCACTACCTCGACCCCCAATAGCTGCTGAAAGAGCATTTTGCTTTGAGTTATTAGTGCCTGGGTAATGAAGGAATTATGAATATTGCTGATCCAAATGTTTTCATCAAAACTGATTCTTTTTCCATGATACTGCATCCTTTTTCTAATTAGAATCTCTACAGAAAACTGGTTTTGGTGAAGAATACCAGCATTTCAGACAGAAAATCCATTGTTTCCTTTAAACCCTGAAATATGCTTGAGGACATTTTTTTTCCATGCTTTTCTTTTGACACTTAATTATACACTATTACAAATTATACTCAGCTTTTTCATTACACACCAACCAGAAAATGCTTTGATCTATAAGAAAACATATCTCAAACAGTATCAGAGGCTGCCCTTAGTTTTCTTACCAGCAAAATAACAAAACTAGATGAAGCATCAAACAGCATGATCCAGTGCATCTACAGCCACCCTGTGACAAGGCAGTACAACACAGGAGCACCTCCTCCATCCCACTCAGACCTTGCATCCAGTGTTACTCACAGACAGGATCACTGCACTCCAATACAGGTCACTGATGACTTCTGTTGAGCATGAAACAAGAAGGGTTCTCCAGGCAAGCATAAGAGCTGTGGTTTCCATCTTGATGCACATTTACAATTCCCCTGGTAAAGAAAGCAGGATCTTTCTTCCCACACAATGTTTCATGACTCTGAATGAGGCTCCCCAGAGAGCTGACACAGCAGAAAGGTGTTATTTTTCCAAGGAGGAATTTCTTCTCCTACCCCCACGTCACAAACCCAGGTGTAGAGGAAAAGGAGCTCCAGGATTGATTTTACTTTTTTCTTCCTCACTTCTGCTGGAAGCCAGGCTATGAGCAAACTGAGGAAAACAGATCTAAATCAAATTGAACTTAATAACCTCTAGAAGCAGAGAGAGCCATGCTCAAATCTAACAGCAGCAAAAGCTTTCAGAAGTAGAGGGGAATCTCTTGTAGAGAGGGTCAACCCCATTGAAATGGCACTTCAAGAGTAAACTTCCCTAAACACCAGGTCTACATGCTAAGCTGAGAGACCCAAAACTGAAGCACCCTCCTGATCCAAGAGCCTCACTTTTACCTCCCTATTCAGCTCCACCCTTCCTCTGTAGACACCTTCCCCAAAACCAGAAGAGAGCTCCATAACCTTCAATTCACAGGCCAAAGGTGCAAAGTGGAGGCATCTGCACCAGATGAGGTGGAAAGAGCAAGGAGGGGCCCAGAGCACCTGAGTGCTTCTCTAGTCTTCTGCTGGAGGCTGCAGGGCTGCTAGCCCTAGGCAAGAGCAATGCTATTTGAAGGGCAGCACTGCTGGTGGCTCCAACCTTGCTGTGTTGGTCAAGGGCAGCCTAGCTATGAGCTCTTCTCCCCATTGCCCACATGAAGCCTACAACCTTCTCCTGGGGGTGAAAAGAAAGTGGCCTTGGGCATAAAAAAACCCATTTATCTCTTTTTTTAGCATCTCCTGGCTTTTTGGCCCTCATCCATGCAGCAGATGTCTCTGAGCTCTATCCTGAACAAGGTTTTGGCCTTTCTCCAGCTCACCTCAGAAACCTGCTCTCAGGGATGTATCTGAGCTCCTTTCCACAATACCCCCACCTTCTGGGAACCCAAGGCTTTTCCAGATGTTCCCAGGCTAGAGGAGCTCAGCTCTGTCAAGTTACCATCTCCCACTATCCCCAGCCCGGTGCTGGGATGCTCGGCCATGCACTAGGGGTTGTGGTACCAGAATGGGAAGCATGGTCACCACAGATGCAGAGCCACCCTCCTCCCTCAGGGCTGACACTGCTCTGGGTTAGGAACCAGCCTGAGGGTATTGCCTGAGGGTATTTGTGTCTGGATGCCTCTGTCCTGCCAGGTTTGGTTTGCAGCAGGGCTCAAGACCACTGACCTTCCTGCATGTCTGAGCAAGGAGCCTGATTTCTGCTTGTTGGCAGCAATACAGCATCAGTTGGCTCTTTGGGAGAGGAACTCATTGCCTGTGTACAGGACTCACCTTTACCTTGCACAAAGCTAGGGAAGAGCCCTATGAATTTAATAGTTTCTGTAAATATTTCTAAACCCAGAAAGCACTGACACCACAGTCCTTCCTGGCTGCAAAATATCTTGCATCAAGGTCAAAACCCAGGACTAATGACACACTGCTCTGACATCAGCCCCTGGCTCTCTATGGGTGCACGCTCCTTCTCAGGCACTGCATTTCCAACACATCAGATACAGCAAGGTACAACATGGATGGTGCTTCTGCAAAGAAATTTCTCCACTGGACAAATGCTTTCTGCATCCTCCTGCTGCTGCCAGGAGTAAAGCCAGGCTGTGCTCAGAGCAACCGCATGAGTTATTTCTAGATCCTAGAGGGAAGGTATCAACTTGTGGTCATCCTTTGAGATACAAGCACAAAGCATCCTATAAATTGACAGCAGAGTCAGAGTACATTAAGTAAATATCTGCCTATTTGCTCAGCTTCAAGTTTCCACAAGAGCCTGAAGGGGAAATAGCTTTTCCTTGAAAAACAACCATGAGCCACTGTTTTCCTGGCCAGGTCATCCCTCCTGGTGGTAGTGGAACATCTTCACTTTAAAATTTAAATTGATTTAGGGCCCATCCTCCGAGTAGCATTCTTTAAAGGGACTATTGTTATTGCGCATTGGAAAAGAGCCCGTTTCAGCAAACATGCCCCATTAGCAGTGATTTATCTGCACTGCCACATTTTTTCATTAATCTTCATTTCAAATCCATTTTTCTCTCCTGCACAGCCAAGAAGTTCACATTCCCGACCGGCACCAGGTGTTCCCCAGGATTACATCAAACACCCCCATGGCTCACAGCAGAAAAACTACCCAGCAAACCTTGGGAAGAGCAACAGGAAGGCAGCAGCTGTGCTCATACCGTTGTCGCTACACGAAGCCGGCAGCCTCATCAGGCTCTTCACTTTAAGGACCAAGCAAATATTTAACAAGTTCCCCTTGCACTGTACCAGAGTTCATTATCCAGTCTCCTGAGCTCCTCCAGTTAGTAATATCCACTAATTGATGTGATTTGGCACTTGGCCATAGTCAAATTGATTTGTAGACCAGCAGGAGGTGGCAGATGCCCTTTACACTTGAGAAAAGTGGCATGTGGCTTTGTTTGCCACCTGCTGCAAGGGGATGCCACTGCAAGAGGTGCCTTTTAGGAGTGCAGGAAGCAGGTCTGACTCCTTGGTGTTCTCTGACCACAGCTGCTGTTAGGTGACAAGGTGTGACTGCTTGGGTATCACTCCAGCCATAAGATTCACCCTCCCTCCTTGATCCCAGGGAAGCTGGTGCACAGGGTGAGAGAAATGGGGAATTCTCATCTCTAAAACTGGGGTAAGATGCATGAGGCATCTCCATGCCCTCTTCTGAGGGGTGCTCCAACACAGGCTCCCCTTCTCAGAGCTGGCACTGATCTTGGTTCTAGGGTATGGGAAGTTGTCTCTGCTTGAGTAAGGGCAGGAGGAGTAACGACAACCAACCTGCTCCCAGAGCAAGGGGAGGCTGCAACCTGCTGGGGTTTAGTTCCAGGAACCTATCAGTGCTGCAGTGCAATGGTTGAACTCCAAAGCCTGCATAGGTTTTCTTTCCAAGATGCAGGAGTTCAGTGCTGAGCCCTCTTGGTTGTCATTAGTCATTTATAGACGGGTTGTTTGGGTTTTTGGTACCATACAATTTCTGCTTTCACTGTTTTCAACGATTGTTGGTTTGTCCACTACTTTTTTTGTTTTGCTTTCATGCTTTCAGTTATATTATCATATGTGTAAATTGCTTTGTTACAAATTAATGTAGGGCATAGTCATGTAACTCTTTTACTCAAGATGCTCTATAATTTTTTTAGCATTCATATGCAACTTGGCTTCAAGATTTTACCTCCAGCATATTAATACTGGAACAAAAGGAAGTCAGCATGCAATCCCGGCTGTTATCATCAACCCAGTACTCTGAATATTTAAGTTACTTGAAAGCCTCCTTTTACAATTATACAAAAAACCCCATTCATATAGTAGAAGAATTAAGAATCTCACTTTTCAATCATTTTATTCCAACAATTTAAAGCTACCATTGAAACCCTTTTCTTATCACACCAGAGAACCACATTTATCTTAAGGTATTTATTGATGATTGAAAACAACAAGATTCTAATCACTTGTATAAAAATAATAAATCAAATAAAGCTTCATGACTGTTAGAGATGGAGGGAAAGATCCTTCTCCTCAGATGTCACATTACTCCAGTCATCATGGATCTGACAGGGCTGGAAGGATTTTTCCTGAGCACTGGCCAAATCCCACGCGGAAGCCGTTGCCCTGGCAGTAACCTAGGGCCAGAAAACAACAGACAGCTTGTTCTGTAACGAGAGTAGGATTTTACCAGGAATAAAAGTCAATAAAGGCATAGAGAGACCAAAACCAAGTGGAAACATTTCAGAAATGCAATGAAGGATTAAAATAAGGGTTCAGGTAGCACAGGAATATATATAAAAAAAGGGAAAAGAAGCACAAAACGTAAAACATGGCAACAGTGAGTTCAGTGGATTGATCCAAGACCAAACAAGATGTGCAACATTCTTGTTTTCAAACCTAACTTGCAGCATCGTCAATCTAACTGGTAAGCTGATTCGCTGTCTGGCCCAGCCTTGCAATTAATCAAGTAAATCTGGATTCTCTTTCTGCAGCATTAGGACTGCTCCCAGGAGATCAAGATGCTTATGGTCAGAAAGATGATCATTAAACCCCCGCAAAAAGCAGGAGCTGCCCTTACATAACCTGTTTCACTTGCTAAAACCAAGTAGTTTAGCTCCATGAGAAACTCAGCATCTGTCTCAAAATATTCATTTATCCTCTATTACATAAACAAGCACTGAAGATCTGCTGACTGCTGCTGAACTTACCAGACTGTGACAACATCTCTAGCTACAGGATGATTCAATCTCTCCCTACTCCTGCGTGATAGGACGGATGACATTTGGATGGAGATGCTGCAGTGCCTCTTGTTGCCATGGGCCAGCTGAGCTGCTCCAGAAACAGCATCCACTAATAAAGCCGCAGGTGAAGGAGAGGAGGGGACAAAGCCAGGGGCTTCTGGCCCATCTGGGAAGACTATTCTGGGAAGAAACAGCTGAGGAGATCTACTGTAGCTCTCCACCACAATATCATATCAGAGGAAGGACACAAGTGGAATATGCTGCATTTTAAAGACTGATTTTCACAGTTAAGAGATGGACTTTCCTGAAATAATGGAATACATCACCATCCCTGCACGTGATAAAAAACAGCTGCCTTTAAGGAGCCAAGAGGGAGCTGAACAGAACAGACCTTAACTCCAATTCCCACCCTTAGCATGGATCAGTGGAAACCTCCTCCAAGGAAGAGGAGGATGGGTGGCTCAGGGCACAGAGCAGCCAAAGTTATTGCAGCATGAGGACAGACCCTGCCAGCACTAACCAACCACGCAGCTCTCACAGCCAGGCTGAAATGAAGTGTTTTCAAGGACAGCAGTGTGTCTAAGTGCTTGAGTAACAGCCCACAGACACCGCCTCTGTCTCTGCTGGGTAATCCCCAATTTTAAGCAATACTGGAGCAAGACACTTGCTTTAAGGCTCAGCTCAATTTCCATTTGTTTCATTAGGCTTCAGTGCCAGCTTTCCTTTGAGTGCCAGCTTATTATTTTAGCCCAGTTTAGTTATCCTTGCTGTCAGCTACAATTTAGAGCAGTACCAAGGAGCAGCACATTTAACAAAGAAAGCCTTGTGCTGCCAGCACAGCAGAGTGCCAAGGAGCTACAGGGAGATGTTTGCAGCCGGCTGCAGCAGATCATCAGCAACCTTTCCCTCCCAGTGCTCTCTTCTGAGATTCACTTCTTGGGAAAAATACATTTCTCTCATTTTATGTGTTAGGGCTCTGAAATAGCTCCCACAAGGGGAACGAAAACACAAAGTTGGAATAGGAGACTAGAAATTATGGGTTAGGCATTTGGCATGAGATAATGGTGCTGCCTCAGGAGGGGATGCAATAGCCCTGGTCCTGCCTCATGGGTGCTTTAAGACAGTGGACCTGCCATACATCATCCAATAGGAGCAGAGCCCAAACTATCCCACCAGAGAGTCCCAGAAGCACCTGGCTCTTGTGAACAGCCCAATGCCCTGATCACTACAATCATAAACTGCTGCTAGTGTAAAATAGCACAGCAAATTGATGAACAAGAAATTGTCCCACTGGGGCAATGATGCCTTCATCCACACTAACAACACCATCATCATGCTATCTTTAAAGATTAAAGATACTCAGGATTTAAAGTATTTATTCAAGTAGCATAGCTTGCTCTGGACACGAAGAACAACATGAGTCATGGCCTAGTCCCATTTGGCTCTCAGCTGGCCACCTTATGCAAGCAGCTCCCAAACTGCTAGGTGCTCATTGCCAATAAGGATGTCAGCTTGTAACTCCAAAGGAATGATCATAATACCTAACTGTACTCTAATTTGGGGCTCCAGGCATAGTTACTGGAGAGAGATCTGTAGCTCTGGAGGGCATGTGGTACTCTGAGTTGCTGTAGGAGTGTCTCTGCGCTGAATATATAATGAGCCTATGGAGACCAGCATCAGATGCCTACTTGTTGCAGAATTGAGTAGTCTCTCAGTAGGTAGGGAAGCTAAAGGATGTTAGAGGTGCTGGAGACTCCTCAGTTTCATCCTCTACAGCTCTCTCCAGCACATCTCAGTCTCCAGTTGCCTCAGCATCTTCCTCTGAAAAACTGGCAGCAGCACCATGGCAGAAACACTATTTTCAAAGCTATTGCATAGGCTGCCAGACATGTTCCACATGCAAACATGGACTGTAATGGCAGCAGCACATCCTCTGCTTCTAGTCCCAGGATATTCTTGCCCATAATGGCAAATGTACCTCCATCATCCCCTTAGCACTCTCACACAGGCATAGCAAGATCCTTAAGTACTTAGCAAAGCAAATAATCTAGTTCAGACAGCATTTATAGCAGGGCAATTGCTATCCACCCGATTTTGTCTCCTGACAGGTTGTTCCTGACAGGAAAGGAGTTAGGAACAGCTGCACTTGTGTGGCAGGTATGTACAGAACAGCCCATCTCCCCACCAGGTGCTTACACTACTGGCATTAATCTATGGGAACATGTCCTTGGTGCAGTGTGAGAGCAGTTGTTCAGCTATTACCTGTCAGAATGATTTCATCTCCGTCCTGCAGGAATTTACGAGACTGCCCCCTGCCAACAGGGATTTCTTTTGTTCCATTCCAGGACAGCTCCAGCATGGAGCCAAAGCTCTCTGGCTCCTGCAGCAAGAGTTCAGAAACAAACAAACAACTTTTTAGTGTCTGTCCTGCTGTTAAGCTACTTGCTGCTGGAAGGAGACACACATTAGCTCTACAGACCATAGTTTTGCTGTTGGTTTAATTCATGGATACATAACGCTTGTTTTCCTGCTTTTGCATTTTAATCACTTGCTCGCTATAAGCTGTCATGCTTACAGCTGTGTGTTTAACATAGTGCTAAACCATGTAGAAGTAGTTTGGGCCTGCTGCAGAAACAAATGGAAACAAAATGAGGGCTCTTCTACAAATCCAGTGCTTTTATGTAGTCACATTTTGGGTTTTCTAATTACATTTGTTCTTCAGAAGAGCAAAGCTGGAGAGTGTTTGCAAGTCTTTAATGTCAATCTGTATTGTCAATAGTTTAATTGTAAATACAGTAAATTGTAATGTCAATAGTTTAAAGGAAGCAACAAGCACTTCAGAAATGCTCAAAATGGAAGTGCAGGTATCCCAGCTTAGAAACAACTTACCTGAGGGTGTCTTTCAGACAGCACAAGCCAGATTTATAGTTGATGTTTCTGAAAATGCAAGCTGCCCACATACTGCAACAACTGTCCCCACGGCAGTTCAAGGGGAATTACAGCTAGTGAAGTTATGTCTAGAGAAACTAGGAGTTACATCCATGCACCTTTTGTCTTCTCAGAAATCAAAAAGCTGCATTTCACAGAGTGCAAATGGGCCACGTGGATGCTTGTGCACAGAAATTAATTTGCATCTGTAGTGAAACTATTGTAAGGGGAAGGAGTACAGGAAAGATTTAAACCCCAAAACAACAGAAGACCCACCACTTTTCAGTGCGGTTTTGGGGCTACTCAAGCAGCAGCCTGGGAAAGAACTGCAGAGATTTTCATCAAACAGGACTCAGACTCAAACCCCACTCAGTCTGTTTTGGGCTGCTGACCAGTTCTCAGTGACTGTCATTATTTAAACACTCACGGGTCCACTGATTGTGCCAGAGGCCAGAAGATCGCCAGGTCTGAGATTGCACCCGTTGATTGAATGATGAACCAGCTGCTGCTTCATAGTCCAGTACATGTGCTGGAGGAAGGAGGAAGAGGAGGCTGAACAGGGAAGGACAGTCCTCTCTGCCATGCCATTAGGCTGTGCAGAATACATTACATTCTCAGGATGATGCTGGTAACACTGTCCCTACAGAAGAGTTCTCTTATTTAATCAGGAACTCTCAGTAGTTACTGTACCCTGGCTGATTGCTTTCTAAATGATGATCAGGAGCTGCTATGTGCATAAAACCCACATATTTTAACATGCAATTTGGTCCCTTAAAAATTCTTTTCTTTCAATTGGATGTCTTTTCTCCTCCTCTTCTTCCTTTTTAAGGCCAGCACTACTGACCCAGGATCCATTATTAAATCCAGTATTTTAATGGCTGTACAGAAAAATCTCCTTATTACTGATTTGCTGACTACTGATTTACTGATTAAGGTAATTGCTATGCAAAGAACCAAATGTGAATATAAAATTGACTGAGAAATCCTGCAGCTGGTACATATACCTCCTGGCTTCAGTCAGACTGCAAAGGCAGAGCCCCCACATTCCCTTTGCCTACCAGTCCTTCACTTCCAGCTCTCCCTGCTATATGAGCATGCAACTTGGGATGCTCCAAGTACCATAAAACAAGCAGCAGGAAGAGCTGCCCACTCAGGTGTTTCCATCTCAGCAGGGGTGAACTATCACCTCCACTCTTCTTCCTCCGTCCTCTATGCACACATGCACCAGGTGTGATCTTCAGCTAATGCAAAAATCAGTGCTGGAAATTGCCTAAGGCTGGAGCTGATGGCATCAGCAAGATTTCAAGCAAATAAAAGATGCCGGAGTCTTACCTTGAAATTGGATCTGCATATAGTAGCTGGCATGCTCATTCCTTCTGCTGCAGAAAATATAAAATAAGGAACAGAGAAGCAATTTGTTTGTGTTGGGTGAGCAATGTTGGAGTCCTTATTTTACAGATGGATGGAGACTTCTTTCATGATTGTGACCCTTAACAAGAAACAAGTAATGACATTTTCTATTGATAGGAAGGCTAGTATTTCATAGAAAACACATGCGCAAATGGTACTGGAGTACCAAGCTGCCCATTTCCTCCTCTGCTCTACTACAGGAGAAATACCTGGACTTACTGGTCAGCAGGGCCATGAGCTGGGTAAACATCTGAATCCCACACACCTCTGCTCTTCCCATGCCCTGCTTACCCCTGCCCATGCAGGCAAAGCCCACAGGGACACTTCTTATCATGAGCTGGGAGGTATTCTATCATTCTCTTCTCAGCACATTGCTGCATGGCCATTAGGGAGGAGAGTTTTGCCTCTTTCTCTGACAGAGGCAATCTGGGCACAGATGGAAACAGAACACTACAGAGCCAAGAGCAAATTGTCTGAAATCTGTGGTGGTTTAGCAACCCTTAAATGGCAATTTCACCTTCATAACCCACTCGGCATTGCCATACCTTTAATAGCAACAAAGAGCTTGATGTCAAAAGTGTAGGGTTCTTTATCCTGAAGGTAGGGCAGTGGCTTGGGATCCTAAAAGCAAATAAAAAGATATCATAGTCTAAGCAAACAGAAAGGAAAAATTCCGTAAGTCATCCCAATGACTTTTTGTGTAACCAAATGGTGCTGTACACCCCATTTACTTCACCATTGTGACTGCTCAGATTATTGGTTTCATGCACAGACATATAAAGACCTTTCTGAACAGATGGATTCTCTTGAATCCAATTCCTTTTTCTGCACTTTGGCTCCAAAAGCCTTCTCCATCACTCTGGCATGGATGCTAATCTGAAACAAACACAGTGCTAACACACCTTTGCTCTGTGCCTGCACAGAGAAGATAGTGAGTTCTCTGCAAGACTTTATTATCTTTTTCAATCTTAACTAAACATCTACATAATGCAGACATCTGGAAATCCTTGAACAAAGTGTTTTGGCTTGAGTCCACTCTCTCCACTGCTTGCTGGATGCTAAAGTGCTATCAAATGCTAACAAGAAGCTCTCAGATCAGTTTATTTTCAGGTGTTTTAAAGGAGATGATTTTTCTGCCCTGCTCAAGCAGGCAGGATGACAGCTCAGTGCACTCTGTGCCAGCACCAGTGACATCAATGAGCATTTGAACTGAAGGGCTCAGCATGCCTTTGTATGTCTGGAAGCAGGGTCACACTTGTAAACTCTATGAAGAAAGTGCTTGGCATTGATACAGCTCAGTGATTTCTCTTGATGGAACCTATCAGTTGTGCAGATTTTTTTCTAGCACTGCTTTTCCTTTATTTCAATCCTCTATTTTGCTAACCTGGACAGGATTTGGCAACACAAATGGCATGAGAGCTTCCATGGTAACAACCCAAGGGGAGATGGTGGTGCCAAAGTTCTTGCCCAGGAATGGACCCAGAGGAACATACTCCCATTTCTGGATGTCACGAGCTGGGAAGAGAAAATTCAAAGCAATGCTGTTAAATACATCCTAGGAGTTACACAGAAATCACCACCTGTGAAAGGGTAACATGGATCGCAAATTCTATCACCACCCTTTTCTAGCCATGGGGCCCAAATCCCGGTTTATATCCACCCCTTTCAGACCCTCAAAACAATTTTCTCAGACCAACTAGATTAGTAATAATTAAAATGAGTCAGGCCATCCCCATATAACCAGCATTTTCATCCCCAGTTAGTTTATGATTTTACACCCAGCTAATGGCCCGTGCCTGTCGTAGAGCCAATTTCAACTAGTTAAATCTATGCAGAGACCAAGGGACTTGCCAAATCCTTTTCCTACTCCTGACAGTGGAATCAATCTTCTGTTGGAATCACCATGCTTAGGGCTGATCCATCCCTGTCCAGAAGAGACTAGACTGGTGTTAGCTCTTTCGTAAGTAAATAAATCTTCATTAGGCAGCATTTTCTAGTTCTACTGATTGATCGAAGATGGATTGAGACAGAGCCTGAGACATGCAGACAGCATTTCATGTTCATCCATTTCGGTTGTACCCAGTGGTTTCAATGATCACTGTCCTACTGCTAAAATACATCATTCATCCCTGTCTAAGTTTTCCCGTGACGCTGTAACCCCCTCTCCAGGCAGACTCCCGCAGCACCGGTTACCGCTCCAGTCATTCATAAGGACCATCCCAAAGATGTGCTCCTGGGCTCTGCTGATCGGAATTGGCTCCCCAGACTTGTTTCCAGGACCTACAAAGAACGCCTGAAATTGAAAAGGGAAATATTGATCAAGGAAGATTTTGAAGCTAAAACTCTTTACTGCACAGAAGGTTACAGGCACAAGCAACAGAGGCAAGATGAGTAAAGGCATCATTTACCATACACAATTAGTTGTGGCAGCCCCATCCCTGGCAATGTCCAAGGCCAGGCTGAATGGGGCTTGGAGCAGCCTGGTCTACTGGAAGGTGTCCCTGTCGATGGCAGGGGTTTGGAACTGGATGAGCTTTGAGGTCCCATCCAACCCAAACCATTCTATGGTTCTATGAAAATTCTTTTCCTTCCCCTCCATGCAGCTGGCAGGTTTGAAACATGTAAGAGCACTGTGTTGCTAAGAGATAGTCATTATACAAGGTCACAACATTGACAAAACGCAGGAGCAAAAATGGTCCCTCCTAATTACAATCTGGATGCAGAACAGGTATGCCCACTGAAATTACTCTTTTTGCTGCAGACATTGAACAGGAAAGATTAAAGTAGTCTGCAGGCCTGGTGAATGCACTGGGGCTTGTCACAACAGTGGGAAAGAGGAGGCAGGTAGAGAAATGTGCCTCACTGAGTACAGGCCATGAACTGGGTGTCAGTACTTGCCTCCTTAGAAAAAGTACAGCCTGAGCATGTGGCAGAGAATTCTGCAGGGAATCTCAGCTGTCTCTTTCTGCCAACAATATGGAAACTTTTGATTCCAAAACTTCCATCAATCTAAATCACCTCTCACAGCAGCCAGCAGTAAAACTCAGGCTGCAAAGCAGAGGTATGGAAGCATCTCATGTACCCCACTGGATGGGACTGCCTCCCCATTTATAGCATTGATCTGCAAAGCATACAGCATTACAGGATTTCACTTCATTTTTAGTATCATTTCCCTTAATATTAAACTTCTTCCATTTATTTTTTAAGGAGAGACATGAGAAATAAATCATATAAATCACAACAAACAATCTTATAAGGCTCCTTCTGGACCAGACTAAGCCACAAGAAGACACACCTTCCAAGGATGTTTTGTTACAACACAGGTTTCATCTGTCCGGGCAGAAGAATGAGGAATTTGAATCACACTCCCAAGAACTCTCAGCTTCCTCTGCTCTGGACTCAAGGCACAGACAGCCTGCACTCCCAAAACCCCCAGAGTCCATTAAAACACCCTGGCTGCAGTGTTAAGGTAGCAGATACCACGTAACAGGTTGTGGTGTCTGATAAAAAGAATTACTCCTGCCTGCTTCCAGACTGCTTCAGTAGTGCTCAGATTTGGCCAGATGACCCATTTCCAGCCCAAAAGCAGTGTTAGCCAACCACTCAGTGAGCTAATGCACCCTGCAACTCATCAGAAGGGTAAGTTTCTCCTATGGAGCACTTTTATTACCTGCTGCACAGGATGCTCAAAGGGAATCACAGGAATGGACCTTATGCAACATCATTTTTAGAAGAAACTAAACTTTCCTTTTCTTCCCTGTTTCTACCTTAATGCTTTTCAATGCTATGGAAAACCAATGGTACGGAAATACACCATCTTACCATTTCTAACTCAATATCCAGACGCTTACATGCACCAAACACTGGAGGTTTATCTGTAGGTAGGAGAAAAAGCATTTTAAGACAGGGAGGTAAGTAAGGAAATAAAAGTATCAGACAGAAGAAACAGAGCAACTGGCGCTACTTGGAGTGCAATGACAAGATGGACTTAACTCAGGACTTTCCATTGTCCTGACCCCAGGATGGGCTTTACAAGGCACCCCAGGCCCTTCCTCTCTACCACTCTGTGATGTGGACGAAAAATAAAAGATAAAATAATAAGAAGTCCATTAAGAGCCTCTTATGGACTCACCATTGTCAGGTCTCATTTGTCCCACAGGTCTCCGGATGGGCGTCCCAGACACCACAACAGATGATGCCCGGCCGTGATAACCAACAGGTAAGTGCAGCCTTGGGAAAAAGCATCACAGAGCATGGGTCAGCTGTGTAACCATTGCCACCACCAGCACCAGTCTGGGGTGGAAACACCATTGGGGTGCAAGGAGAGGGGTCTGCCTAGATGGGCACAGACATTTACACCTTACTTGCTCTGATATAAAGACGCGAGAGAACTATAATCCAAAGGCATGTAGCAGTCTTAATGCACTTCTGTGCCACTGCTCCATTTAATTCCTTGGAGCTTAAACCCAGCTTTCTTGTCACTCAGTAAAACCAATTTCTTAGGTAAATCTGCCCTTGAACCAGACAGCCGCATCATAGTTCGTGTGGCTGCTGCAATGAAATGCAGTGCAGACTCAGCTAAGCCTGGGGAAATGTGGTTTTCAGGTCTAGCATCAAACTCTGGGCAGCACAGATTCTCATCTGCTATGAACTGAAACCAGTATTTTCCTGAAAGACTACTCATATCTTTAAAAAATCCTATATATGCACAGATAAGCATACAAAATAATACTGCACCAGAGGAAAACTTGAAGCACCCACCAGTTAGGCATCAAAGCATTCTCCTTCCCCCTGAACATGATCCCAACGTTTGTGGCATGTTGGCGTGAAGAATAGAAGTCAGTGTAATCTCCTGCATTAAAAGAAACCCATAAAATAGGGATCAATGGAAGGAAAGCCTCTCACCTGATGGGGCTAAAGCACATTGTACACTGCTGGCAATGAGAGGAGAAAAGGAGAGAGCGAGAGCACTAAGCATGGAGCAGTATTTAATATTACTAGAAAAGGGGTGTAATGAATAGCATAAAGGAGGCCATTAACAGTTCACCTATAGATTCTGAACACAAAGCTGGCCTTTTTGTTGACGTCTCCAGTAGAGAGAAGGGGGAAAAGCGCAAGGGCATCAGGCACCAGCCGCTTTCCGGAGGGAACGGGTCCCGGTGCTCTATACCAGCGGTACCAGGGAGAGAACCGACTCGTTCTCAGGACATCTGCTGCCCTCTGCCGCCATCCCGGCAAACAGCGTCCCTGCGCAGGCCAACGGGGTGCGGTGGCTTTGGGGAAAACTCCGCTTGGGAGGGGGCATTTACATGACGTTAGGCTGTTTTACAAGATTATTAAGTAATCCTGCAACCCCTGCAGCCGGTGCCTGCAGGGCAAACACGAATCATGCACAGCACAGAGCTGAGTGTAAATGGAGTGGAAATCTAAATCACAGAATGGTTTGGGTTGGAACAGACCTTGAACCTCATCCAGTTCCAACACCCTGTCAGGTGCAGGGACACCTTCCACTAGATCAGGTTGCTTCAAGTCCCTGTGTCCAACCTGGCCTTAAATACTGACAGGGATGGGGCAGCCACAACTTCTCTAGGCAACCTGTGCCAGTGTCTCACCACCCTCATAGTAAAGAGCTTCTTCCTAATACCCCATCTCCCCTCTGCCAGTTTAAAGCCATTCCTCCTCGTCCTGTCACTATGTGCCCTTATAAAAAGTTCCTCCCCAGATTTATTGTAGGCCCTTTAGGTATTGGATGCCTGCTAAAGTAACTTGTGGCTACATGACCCAGCTGATGCCATGCTGCCAGAGCAGCAGTCTCATTCACAGTGCTCATAAGTACAAGGAGCCAGCCATGTTTTGACACGGTATATTAAATCTGAAACTGTTTTAGGAAGGCATCATGTCTATGGAAACCCATCACAGTTCCTCTGGGCCTGGGTGAACTTTGTCCCAGACCAGAGCTGTGCTTCAGTCAGCCCAGTGGGAACAGAGCTGGGCTGGGAAATGGGCAAGTTCACATCCCTGCTCCTGTGAAGGTCACAGCCCTTGAGTGATTTTGATCAAGTTGGTTTGGGTCCAAACATAAATTTCTGTTAAAACCAGGGAAATGTTTATATAGCTGTATGGATACACTAACTCCACAGTGTCCATGGTCTCATGGGAATGGAGGTATGACATAAGATGCAGAGTAATAGTCTGGGAGTGGAGACTCGTGTTCGTCTATGAAGCTATGCCAGAGCCTTGCAAAGCTTTGGAAATCTGGGTTATTTTCTGATGGCAAATGGGGAAAATATTGGAAACTGAACAAGTGTTCCCTCCCTCACCCTTGTCACAGAGACCTTTGGTGATGCCACTTTGATGACAAGAGTTATGGAGCACCAGGCAACTCTTGATTTAGTGACAATTACATCCAGGAATTTTCTGGTTGCTATTGAGCTTCCCCAGGCTTTTATTCTTCTGCCACAGACAGCACCTACCTTTCATTACACACAATAACACATTTCTGGCTCCTGCAAAGCTCATTCTGTGTCACAGCAATGATCTGTCTGTCTGAGCAAGCTGGAAATAAAGCAACTTCTCTAGGTGGGAGCAAAGGGCAGCACTGAGCAGCCCTGAGCTGCAGACTCACCGATGTGGGCTGGCAGATGCATCATCGCAGAAGCTTGAGGTACAAATGCTCTGAAATGGAAAACAATGATTTCAGCTCTCAGAAACCTGAAGCTTTCACCCATAAGAGGTTTATGAGTGTGTAAGAGACTGCTCTTTCTCCTCGCTCCTTCCTTGATTGAGTTTGCAAAGTCTTGCAGCAAAAAGGAACCTGTTACTGGGATGGTTGCGACCCCAGGAGCATCCATCAGGGTACAAATGAGGAGGGAGGTATGCCTGGGGCAATCTGGTTGGCATCCTTGGGGTGCAGAGACACACACCATGTACACAGCTGGGCAGGTTACTGCGGCATGAAAAGGATGACTTTATGGAACATGGCTCTCAGGTGCCTGATTCAAACTGCTGGGTCTGCTCATGGAAGATCCCTGCATCAAGCACAGGATTTACCCCTCTCCTGTATGAGTGCCTACATCACCCCAGCAAGATAGGGAGGAACACAGCTGCTTGCTGATAGGTGCATGCTTGCAGTGCTCAAAGCATCACTCCAGACAAACAAGGTGTGTGATCAATGGACCCACACACATTTCCCATCAGCAGAGCACAGAGCAGAGCACAGCCCTTCTCTCCCACTCCTGCACCAGCGCACTGTCCCTCATCTGAAGCTGATTTGTGACAACAGATTTGGTTTTAGCCAAGTAAGACAGTTTCTGAGGAGCAACTGGAGTGTCTCCCCATGCCAGCTGACACTCCAGGTGGATCAGTGCTGGAGAAGGTGGGAGAGGTGAAAGTGAGACCCTTTGCAGCTATGTCTTCCTCAAAGGCTGTGGTGGAAGGGATGTGGTCAGGGAGCCAGCCTGTCCCCAACCCTGCCCGGGTGACACCTGGATCCGTGGGCACTTGAAGCATTAATCACAGATGTAATTACAAAGGGGAAGCTCTCAGTGTGCTCAGAACTCAGTTAATCCCCATGTAGGTGGCAGGTGACCACATTCAGACCTTGGATGCTGGTGCCTTGCATCACCACGTGCTCTGGGCGATACAGGGCAGAGCTGACAGGCCACTGTGCCCCCCAGGACCCTCCGCTCCCTCACCTCCTCCGCAGCTCCGTGTTGTCCCTCAGGATCGGCTCTCCGGCTGACAGCAGCCTCTGGAGGAAAGTCCTTGCCTCTGTCCACGCCGCACGGCCCAGCCCCATGAAGGCGTTCAGGGTCGGCTGACAGGCAAGAGAGGTGGTGCATAAATGATCACATTCTGCTTAACCTTGGCATGCATAGAAGATGATGTCCTGCACTTTCATCCAGGGGCTGGATGCCTGTGGGCTGGGTTATGTGGTGGTGGTTGCCCAGATTGCCCATCCTCCCTGTTCATAGCCACCTGCACTGCCCTCCTCCCACCACCAGTCCTCTGAAGCAAGATCTGCTGCATGTCTGCATCATACCCCTCCTAACACTACATCAGACCTCAGCAGCTTTGCTATCTCACCTAGCTGCAACCAGAGGTCATCTGTATTTAATTTTACCCTTAACCACCCTCTCTGTCATTAAAATCCCACCTGACACCTTGCCATGAAAGGTTGAAGGCACAAGCAGGACTGAAGTGATGGCTAACAGCTTTGTGTCAGACCCCTGCATTGCCAAAGACTGATGAGACTTTCAGAAGAAACATTCTTTGGACCCCCCAATGCCTCTGTTGTCCTCACTTCTAAGTGTGATGAGTTTTCCTTGCAGCAGAGCCCTGATGACACATTTCCAGTTCATGTTGATCATCTCACCACAAGTTGCTAACACCACAAATTGGAAATTAGAACAAGAGACTGATAAATACCTGGTCAAAGACATGCTGGTGTTTGGCAAGAGCTGGTCCATTGAACAGATGTTTAATGACACTGAGATCCAAGATCTGGTCTCCAATCGCTACCCCAAGCCTGTGCCTAGGCTGAAAATGAGTGAGAGGAGTGGGGGAAATGAGGAAGAGTTTGTGCTTGTACCCACAAAACCTCCAAAGAGGGCATGGGGGAAGACAGTGACCACAGAAAGTTTAATCCATCAGGGACAAGGGTCTGACATCACAGCAATTGACCATTAAAAGCTAGCTGATGAGGCTGGCTGCTGAAAGGCACTAAGACTTGAAAGCAGAGCATTATTGCAGACTCCCTGCAAATGGGTGGGAAAAAGCTCTCTCCTTATCCCCACTTATTTGGGGGAAGGCCAGGACAACCAGCAGAGGTTTCTCTCCCTGCTCCCTTTCCCCCAGAAGTATTTGCCCACCCCTCATTAATGAGCAGCCCATACACCTGAAATAGCCTGTGAAGTAGGAAAATGCTATTCCTCCTTCTACAGGAAGGGAAATGAAGCACAGACACCCTGTGGGCAGAACTGATCTCATCCCTAAAGCCAGGTAATTAGAGAAAGAGGCATATCTGCACTGCAGTTCCTCCCCAAAAGATGGAGAGTGACCCAGACTCTACTGCAATACCAGGAAAGCAGCGAATCTTGCTCAGCCACACTATTCTGTATCACATCAAACGAGGCTGCTCTGCAGAGCCCATCCTCACCCCATGCAAGGAGCCCATGACCTGCATGCAGACTTAGTCTAGATCTCACTGCAGGAACAGCTTCCCACGTGCACGTTGCATTCACCACAGATGCAACCTAAGACACAAAGACCCCGTTCATCTACTGCAGCTCTGGCAGGGCTGGTGCTAAGCGCATGTGGAGCCAGTGGTGACGGTGCGGGAGCAGCAGGGATGGTCCCATTGCAGCTCTGCCCCAGCTGGATGTGGCTATAAAGATGATGCTGCATTCAGAGACCAGTTGCAATTATTTGTGGTCTTAGGCAAATAAAGACAACTAAAGGGAATAACCATCTATGAATTTGCATGCTATTAAACTCTTTTTTTCAACCTTTAATTTCAAAGCAAGATTCCAAAAGTGATAGTATTTATTCAGCAAACAATCCTGCAGAAAAACTTAAAGGTCATGTCAGGTTAATTTGTAACTGGGATAGTCAGGAATGACATGAACAGCTTTGGTTTGAAATCATTAAGATACTGGGCTACTTTTAGAACACTATTTTCCCAGATCATTTCCGTAAGTCCTTGCCTGCCTTTGCATGAAGTTTGAGTGAAGATGTTTTCTTCAGAGGACAGCTACTGGAGAAGGCAGAATAATAATCCAAACTCACTAGATAACAACACATACCCCTAGGAAGAGATTAAAGGAACCATCTTGGGCTTATCTTTGGAAAATGCCACATCAAAAAACCACAATCTTCCGGTTTAAATCCTTGTTTTTAAACCTGCACAGATAAGCCGAGACAGCAGAAACCAGGAGATAATCATGAAGTTTCCTTTAGCAATGATAAATAAATTCTCCACTTTTTCTTTCTGATACATGGCTCTTTTCTCTTTCTCCAGGACACATTGCCAGGGCTCCATCCCAGCGGGCACTCAGAGGTGTGAGGTTCATCTAGGCCCAGTTCTCATGAAAATGGGAATTGGAAGAAAGGTTGAACTGTCTTTTCTTATGTGATCATAAAATATAAAGCCTGAAGCTGGCTCAATCCATAGCCTTTGGGCACAGCTTTCAATGCAACACACTTTTACATGTTTACTGCATCATTGCTTAAACATCTGCCAATAAAATACAGTGGGTCAGCTCCAAAGACAGAATTGAAACTGATTTTGTTCCTTGGATTAATGCTTTTGCAGGCACCAAACTCACCCAGAGCTGGTGACCAGAAGAGAAGACAACATGCACTTGCAAATACAGTGGTTTTCAATTCAGACTCATGCCACTCCATGTTGTATAAGAGGGACTGGGCGCTACAGAACTAACAGCAAATTAAAATAAACACTTACTGCGTCTTTTTTAGGGTGATGGTGTGATTACACTCAGTCACAAAGAAAATGAGGCGTTTAGTTACAAAAAAGTCCATGCAAACTGTGCTGTGCACAGTGAATGGCTCCAGCAGAGATTTAAAGGTTTACACAAGCTGAAACCACCCAGACCTACTGCACGTACTAGTCAAAACATTCCTCCTAAGTATTAACGCATTCTTTTGTGCAATTTTAAAGATGCTTGATCAAAACAACCACACTTAAACAAGTGTTTTTCTGTCAAGTCAGGAAGCCCATGCAAGCATCTCAGGCTGGGAAGTTTTTCTTCCTCACTGGTTGCTCCTAGTCACAGCCTCAGAACAATCACAACACCCCAAGGGCAAAGTCTGCTGTTACTCACCTCCTCCTCGGTGGAGAATACGCCATAGGGGAGATTTTGGAGAGGAAAATCTGAGTCCTTGTCTACCTGGATGAAAGACATGCTGACCACCGAGCGGCTCCTGCTCGCATAGGAGAACCCCACCTCAGGCCTTCCTAGGAAGAAGATCCTCTCCAGGTGTTGCAACATGAAGCAGCAAACCCCACCCTCCATCCTCAGCCCCAAACCAATCCCTGACCCGCCTCCATCCCACCCCTCTGCCTGCTCTCTCTGGCAGCAGTTAATAAGTGCCAGAGGCTTTCCTGAGGCAACAGCTTGTCAACTGTTCCCATCAAGGTAGAGACCAGGGGAGAAACTCCTTGAGTAACCTGCACACAGAGCTGAGTCCTTCTTTTACCAGGTACATCACTGCAGACAGCTCTAAAGCCACAGGTATCTCTGCTCATTCACCCTCCAAGTGGTTGGTAACATGCCAGAACAATGGTGATTTTGCCCATGTGGAGCAGCTCTTCCACCAGGAACTCTGCAACCCTTGGGAAGTTGCACAACTTGCACCTGAAACTGCACTTTGGGTGCTTTTTGGTTTTGAAATACTGCACCCGAGTCCTTCATTTTCTCCAGGTAGCTCCAAACCAGGCATATCCGTGCAACCCCAAAGAGGCTGGTCTGCTCCCAGCCCCGGCTTGCTTCCAGCTGCAGGGTAAAATTCACCCATATTCAGGAAAAATAGAAGCCAGTGAGGATATACCTTTGAAATTAGAATGAAATACTGAAAACCACCCCTTTTCAATAAAAATAATTAGATGCCTGTGACTGCCAAGCCAAAGAACTGGTTTCCTGCTCAACTTCCTTTGCAAAGGAGACTGTTAGAAGACTTGTTAGAAGAAATGCAGCAAGCTGTACAGGCAAATACTTGGTGTAAGATGACACAACAGCATCCATCACAGCCCATCTATGACAGCTCTTCACTTGTGGAGACACAAGCTCATGTGGTGCTGTTTGAAAGGGCATCTTATGTAAAAAACACAGTGACTTGCACGAACTTCTGTACCTACAGTACAACTCCATTCCACTGACTGTTGGAAGTCTTTTTAACACAGTGAAGATGTTTATTCCAAAATCAAAACAAAACGATCTTAAAAGCATGTTTCAGATGCCCAGTGTGCATCTCAAAAAGACAGATTTCATCAAGTGCTTTGTAGTGCTTTAAATGTGCTGGTATCAATTAAAATAGTCATCTGCTATGATGATGACACAAAATCCAAAGCTTCACTAGTTGACTAGGCTGAGCAGCAGATCAACCACGATAACCCAGAGCCAATGCCAAAGTAAATAAAGGTGACACACAATTCTTAAGTGAGGGAAAGGTGCGTTTCTCCTTGTAAATGCAAGCTTCTATATGAGGGCCACATACTCTTTCAATATTCTGAACTCAGAAATATGCACAAGCCAGGCCAAAGCAGGTTTATCAGATTGCTTTGAGAGTGACAGGTCTGCAATGGGAATTGTCTGACTGCGATCTGCTTGTCAGTACTGTGAAGGCAGTGCAAGGCAAATTTCCTCTTAACTGTGTGCAGTTATGCTTCCTACTATATAATCAGGGCCCAGAAAGTTATTGCTTCATGAAGTGGAGTATCTGAATTCCAAAGACAGTGCTGTTCTTGTCCTCCTTCTTTCAATCCTTCAGATACCAAGAAAATACAAACATGATGATGGGTTTCCCTCCACTAAAATCTACAGTGCCTCCTCTCTGCTTGGCCCATAAGTATCACTATCAGATGAAAGGTAGACTGGAGGGTAGGGCCTCTAGGGAAAAGCACACTCAGGAAAAAAAGAGACCAAAAATAGGGAAGATGGAGTCAAACTGAGGAGTAAAGAAGAGGGAAGTAGCAGCAAAGACAGAAGTGAACCAAGAAATACCCATGAAAGACAATGCTGCTGCTCGTCCATGCTCTGCACTGTGTTAAGAGGAAGTTCAGCAAATGCTGAGAAACTACAGGATCTTTGACTCAGTAGCAGAACATTACGGAAACTTGATGGAAAGAGTTATTTATTCCCTCCTTTACTATAAACCTCATGTGCTTTATAGTTTGTGGTTAAGCCAGTTTTGCAAGCACAAGATACTTTGTTTATTACTGGGTCTTGCAGATTACTTTCTATAGCTGGCTGATAGAGAAAGCTCCTTCTGCTGCAGTGTGCTTATATGCTAAATGTGGTGCTGTATCTACTAACTGCAAGCCATAGCTCTTAAAAAGCATTCAGAATTTTAAAGGATGGAGCCAGCCTTGATTAAAAATTAAATGTTTTAAATAAAGCCATGCAATCTCATTTATTTCACAAATACTTTAAAGCAGCAGCAAGTCACCAAGTGAAATTTCAACTGCAGATCAGTACCATCTGGAGAGGAATTAGGTCTACTTTAGTGTACCATTATGTGTGGTGATAAGCAGCACTGGTTGGCACTATAAAACCACTCAACCTTTGAGTTATACAGATAACCAGGGTGTTGCAGGGTGGAAGCAAAGACTCACCTGACCGAAGAGGCAGCTGGGAAGGAGGAAACTGAGTACACCTTAAGAGGAGAGCAGAAGAACAATTTCTCCTACTCCCAGATGAGTATCACTTTGACACCTGTAGATCCACCAAGAAGCAAGCACAGGGCAGTCGTAGCAGTATCAAAGTATTGAAGTCCACAGACTGCAAACCTCAAAAGTAGGGATATCTCACGGGAGAAACCATCTGAAGAACCATTCTTTTGCCTAACTTCAAGGAGATTTCTGCAGCACTGTCTAACAGTGGATAACAAACCCCACAGCTGCATTTCCTAGAACCAGAATCATGTGCACAGATCTAAAAGCCCAGTCAGAGGCCGCACCCGTTTTTACCTGTAGATCTGCCCCCAGTTTAAGTACACTGTCACAGATTACCCCTTCACCTGCACATCAGTGGCACAATGCACAGAGAACACCGTGGGCAGAGTGTATCAATGCACAAGGTAGAAAGCTCCTGGAAACTCTGGTCTCTCTGATATGTTATAGGCAAAAAAAGTAATCAGAAGTTAGCAGGCACTGGATATACATTGTCTCTATGAATAAATACGCTAAGTAAAGGAAGCACCAACAGAAGGTCCCCATGAAAATAAAGCAAGAGACATCCAGGCTACATATGCCAGTGACAGCCACAAGGGCTCCAATTTTCTTAAGTTTTATTTAATCAAAGTTAAGACGTGGATAAACATAAATACAGCACAGGTACTTCAGATCATTCTTCATATTTGTGTACAGACAGACTGATGGATATAACCCCAATGAAACCTGCAGTCAGTGAAGTGCATACAGCCTTCCCCCCACACACACACAAACAAAACCCAATTTAAAAAACAAAAACAAAAATAAAAAAATAAAATAAAAAAAAAAAAAACCCAAAAAAAAAC
>NDXB01009165.1:67878-99958 GCA_002631895.1 Agapornis roseicollis
GGGGGGGGGGGGGGGAGGGGAAACAACCAGTGTACCAGCAATAAGGATGTTAAGCCAATATAGTTAAAATCACCCACTCAGCCATTTTCCTTCACACAATCAATTTGTGGTTTGGTTATTTCCTAAACTGAATGCCAGTGTGCCCAATTATTACACCACTACAGTTCAAAGGTGAAAGGTTCTTCTATAGGTATTTTATGCATCTGAAGGGGGCCGATAGGGATAGTGGAGAGGGACTCTTCATTAGGGACTGTAGTGACAGAACAAGGAGTAATGGGTTCAAACTTAAACAGGGGAGGTTTAGATTGGATATAAGGAAGAAATTCTTTACTGTTAGGGTGGTGAGGCACTGGAATGGGTTGCCCAGGGAGGTTGTGAGTGCTCCATCCCTGGCAGTGTTCAAGGCCAGGTTGAACAAAGCCTTGGGTGGCACAGTTTAGTGTGAGGTGTCCCTTCTTATGGCAGGGGGGTTGGAACTGAATGATCTTAAGGNGAGGCACTGGGTTGCCCAGGGAGGTTGTGAGTGCTCCATCCCTGGCAGTGTTCAAGGCCAGGTTGAACAAAGCCTTGGGTGGCACAGTTTAGTGTGAGGTGTCCCTTCTTATGGCAGGGGGGTTGGAACTGAATGATCTTAAGGTCCCTTCCAACCCTAACTATTCTATGATTCTGTGATTCTAAGATACTAACACTGTTCTTGTAATAGCTATGTCCTAATATCCTGTATTACAAATAGAGTTATAAACTTGTGATATTTGCTGCATATGACTAGTCTGGGAAAACACTCAAAACCCTTCTTACATGTAATAGCTGTGGCATAAAATACAGAATATTAGACTGATTTATGATGTGCATTTCTAGCCCAAATCAACACACTTCTGGAAGATACTGAAATCAACAGTTAAACAAAGAAGTTTTCAGTTTAAGACTTGCCTTTAAAGGTTTATCCTTACTTGCCTTCTGATTTCACAGAATATCTGGGTTTGAGATTAAGCTATCTCTTGAACAGACATATATCAGAATAGTCAGACTTTAAAAATACCATTCATCCGTTCTGTCTCTGAAAACCAGGCACTAACCTTGCAAATCTTCCGTCTCAGGTACTGTTTTGTCCGCAGCTGTACTATCTGGTTGGGATGATGCTACAGATTCTGTTAAGAGTAACTGACTTGACACAGGGCTGGAGGGTAAAAGAAAAAAAAATGTCATGATTTTTGAGGTACACAGGTATTTCAGAAAGAAACACATTATAGAGTCTTTCTTAATGAAAGCATGCCAAAGGTTTTGATGCTGAAGTTGCTTCTGTCACCATTTAAAAATGCCACTGTCCAAGAATACTGAAGAACCTGAATTGATGAAAAAGATTAATGTTTTGTGTTAATATTGAATGCAATAAACCAGTTCAACTATAAAAACGGAAGAAGTATTTTGAGGTAGTCTGAAGCATACACAGAAGCAACAATGCAACATTCAGTACACAAGGATTTTTATAACATAAGTCAGCAAGATAATTGTAGAGTAGCTACTTTTGGTGTTCTGATATGAATAAGAAAACTGCAGCATGTCAATGTTTCCAGTAATAAAGCATCTGCAGCTGTACACAGAACTCCTTAGGTTTTCACAGTTTAAAGTGGTGCTGGCCAAACTTCCCAACCCTGTCAGCTATACTGCTAAAAATCACAGCGTGGATGGAAACGAACAGATGAATACCTCTGATGGTTCTGGGGCAGAGGTTCAGTATTAGCAGTCACTCACAGCCAAACTGTTCACCCAGCAGCTCTACTATGGAACAAGAGAGAACTGAAGTCTCAAGCAAGAAGTAGCACCACCCCATTTACCCGACCTGTCTCTCCCTTTTCACTTAAGAGATTCACTCCAAATCCAAGAAACTGGATTATCCAGCAGCCCATGAACCAAAGCCCTACCAGTAATTCACAACACAACCAAGGCATTGGAGTTGAAATACTAATTGCCAAGAACTGCATGTGGATCTTGAACTGGAAGTTTGGTCACCTACCAAAGGGCACTGTCAATTTACTAAGTATTTTCTCAGCCTATCATAACAGAGGTATTAGCAGAGACTGAAGTTGAATCCCTGCTTTTATGTTGGAAAAAAGAAGTGAAACTTGCACTTCAAAAGAATGAGTGCAAAAGAGCAACCATCCACTCGTTTGTCCTGTAACCAGTAATCAAGCCAGTGATCAAAGAGATAGTTTTTCTCATTTTCATGCTATTCAAGATTGTGTGAGAAGAACCCAAGGCACTGTAAACGGTTCACTCTGTGCATCGAGCTGGATCACTTTTGTTTTGTTTTTTGCACATACCAGGAGAGTTGTATCAGGGTAAGATATCTATTTTCTACCCCAGTCAGAAATCCCAGAATGGCAAGTACCAAAAATAGCATCAAGCATGTCACCTAGCTCTCAGTTCATATGCAGGATCCAAGCATGAGATAACACCTCCTTTAAAAAGCTAAGGAGCAGAAAACAGTCTGAAAAGAACTGGCCAACAATAACTGATGAAATCACCCTCAGCATATGCTTTACTACATTGTGATTTCTAAAGGAAAATTAGAATGAGTATTACTGCAAGTTAGTGTGCTATAGGATGGAAGCAAATATTTTCCACCCAATTTCCAAAACTGAAATGCAGCCACTAAATATAAACAAATATTTAGATTTTACAAGTGAAAAGCACTTAGCAAGTCTGAGTGATTTACAAGAGGACATTATGTCTCCTTGAATAATCCAGTAGGAAACTGCTTGTTTAATCAGAAATCGGTTCCATTGCACAGCTTACAGTAAGATTCAGATACCTCTTTTCCGTCTTCTAGTACACTCCACTTTTTGCAAAGCAACTGGCTTAGCATATTATATATCATACACTTATTTATGAGAGCTCTGGATGTTTATCTTTCTGCCATTTTACAAAATCCTCACATTTCTAAGATGGAAAGAGTTCTCCTTTGGTAAAGGTACAGCCAACTGCATGTTGCAGAGTCAAAAGACCAGCCAGACAAGCCTCTTTAGAACAGCACAAAGCTGGCACAGCTCCTATGTGAGGCTAAACTCTGAAGATGAATTTGCATTTGAATGTAGCAAGATACAGCTAACAGATCAGCTACTATTTACTGTGAGATCCCACACTTTAAAGTTAGCAGTTAAATCTTACACGTTTTCCTAATCCAGGTCCTGGTATTTAATTATGCAGTATCAGTACACTTCATTTAATCATCCCAATACAGATATTTACTTCAAAGCCCAGGACAGAGAAATGGCTTACCTTGGCTGCATGGATGTCGATGGAGTTGATGTAGGTTCTAAAGCTGACTGAGTTTCCTGGGCGCTGCCTTCTGTGCACTGAACTGGTAGGGACTCAGTTATACTACTGACAGAGGGTGCTGGAAGGAAGACACTAATGTAAATGTGTTACACTACTTCCTGAGATTACAGAAGTTATACTATGCAATTATTCTTTGACCCCCATTACACCAAAGTAATTATGTTTAACTATATTTTGATCATGTTCCAGCCCCATGTCCCCAGAAGTTACACAATTTTAAAGGTGGATCTTTCAAATAGGTCATTATTTTGTGCTAATCAAAGCATTGAGCAACAGCTTTCTCACCATGAACTGCAATATTCTGACATAAACTTGGGTTCTGGGTGGAAAACCAATATGGACTGTGAGAAACAGTAGTGTAGCACCCTAATGACAGCTTAGAATCCATTCTGAAGTTGCGGAACCTAGATCCCCAGATCTCAATGGAAGCTATTGCTTCAAATGCTCCAACACTGGCAGTGTTCAAGGCCAGGCTGGACAGAGCCTTGGGCAACATGGTTTAGCACAAGGCATCCCTGCCCGTAGCATGGGGTTGGAACTTGATGATGCCAAAGTCCTTTCCAACCCAAACCACTCCATGATTCTATGATATTCCAAGTGCACCCTGAGACTCCTTGCTGTCAGTATTCAGCCAAGCCAGAATAGACATTTTAGCAGCTCCAGTGAGGCACTCCCTAACCCTCTTACCCTCAGAACATCAAGTTGAAAACATTGGAGTGAACAGAACAGAGAAAGGTTTCCTCTTTGAGGACACTACCATTAAAGGGGGAAGAACCCTCTAGCTTTTTCCACAGAGTGAATGTAGGAGGACAGCACTTATTTCAATGGGAAATCTGCTTTGCAGGAAAGACCGCAAGCCCATGGAACACTGCAAAAAGGATCTCTCCCTTAAGTTAAGAGCAACTACTCCTAAAAAGTATTTACAGGTTAATCCTTCAGCATCAGACTGCAGGAATTAAATACCTGTATTTTAAATGCTTTTCGTAAACATTCCCCAAGCTAAATGTTATCTCTGCTGTCAGTAATGTCAGGAAAAAATATGTTGGTATAGTAATTTTTACTGCATTTTTATATCTTCAGATCTCTAATACCTTTCATATTAATCTGAGTATTTCCAAGAGTCTACTTCTGAGCAGGTTAATCACAGCACAATTATATCATGAGCACTTCATCTAAGCTCATTCCAAACGCTAGAATAAAATGGTTTGCATGAATGTTCCTATATTTTTAGGATTTGGACATGATCAGGAAGCAAGCTGCCATCTACTGTGTCATTTGGAGTTGTTCAAATAGCTGTATGTTAGCATTACTTACCAGGAGGGCTAATTCTACCATTACTGTTCTGCCTTTGAAGGTGTTCTTTGTAGCACACTGAACACATGCCATTTGTACGAGGATTCCCATAAAATCCGCAACCAGTGGAACAAAGCATAGGCACTTGGCTACGGTTCGTTTCTTGAGCCATCTTCCCTTCTTCTACAAACCTGAAATTGAAGCATACAAAACAGTATTTAGCAACCTGAGAAATCCCTTCTTTTACAGTTGACATTTGAATATCCAGAGATTCCTATAGTTCAGCAAAAAGATCACCTAGAAAAGAAGCCTTGTTGATAATTCAATGCCTTTTCCTAATAAAAATCTACAAAGTCTGCTCAATAATACAGACACAGCCATACATATGATTTGCATGACCCCTACATACAGACCCTTCCAGCCCCATCATTTTGTGGTCAACACAGAGCTTGCAAAGAAAAGTAATTTTAGGAAATAATAATGGAAATAGTATTGCTTTTAGCAGTAAGTTAAGGGAAGGTAGGGGAGTGGAATACTTCTGTCAAACCCTGGTTGAACCATGAACACCTGATACTGTGAATGAGTACTGTAGAATGAAAAGACAAGCATGGTACCACATGCTTACAGCATAATAGTTATTATTAATAATAGTCACATGAATTCACAAGTTACTGTTTAGTCACCACATCATTACTGAAGAACAACTACTTACCACAAAACCTGAATGATGATTCTTCACATTAAAAAAAAAATAAAATCACCTTTTCAGTCAAAAATACTACACTATGCACATGTACCAGTTTTGTGTGAAAAGAGAAATAAGAGATAAATACCAAGGCAACTCCTAACATCCTTAGATTTAGTTTTCTTTGTAAAAGATCTCTAAACCTTAGCACATGAAAATGACAAAAAATGGACATATGCAACAGTATTCTGAGCCCCCAGCTGTTCTCAAATGGTCTCAACTGCACTCAAGTTCTTGACATGTCACTCAGTGAGATAAAACTTACTTTTCCATTTTTTACTCCTCCCAATCCTGCCCTTCTTGTATCAGTTTTTAAAAGCAAAACAAAAACAAACAAAAAAACCCCAACCCCTCTCATTAAGAAACCCAAGTATCTCAAAGTATCAATTCTTTCAATCAAGATCAATTCAGGCCTACCATTTTATACTTCCTGATTACGCTAAAGCATGGATTGTTTTAGTTCTTGCCAGTAAAACCAAAGACAAACAGTATTACAAAAATAACAATAATAAAAAATAGTAAATCTTTCAAGTAACATCAGTATAAAAAAATTAAAAAGCAAAGCTAGAGATGAACGGGTTTCAAGATGTTTAAATAATTCACCAGCTACGAAGTTATAGAATTAAACTATAGTATGAAGTACACCAGAGTAAAAAGATTTCCTTTTACATAAGATGTTTTTGAAGCCAAATACAAACAAGTTTCCCATTATTTTGGTTTTATACAAACATCCTCCTCTCTTCTCACACCCACATGCATTGCATTTTATTTCCCCAAAGTATATGAAATTGATACCTCAAAAGCAAACCCCTGGGTTGCAAAGCTAACAACAGAAATGACAGTCAAGTCCTCTATTCACAGCAATAAGGTACTCTCAGGATGAGAAAGCATTCAAGATACAAGGAAGATGTACAGGCAGGAAGATAAAATAAAAATCCCTGATAGTATCTCATTCAGCTACAACCTGCAATTAAGCTTATTTCAGCTGTTTGACTGCACTCCCCCATCCCAATATAGAAGCATTTGCTTTCCACATACAAAGCCCCCATTGACCTCAAACGACAGCTAAATTTGATTTTGCTGAAGTACTGTACTTGTAGCTGAAAGAGCACTTTCATTCCTGCCTTTCTCCAGACAGTCCTTTAGAATTCAACTGCAAGTAACGCAAGTGGGAATTCAATTCTTAAGCTGGGCCCAACATTCAGCAGGAGAAGATTCAGGAGAGTGTAAAAGAACATGAGTTTTCTGTGCTTTGGTAACTCAAACCTATTTAGAGATTAAACCTTACACAAGTTACTCTTGGCAAAGAATGTTTAAGACTGAAAGACTAATTTAAAAACATTGGACAGAACACTTCATAAGGGCTAACAGATTCAGTGGCACAATACAAGTATTAGCCCTTTTAATTTCAAGCAGCAGCACAATAAACAAGCCTTACCACACAAACTTTCAAAATTAAACCTGATGGCCTTTCTGGTCAATAGTTAGCTTCAAACAGCACACAGGAACTCAATAACAGCACCAGTTACTGCTAATTTTGTTACTCCCTGACACAACCATTGCTGAAGGACCAGGTGCTAATGCAATCACAGCCTAACCATTTCTAACATGGATGTAAAAAAAGCCTGCTCTGATTCAATAAACAAATTGTGAAAGGTGCGCAAAGATGCCCAGAAGAAAAACAAGAAAAGCTGGACTGAGTTCCAGCTAAGCCAGTTCCCGAGTTCATTAACCAGTGGATCCTGCCACCAGCCAAGGCACAAGCCACTGGTATGAGGCCCCAGAATACTTAAATCTCCAAGGGGAAGTGCCAGGGATTCTTCTGAAGAGTTTTAATAAAAGCCACCGGAAGCAGAAGATCCTTCATTGGTTGTTAATATTTGGGGAATAAAATGGACAAGAAATAGGATCAAACTGATGCAATGTTACAAAGTCAAATGGGAAATAAGTTGAACACAGAGTGGTGTACTGCACTCAGAAGAGGGCAATCACAGTCCCTCACACCAGCTCCAAGGTAAACTGTACCTTTACCCACCCAGCTAGTCCCCAGAGCCACCAAAATATCCCACTAGGAAGAAAATGGCCACCACCACCGTAGAAAGTTTTCCAACAGTTCACTGAGCTCAGTCAGTTCTCACACAGAGAAGAAAAAAAATGGAAGAAAAAAGCGTAATACACAGGGGGAAAACTGTGGAACTGATGCAAGAGATGACAGATGACACATGACAGAGGGGAGGGACAACACACATTTTGGCAGCTGCTGAGATGGTTGAACTGATCTATCTGAACCCTAAAACCACAGAATGCCAAACCAGTATATGCACTTTTTGCTCCCCAGCTTCTGATTCTGTCTCCAATGGTGTTCCCTCCCTTTCATTACTCACATGCACCAAAATGAATCAAGGAAATGATCAAACTTAGAAAACCAACCGTGCTCCAACTTCTGCCAGCTAGTTTTAACACAGACTGCTTTCCAAGCTTGTGTTTGTCACACGTGCTGTATGGGCATGAGAGAAGGTCTAGCCAAAGACACGTGTGGAACCACTTGTTTCAGCAGCAGAGCAGGCTTAAAGCATTAGCCTAGCTTAAAACAGGCATTGAAAACATAAGGGAGGAGATCCAAGTGCTGGCGGTTCCTGCCACTGCACTTCAGACATGCCTCTCCTGTACAGATGCATACTGCACGTGGGCAAAGGCCAAGATGACACAGCACTGTGCCTCAGGGACTTTCCTTCCTCACTGCTCAGGCAGGAGTCAAACAGCTACAAGCGGAGCAGCCTGACTCCGTCCCTGTCTCAGCAAACATGTACAGCAAGAGGTCACTGAACAGATGTTTTGGAGGGAGGGAAGACCTCCCCTCACCCCAGTTCTTGGCTCAGATTCAGATGATTTTTGTTTCAAAACCATCCATAATTCCTCACACAGGAAGATCTTTAGTATTGCAGAACTAAACCATCACATAAGCCAGTAATGGTGGGCTGTCACTGAAATTGCAGCCTTAGCAGCACTGTGAAAGGACTGAGCCTGCTCCCACAGCCCCATCCCCTGGTGCACACCCCTGCCTTTGAGTCAGATCAGTTCATCCATCTGATGGAAAAAATAGGAGTATTTATTCTGGTGGACTGGAGAGCTTGCTGAGCTGACAGATCAACTCCAGACAACTGACATACAGTGGCAAAAGGAAGTAACAAGGCTAAAAGATAGGACGACCCTTTACAGGGGCAGCTAGCTCTTGCCGAGCATCACTGTAAAATGTATCCCAAGTGCATACCTCACCTGTAGTTTCAAAACTGGCCTGCTAGCTTGGCTGCAGTACAAAACTTAAAGCAACTTCATAGCTGAAGCGACAGCAACGTCCTGGGATCATCATGGCCACATGTATCAACAAGGTATCACAAGATAAAGGTGGCACTTTTAAATACTGCAAATACCTCCAGGCTCTGCCCACTCCCCTCAGGCTGTGCATGCACAGCGCTCATAGGGTCACCCTGAACACAGAATTGATTCATCTTAAAAAAAAAAAATACAACCCAACTCTTAACAATATTTTAAGCATATTCCCCGTTTTGCTTTACAGTAGTTGTATAACCAGTTGTACAAGCACTAATAAAGTGGGAAGCAAACCAGAGGGATTACAAAAGCCTTAAACAAACCCAGAATATTCAGTTTGTTGAAGATAACTCCATGAAGAGACTTTTCATATTAGCTAAAAATTGCTAAGCTTAAGCCAAAACCACCTCTGAAATTTTCGTCTCAAAACCATTTATTGCCATCAGAAGCACAGCAGCCCACAGAGCGGTGTGCTAAGTCCTCTTTTCTACAAATTTGGTGCTTCAAGTGTACCCATTCCTCTTACTCCTGTCATACCAACAACTTCATGCCGGCTTACTGCTGCTGCTACAGGTCCTACCATTCCCCCCTCACCAGTGCACATTCTCAGAGTAAATTATTCTCTATATCAAGCAAAACCCACAATCAACCATATAAAAGACATTCCCAATTATAAAGTGTATAGAGCTGAAGCTGTAGAAACACTAAAGTAGCCCAAATCTTTTGGACATCAGGCTCTGTAGGGAGAGACACATATCTGTACAATACTCTGCAGACAAGTAACAAAATATTTGTGTGCATCCCTTCCCCACAAAGCAGTCACCACAATACTAGGGTTTTTTCCACCTCCTTTTCCTATTAATTAAAATGTTTATATGCTACTAGTTTCAAATCACTGATACCCTAGCTTCATAGCCTTCAAATGTTAATCAGTAAGATCAGAGCACAGTATTTAGCAGGATTAAGCATGAGGTTTCAGAATAATCTCTTTCCCCTCCCCCTGTCTCAACCAGAAAATAAGAACTCCTGCACAGAAGCCAGCCTTCTCATCTTCCTCAAAGATCTCCCAAATTTCAGTGGGCCTCACACTGCAAGTTGTGGTAGAGAAAAAGCAAGCAGATCCTTACATCCACTGCCTCAGCTCAAGTACAGTCTTGTGTTCTGATAACACTCCTAAAATCCGTGACTGGTATGGGAAGGATCCCTCCCAGCTGCTAACACTGAAGCAGAAGAGACCACCCAAACAGCATTCTTCTTCAGCACTGAAACTGAACCATACTGATGCCAGCTTGGAAAATGCTTCTCGAAGAGAAAACTGAGCATTTAGCATAAGCTGCTCTCTTCACTGCCTAAGATCAATGCACTGACAAGATTTCAGCTGACACTCACCTTGAAGGATGAATCCAATTTTAACAAGTGATTAAAATATTCCCACCTCTATCATAATCACCTTTACAATGAAGCAGCTCAGCACAATAGGAAGCACCAGTACTAACGGTCATTTTCTCTGTGCTAACAAAGCAAGGAAGAAACTGCAAAAACTGTAATTGAAGCTATTTAAATATATAAAGTTTTATCCCAAGGACATATAAAAGCAAGATATGAAGTTGTGCAGACAAAAATACATTTCATTTTAGAGCATGCACTGGTACAGACATACAATACCACCTGTATCACCAGATGAAAAGGCATGTTGCTACAAAAAATAGTAAATAGGAAATACATTCCTCTACAGGCTTATCAAAACAAATGGCAAATAAAGGCCAAGGAGCAGAGTCCTGCTGAGTCTCGCTGAAGTTACCAAAGCTGTGTCCGAGGATGCAGCTTGGCATCAGAATCTGCAGATATACAGCTCCTCAGGTGTCCTGCTTCCAGAAGGACACTACTCAGGGTACAAAACACTGGACTCGCAGAATGATCCTGTTTTCTTTTTACTGTTTCTCTCTCCCAAAAGGCCCCAATTTACATTCACTGAGCAGTCATTCGTAGCTGCTTTAAAGCATTAGCATGTCCCAGGAACTTGCTATGGAGCCAAGAAGAACTGGCAGATTTGAATAGGGGCCTCAGTCATTACAGTTCAGGCCAGCTTGCTCATTGCAGTCAGACATGTCATTTCATCTGCAGCTCACCCTAGCTAAAACACTCCAGCTGGTTCAGATTTGCCAACGTAGCTACATGTGTGGTTACACTGACCCAGTTTCATCAGAATGCTCTGAGTTAAAAAAAAGTGAATATGGTTAAGGACCAACTATGCAATCGGATCTGTAAGGGCAGTGACCTCTTTGTTCCTGCAGCAGCAGAACACACAGCTGCTGCATTTTTCAAAACACAGGAGTTATCCAACTTCCTCAGGACTAAGAGAACCCCCGCATTTTAAAGCTTCCAATTCATTCCAGCAGGCCTTGAGTTTTCTTCCTGCTTACAACTAAACACAGTTTTAAGTTGCAATTTGAATTACTAACGTAGAATTCAAATAATGACATAATATCAAAAACAAAATATTCACACTAGTGACCAAAGACTTACATAAGATGTTTTCTCAATTCACTTAAGTCATTCAATGTCTACTTATGTTCCAGTCTATTCCTGTTAAGCAGCTTTTTATTTTTGTTTCATGCATAGACTTATTTTAGGCTTCAATCAAGCACTTACATTAGACACTCCCAGCAGAAACCTTACAAAAATATGGGAAGAGTTACAGAAACTTTTTCTTCATTTCTAAGTGGTCTGCGAATTTAAATCCTTCAGTACAAGAATTAATATAACTAAAATTTGGTCCCTCAAGAAAGGTACATTCACTGTACAGTGCAAATCCCCGATTTAAAATGGCAGAAAGACTGAAAAAATCACATTGGTGGAAATGAGCCACACATGAGAGAAAGTGCAATCTCAGAAGTGGTAAATGTTTAGAAAAGAGTTTAGGCCTTAGGAAAGGAAAGAACATTAGCAACTTTCATAACCAATTCGAGCCAGAGTATCATACTACCAATGTTACATCATTACACAACCCAGGAACACTTGGTACAGACAAAGCCCCTAGTGTTAAAGCATGTATATTGCCAACTACAGCTGTCTGCTCTTGTACTCAAGGTCACATGAGGAACAAGAGAACATTTCAATACAACCTCTTCAGTCTTACTAGGCAAGAACAAAGACACAGATACTATACTGGTATCAAGGAGACCACTGATAACAAGGATTCAGCTTTCTATGCTTGTCTGCATACACTATTAATAGATGTGACTTTGAAACTGTAATTACTACTTGTGGCCATACTCAGCCTTTGCGAAGTACAAATTACTAGAACCAAAGATCAACTGCTGTAAAACACGGTACCTCAGAAACTCTCATTCACCCCATGTAAACACATTAAATTACTTGCAGTGACCACTTAAAGTGTACAAACAAAACCCAGAAGTATAAGCAAATTTCTTATTTAATTTCCAAGCTTTTTAGTGTAGTTACCATACCAAGTAAGGGGGCAATTCCATGAAGTTAACTACTCTACTAAAGATTAACCCTAAGAAAAACCTCTAGTGATGTAACAGGTATATTTTATTGACTAGTAGGAGGAATCACATTTTGCTTACATGGGATTTCAAAGGAGCAGAGACAAACATACTTTTGTCGAAGTGTTGGAATTACTGAACGCTGCCACACAGAGATCCCGGCTTTTCACTACATGATAAGTGTGGTTTCTGCAGAAATCCCCACTACTTCATGCTGGAGCACATGGTAACTACTGCAGCTCCCAAAAGAGTAAATGCAGACTCTGTATACAGCCTTCAAGAATTTTCCTCCTATTATTAATGTTGGGTGATTAACACTGAGCCTAAAGCAACAAAATACAACTCAAGATGCCAAGGACTATCACTGTTAGTACATTTAGGCACGTACATTTGAACCTAATTGCTCGAGACCAACTGCAATTGGTCCACCACTACAATTCAGCCCTTGCATATGCCAGTACTCAAACTTTGTAGTATTCAAAGAAACATTTTTTCCTCTTAGAAAACTTAATAGCCTCTTTATATTTACTACTTATTCTCCAGCAGCACAACACACGTGCAGGCAACCCCAGTTAATCCAAGAAACTCGAGAGCAGAGAAGTACAGATATGCTTTCACAAGGAGCACTGCTCACGTTTCTACGTTTCTGTCTCTTCAGTGATGACTATCAGAAAATCTAAGCTGACAAAAATCTGCCTTTTTGGAGAGGTAAACCTGAATGCAAGTGAACAAAAACCAAAACCGAACTCACAGCACAAAAGTCACTTCCTGGTTCAAGAGAGAAAGCAGCAAAGAAGCCTTGGAGGTAGACATGCTTGTTTACAGCAAGACACAACAGGGTCCTTCTATAAAGGTAACTAGGTAAACAGTAAAAGCACTGAGAGTGACACTGCAACTATAGTCAGTCTGTATGAAGACAATTTCTTAGTGAATTACAGACCACAAAAAGTGAACCTGAGAAAAGAATATGTCATGTTTTGGGAAGCTGTTTTTTTATTGGTATCAGAAATGGTCATGGTGAGAAAAGTTTAAGCAGCATATCCAAGGAATGCAGAGAGGACACTGGCCAGCTGCCTCACTGGTTATGCTGTCCTACCCAAAGGACGGAGAGACCAAAGTGTTTTTTTCCCAAAATACAAAGCTGCACTTACTCAGTTTAGTGCACCCAGATCACCCCAGATTTAAAGCTAGAGGCAGACAGGCTCAGCAGCTCTATTTTTGGAAGATGGCTGTCTCTATGATGAAACTGCCACAGAAACTGCTACATGAAGTTACACTTGTGATGGAACATGAAACTACTACTAAAAGAGCATACTTTTAGGTAGCTCTTGCTCTGGCATCTCTGCTCAAGGGGAAAAAAGACTCAGGATATAGACCCATTACAATAACCAACTATCTCAGTACTTGCTTGTCAGCAGCCTGCTGCATCAACTCACACAAACCACAGTCTCTACCACATGCAGCTGGACAACTGTCATGCTGCAGTAGTTGCAAATACTGCTCAAGAAGCCCTTTCCTCTCTGGAGTTTGCATTATCTCTTCCCTGTACTTTGGCATTAAGGTGCCTAAGTCAGACTACAGGAACCATCAATTTGCTCTCCAGATTTCTACACAGCCCTATAAATTTAGAGCTTACTCGAAATCTGTCAGATTACAGAAATGCCTTCTTTTAAAATGCTCTATAAAAGATAAGAAAGCTCCTCTAAAACAGACAAGACAAAGCTACATTCCACTTTCTTTGGCATCACATATTAAAGTCAAACATTCCAGAATCAGAGGTTGAGTAAAATTAGGAGATTCTAAAATCCTCTATATTCCCTTAAGATACCAGACCAAAGTTTAAGGGATGTAGGAGGGCAAATCCATAATTACCTTTGATGCTGTGTTTTGAAACAGGTTTGGCTTTACAAACTGGTAAAAAAATAACCTGTAAGAAGGATTCAAACACAAGACTACCCATATAAATACTGAAAGAATAGACACAGATTCAGTAATCGCTTCTTTTGAGCATCAGTGAATAAGTAATCTTCTCTCAATACAGCATAAGTTTCACTTATTTTAAGCATATCAAATTCAGCAGCGATAAAATCCACTTTAATACAAGTCCCCAAAATAGACAGTTTCTTGTTAACAAAACACCTGTTGCTGAGAACTGACAGTAAGTACAAAACACATTATAATCTGTTTTTATAAACAGCACTATGTAGAATTTTAATTAGCTTATAATGCTACAGCTCTACGTGGGCCTAATGCTAAGGGAGGTCTTGCTTTAATATCAGGGTTCCTGGCTGTTAATAAATAAGGTGATCACCATCGTCATTTCTGGCTGGGGCATCTTAAATTCAACTTAACTTCCAAGAACATTGTGATTACCATGCATGATGCATTGCTCTATTTAGAATTATGCACTATGCCTAATTTAAGTGTTCAAAATTATACAATACCCATACTGTGGTTTGATGGGGAACTCAACCTAAAGCTAAAGCCTGACCAAACAAAGAGTGTATTTAAGGACAAGTTTTCAGCTGAAGAGGTATAAGTATGAAGTCCCCTGTGGTGAATCTGCATTCCTCATCTTTTGCAATGCATTTAAATTTAGTCAAGGGACTCAAAGGTGCTACTTTTCTTTAACCCTAATTCTATTCTAGGGCTTTTCATAGTTGGGTTGGTTGGTCTTTTTTTCACTAATTATTATTTCAGTCACTGGGGAAGCCAGGTTACATGATGCCAAACAATTTACTGTATGTCTAAATACTAAAACCTATGACACTGCACAGAGCATAGGAAAGTATTATGCAGTTGATCAGCAACCACCATGCTGGGCAACTGGTATTTATCCATCACTTTAATATACTGTCAAGTCTCACTAAGGATATGAATATACCAACTGGTCACACTATGAAGTTTTGCATCTTTCCTTTGTTTCCTCTCAGCTGTCACATTACACTGCCTGAAACACTGCAATGGGTAAATGTGCAAGTGCAACCAATACACATGCATCCAGTATGTATTTACATGCAACTTATGCATATAAATATGCAACGACTTCATGATACAGGTAACTCACAGCTTTAAGATACTTCTGCCACAGTGCTGCTGGGCCAGGGACTCATCTACCTTGAAGGCTTCATTCTTCAAAAGGTTGTATTGGTTCTTGTATCTGGTTTATGGTGCAGCTCCACAGTTCTGCTGCAGGAAGAAGGTGAAACTACCCAGGTAGTGTCAGAACTGAGCTCTAAGGCTCACATCACCAAGAGGTCAGACGGAAAATTAAGAGTTGCCTTGTACAGCATTAACTAGCCAAGACAGTGTCTGATTAATATGTAAGGGGCTAAGGAACAACCAGAAATTTGCACTGAGACACTCTTTCTGGTTTCCTAAACTATACCACTTGCTCAGATGGAGAGGTCATTATATGTTTGATGGAAGGAAAAGCTTAAAAACTATTGGAAGAACTTAAGGACAACTGGCAGTGGGGGAAAAAAATGCCATCATGGCACAGAATTTTTTTATCCTTCTTTCCCAAGCAGCCCATACAGAACAGACTGCCTGTATTTCAATTTCTCAACTGACAAGACAGAGCTGACAGCTTTCAAGTAAGAGCCTGCATTGCAAACACTGTGCTTTAATCACCAGAGCATCCCTTTTACCTACTAATACTCCAGGTACAATTCTGCAAACTGCTTTTCTGACAACCAGGTTTACTATTCATCCTGTTTTCAGACAAGTTTCAGCTATGTGAGCATGCATTTCTAGTAGAATGTCTCCCCCACTTACTGTCCAGAACACCTAAATCAGCAAGTTAAGAGCACAATAGCCTATAAATAGCATGGCTGGATGCCACTGTCTCCCCATTTATTACAATGATACCTTTGTACAGAGTTTTCTACAATTCTACATAGAAAAATATAGCCATAAAATGTCTTTAAGGCAGGGACTTGTGTCTAAAAAGGCCAAGCTCTTAAGTAGTCGCATGGGACTTCCCCCTTGTTCCTCAAGCCACATAAACAGAAATTTGCATTTTTAGAAGCCTTTTGAATAATAACTCTTTAAGTGGATCTGACTTCTCTTTTTATCCTCTTGCCATAGTGACTGTATTCTGCCTGAGAACAGATTGACACATGACAGAGTAACAGCACTTTCTAGATAAAGGAAAATTCATGATATAAAAGGAAAAGTAGACGAACACAGAAAATTCAAGCCAGATCTCTCTTCAATTATTGTGCTTGGCATATAAAAGCCTGTATCCCACTTCAGAATGGATGAAGAGGAAACACAACCTGCTCATAAGATACTGCACCTCAACTGTCTGCAAGGTGTGGCTTTCCATCACAATGCTCATTCCACTCACAAACATTGGCCAACAGGGCTTCTACCAGGAAACAACAGAAAAAGAGCACAATATATTCCCTTTTATTACAGAATAAGGTCAGTAACAAGGGGGAGATGTGCAAGACTAGTGCCCTTCAGCTTGACCTAAAGATGCATTCACAGGCATCTAGCTGCTGCACTATACTAGGTTAATTCCACAAGTGCCTTTTCCTTGGTATGGCTCAAAAAACAAAAGCCCAATGCTTTAACACTGTGTCACAGATCTCTCTCCTATCTCATACTCTTTTTGTTAGGACAAAAAGCCTCACGCTACTCTTGAACACTATCTGTACCCCTTATGTTAAAATCACTAATTTTAACACATAACCTCAGGTTTCAAGAGACTTTCCCAGCAACACTGCAACGTGTCTTTTACTCTGTATATGTCACCCTGCCTAAGTTCACCAGAAAAAGCTATCAGGACATACAAAGAAGAGTGAATAAAGTCTTCATCTCAGGCCTAGACAGTCTGAGAAATTCAGGTGTCAGAGCTGCAGCAAGGACAGAGGTACTCCTCAGAGCAGACAGGTATTTCAAGCATTCTGATTGTGCAGTGGGGGATAAAAGGAGGATAAGTGGATAGCAACTAATCAGGATTTATTTATATAAAGAATGACTAGGTATAAACTTAAGACCACAGATCAGTCACATGGTGACTTTGCAGAATAACAATCTAATTCTTGCAACAAGAGAGACCATAGGTAAGTCAAAAGTTTCATAGACACCAAAAGAAAAAGCAAATGCAAGAAGACAACACAATCAGTTAAGTGACCAGAGTGTGAAATTAAATTTTTTTGTTGTTTTTAACAAAAGATGTTTTGAAGCCAGACAATTACTTCACTGCTATGCTTAAGAATTTCAAATCTCACTCAAAACATTAAGTCCAGTAGGACTAGACCTATTTGGAAAGCAAAAATATCCCTCATGCATGGCTGCCAGGCCAGTCCACAGCAAATCAAACACTCCTTGATCTCAGCACTAGTCTCAGCCCTGCACAGTTTGCCACACTCTGCTGACAATTTGTTATGTAAGTAATAATACACCTACCTTGACCTATTGTTACTAATGCTGCCTTCCTCCTCCTGCAGGATACTTTAAACAAACCCCATGAAAATACACTGATATTCAAAACAATCCTATGGACAAGTCTCATCCCTAAGAAACATACCCAGTAAGTCCTTCCATATTGCTACATTATTATTTTTTTTCTTCTTAGTAAATTAGTAATTGAATTGTTTTGATATCAGTAAACACTAAAATAATTACTTTTCACCACAACAACAGCATATGTTTATTCTAATTAATACCTACAAAATCACTTCATTCAAGGACTTCACACCAACATCCCACTAGTACATCATACTAGCATACCATCTGGATAGCACAATCCCAACATCAGTCTGGTGAAGTTCACTTAGAAAATATTCCTGTATCAGCAACAAAAGCTACCTCAGGCTTTCTTACCCAATTCTGAAGGAACTAGGCAGGAAGAACCATCTCCAAAAGTTTCAGTTTAACACTCAAATACAGCCACTTCTTCTGCCTCTACCTTGATAATGGTGGAGATTCCAATACAAGGTCATTCTGCTGGCACAGAAAACATTCCACTATGTGGTAACATAACACTGCATTAAGGCCTTGATTCTAGATACGGTTTTAGAAAAAACATGTTAAATTCATTCAAGGGATAACAGAGAAACAATTTAACCCTCCTCAGCAGTCTCCTATCTCCCCTGCCACCCCATCCTCAAAACAGCACTATCAACAACTCATTAAATGTTTTCTTCTGAAATCTAATTCAAAGACAGCTTTTTGTACATAAAAAGGCATGAATATGTCCAAATTAGGTACTGAAATTCTGTATTTTTGCCTGCAGAATCAGTAGGTCTCTCTTGCCTCTTACCTGCAAATACAATTCAAAACTTCAGGTGGAACACATCTGCATTTCCCATGCAATATTCTGCTTTCATCAGACAAATTATATTCAGTGGTGCACACACACAAACTGCCTCCCTTGCCCAAGTTAATGGTGAAATCTTCAGTTCTTGTTTGAAAACAGCACATCCAATGCAAAATGTTTAAACAAGCTGAATGCACGTCACTTCTATCCTAAAAAATACTGCTGTTAAGCTTCCCCTCCAATTTTATTATTATGTTTGTATTTGTTTTCCTAATCCTTCACATAGCTAAAAATGCATTAGCATCATGAACCACAGGACACACCAGTGTAGTGTTGCCTTAACCCCTGGGCTAGTTACACTGCTTAGGTGGTAGCCAGGACCTGCCAAGTCAGCCACACTGTTTATAGTTTAGTTCTCCAGATACAGCATTATTATGTTTCAGACTGACAAATACCATATCCTGAAGGTTAGAGTCCTGTGATATAAATACACCCTGACAGGGCAGAATGGCTGATCAGGGGTGGTCTTTAGCATGGAGACAGTTTTGGCTTCTGCAAGATTAAAGGAAGGGCTGTGAGTTTAGTAAAACTGCTGCTTAAAGAGCAGCTATTTTTAGACAAATGAGCACTTGTTTTTTGAGTATTTCCTAAGTAATACTCAGAAGATTGAGTTAAGTTGATATAAATGGAGCAGAAGATGGAATAATTCAGGATTTAATTCAGTTTATGTCTTAATGCATGATTTAATAGCCAAAAAAGTTATTTGGAAATGAAAAACTCAGTTTCTGTCAACAACTGGAGAATGATCAAGAAAGCACAACTTGATTAAGAAGAATATTTTTGCAATGTCAAAGCTTTGGTTTTGCTAATCTGTTTAGCTCAAAAGGCCTATAAACACAGTTGGAAGAAGGGATCTGTTAAAAATACATCACCCCACCCCTTCAATTAAGGGCTGAGAAGCTTATGACACATGTGAGACATCTACCAAGAACAGGGAAGAAAGACTTAATGTTTCTGATATTTCTAAAGGTAAAAAAACAAACAAACAAAAAAAAACAAACAAAAAAAAAAACCAAACAAAAAAGAGTAGGTTTAAAAGTCCCAAGTGTTTTATGCCTCTGTTAAAGGGATTTTAAAGCAAGATGAGATCCAAGCTATTTTTATTTCTTTGTAGGTCATGTGTAATTAACTGCTTATTTTCACAGAACCTTACTACAGTGTAAACATCACTGCCCATATCATCTGCCCTACCCAGGCTGAGCTTCACACCACAGGAGGCCAACTATCTCGGCAAGGAGCCCTAGTATATTCAGGAGGGGGCCGTCCCTGCAGTACCAACCTTCCCTGCAAGAAGCTGTGATGATCAGAAGCTCCTGAGCTCACTCCTTCACTACAGCTTTCCTAAAAACTGCAAGCAAACTACTTAATGGGCCTAGCCCCACATCTACAACTATGGGCTGATGTCCGTTTTTGGCTATAGCTGAAACTCTGCAAGATGACATTACTCCTCTCCCCCATTCCCTTCTGCCTTGAACACACAGCAATTAGCAGAAATGATCACAAAACCACTTGGGGAATAGGGGGAGGAAGAAAAGAAGAGCCAGTTGGGTTGGCTAGCGCCACTAATTAAAATGATTTAAGCCAGCCTATTGGCTTTGCCTACAGTGCTCACACGACCCACTCTGCAGGAAGAGTGGCAGGAGGCCCCTGTGTGTAGCAGAGGGCTCTCAGCAAGCAGTGAGCTGCAGCCCATGTCACAGCTCAAGAGGACGGATGTCTGCCCTCCGTAAGGCTCCAGGCACGTTTCACAGCCATCATCCCATGGGAGAGGCATTCAGCCTTCTCCAAGTAGTATTAAACAGTACCAAAGCACAGGGTTACGAACCCAGCACATGGTGCGCCACCCCACTCCATGACTCTAGAAAGTGCCACCAACAGTCAGTGAATCACAGATTCCCACTGCCTCATAAACAAGGGAGATCAAATTTGGTTTTGCATTTTGCACACAGGTCTACAATGCCTTCTAAGAATCTCTTATTCAGAGAGATGTATATTCTATCCTGGCACAAAAAAGCAGACACATAAATCCCACAGCACACAACACATTCACAGTGTTTAAGATCTGCAGATGGAGCATGTGCAGGAGAAGGTTTTATGAACAAGAAGTGCTGGAACAACCAATCGTCATGCGGGGACAACACAGGTCCTGCCAGCGACAGCTCTAAATGCAGGCAAGAAACATTTGCTGTAGCCTGAATACAGAAGTTGTACAGCTGTGCCAGCAAAGTGGTGTGTTTATCCTTTAGGGCAGATTTGCTTTCTACAAACAGCCTGCATTAGAATTGTATACATGTGCTGAAGAGAGTTGAGCATTGCACTTCTGTGTTGAATAAATCAAGAAAATTTGTCCCAGATAATACATCTTTCCTAACTAAGTTGGGGGGCAGAGGGGACCCAAGAATGGCTGCTCAATCATCAAGCAATATGAACCAAGTTGCCTCATGTATTCAGTTGTTTTCCTGCTCTAAGCAAAATCAGCTTTTGGCTAACTGTAGTATTTAATAGCACACATATACTGAAATTTGCTTCCTTTTGTTTAAGTCAGTCTAATACACATGTTCATAGTATGTTTACAGAAATTACAGCAAACTATATTACTCCCTAGCCACTCAGTCGAGGCCTATCAGCACTCACAAGTTAAGAAATTAATCAAAATCCAGGGATTTACACACTTACATACATACATACCCCAGTTTAAAATATCTCCCCTGACTCACAAGATTTGGACTACCTCTCAGCTAAAACACCATATACAGTCACTGCTCATTCTGAAGTAGTATTTTCAGGATTTCAATACAATCTAGAACATTAAAAAATGCTATAAACAGATAAAACCAGCATGAGTGAATTAGTAATTCAGACCTATAAGCTGCTGAAGCTTGGCAAAATGCCAACGTGTCAAGACACTGACATACAGGAAAGTAACCCATACCCAGCATGTTGGGAGGAAGCAAAATGGCTCAATGTGAAACTGAAAGAAAGAAGTATACATTAATAATCACACTTGTTTACACCCAGTGAAGATCTAAGCAATTGCCCTCCACTGTCATTTGCAAGTCTGTTGCTCAGTTTTCACATCCATTCTTCTATCCTCTTGAAAAATGATAGAAAACCCACCAAACTCCTCAGACTCAACAAGTATGAGGCCCCTGAGTATTTCTTTCCATTTCCCAGAAGCAGCTGTATACAGACACAAGTGTTTTCTATAAAAAACAAAGTATTTATGGAAGAAAATACATTTCCCATTCTAAAAGCACTGTTCTGTACATGGCCTCATCTAACACACTTGTCAAAGATACAGAAAGGATGACAATTAAAAAAAAGTCTCCATTCTCGTTAAATCTCCCTTCTTCCTGACTTGCCACTTCCTGCTCTCCTCCCTCTCACTCTACCCCATGCCATGGCAAATCGTACTTCTCCTGTTCCTGGAGACCCTTCAGATGCAGAAAGTGTCACTAAAAAAAAAAAAAATCATTTACGATAAACTTGGTACAGAAACTAAACTGAAAATAAATCTCCCCTCAAAGAAAACACCTGCTAGCAACGAGCAATACAGGATTCAAAAGAGATTCTGACCAATTCCAAAGGAAAATAATCTCCTCCCCCTCTTTTTTTCCCTTGCTGGAAGAGCTGTAGCTGCAACACAGAGCAGTAACACTTAATTCTCCTGCCTGTATTTGTAATCAGAGCTCTGAGATACTCTACAAAACTGATTAAAAGAAAAAAAAATGGAGTGTTCTACATAGTTTTTACAGATCTTTGTTCTAAACGCTAAAGACCTGTGAGACATTCATCTCATCAAGAACAAACATACAGACAACAGCACAGCCGTCCTCAGTGATACAACAAAAGACAATTTAAGACAAATGACTTGGAGCAAATGCTATCACTGAATAATCCCGTGGCAGCTGTCATCATTAGTTAGCTGAAATCTCGTTAGAATCAGAGAAGTTAGAGTTAAAACCGAGCTCTCTTCCTGTAACATTGTGTAACTCCAAACCAGCAGCATTATCCTCCCTATTTTAGAATTAACATTTCTCCATAAAATAAACTGGAAGGACTCGATCCTTCCACGCGTAAACACCCGGTGCAAGCCAACAGATGAGAAAAGAAAACTCGGTCAAGTTTGAACCTCTCAACACCTTATTTCCTGTCTAAAGAGCCCTTTTGTTCTGCTTCCCTGCATAAATGTTAATATCCTGCCATCATTAGAAAGCGAAACAATGGAGAAAAAGCCCCACGCACATGAACTTCGCTGCCCCGGAGGGAGAAATAACACCACACGACACGATTAGAACCGGAAAATTCCTACCCACGAAATCGCCTCAATTTGCTGTTTGCTTCACCCCAGATTAACTTCACTTGGAGCTGCACTTCGGCGCAACCTAGCTTGGACGCTCAGCCCCGCCTTCCCCGCCACGATTGGTCGAGGAGAGAAAGCCCCGCCCCACTGGCCAGGCTCCGCTCCCCGATTGGCGGAGCGGCGTATCCATTATTTAAAGAACTTTTGCTTGCTAGCACGTTAGGCTGGGCGGGTTAGAACACCCTGGGCGAGCAGGTTCTTAAAGGGACAGGACCCCGCTCCGGGCTGTGACAAGCTACAACCTCTGGAAGCGCGTAGCCCTGAGCCAGCTCCGGAGAGTGCCCCTGCGAGCGGCAGCACCGGTCCCTGCGGGCACCCACCCCTACCATGCACGCTGCTCTAAGGCCAGATGGGTTGGGCTGAGGAGAGCAAGAGAGCAAGGTGGAAATGCTTCACCCGCTGCACTTACACAACTGCGGCTTGCTCCACTTACAGGGTAAATTGGACGCGGGGTTTGAGCCCATCCACTCTTAGAGAGTGGCTGGAGTTACCCCTCGAAGCCGGGCACACGACATCAATTAATAACCCTGGCGAAGAATACGTGGGGATGCCCGTTCCCAAGGCTTGTTTCAATTGAAAGCGTGAGTCAGCACAAGAGGAGCTCCGCAGGAAGCGACCGTCTCCATCTCACAAGGTACCACGGCTCTGCCAGAAACTTTTTGTGCTTATTCAGGCTTCACTTGACTGAACATATTTGCAAGACCCTGTTCAGATTCTCACAATCCAGAGCGTTTCTCACAGCATAACTTCCTCTTAGCACTACATAAAAACCTGTTGTTTAGGTGAAAAGTGTTTCTTTTTCCACAACAAAAACACTGATGCAGTTCTCCACCCATCTATCAAGTGAAAAGTCTGGAACATGCAAGAAGAGTAAAACCAAAACAAGGCTTAATAAGTATTTCACAGGTGCAGATGTGACACCTTGTCCCATTCCAAACAAGCAAGCTGGGGAAGAGCCAAAACACTGCCACTGCTCCCCCTGCACCCACAAGTATCATCATGGTTACACACCACTTATCTGCACAGCAAGGCTGCCTTGTATAAAACACTGTCGCATGTTTAGTGTAAAATAATTAAAGATATAAAGCTAGGGGAAAACGCAGCATTCCGTTTGTACTGTGCAGGGGCACAAGGGATAAACTCCTCCACTTTAGTTCTTCCCACTTTCCTCTTCCAGTGCTGGAGCAGCCCACCTTCTCTTACTTCACCCTCTGTCTGTACCACAAAATGAGTATCTGCTGTAACTTTCCTAATGCAGACTGATCAAGCCCAAGACATTTTAGCAAATCTGCTTTACTGCAAATACCACCCAGCATCAGGGAAAATATTTACAGCCAAGTACTCCCCTGAGCTGTGATGCATGCACTAACAGAGCATAAAACACACCTTCTGTAAGGACATTTAATTCTTCTAAAACGGTCAAACAGCACATGTAGTGCTACCTTCTATTTTAGAGCAATATATCACACCACAAATCCAAACAGGACTGAAAAGAAGCCACTCGTGCAGGTTTAAGTTACTAAGTAGTAAACACTACACAAATGGAATTATCAAGATTTGCATAACTTCCCCTACAGAACCTAAAATATAACCTGAGAGAAACAGACCTTAACCTTTACACCTGAATTCAGTGGCCTGCATGAGTCAGTAGACTAGAAGTTAATCTGGTTCCCTGAGGATAACTCTGAGGCCATACTTACATGACACATTTTTTGACCAAACATTATCTAAGCAATCAAACCCAAGGAAACAGTTCATGCAAATAAAACATACCAGTAAAACACCCTCTAAGCATTTCAGTAATCGATCTTGGAAAGCTTCAAGTTTAAAACACACTAAATTTAGGCCCATAAAAACAACAGCATAAGTCACAAGTCTTATCAATCAAACCACCTAATGCTAGAAGAGGCCATGACAAGCCTAAAGTCAGTATTATTGTTTAAGTACTTTCATAAGGGGAAGAAAAATAGAAACCCAAACCAGACACATTACCCCAAAACTCCCCAGCTCTGTATACTACCACAGACATCCAGCCACCTTGCAACTGCAACAGTGATGAAAAGTAATGTTTATCACCAACCAGGCCACATTTCAGCTCATGCTTCTGTTACACAGGCAACTAGCACTTCCTTATCACTACAAGTGAGAAGTTTCATTCCTTTTTCTCACCTAATACCCTCCCCACCACCCCCCCCAGTCACACAGTCTGGCCAACTCCAGTGCTCATCAGACCCTTCCATCTGCCTCAAAGTCACTGCTCTGGCAGAAGTTTGGCCCGCTTCTGATAAGCAAGAGCAGAGTTTACCCAGAGCATAAGGGGAATGGCAAAGCAGATTCTCCCCTGTTCAACACTGACCTCCTAGATTTGCTTACCTCATCTCATTTAAAGCAAAACAAAAACCCAAAGCAAAACAAACAACACACAACACAAAACTATCATACTAAGAATGCCACAAGAGTAATCTGCTATCCTCACAGAAGTAAAGACTAATAAAAATTAATGAAGTGGTACATGCAAACGAGGTTTACATCTGAACCTGCCTCACTGTGCTACAAATCATGGGTAAACACATCTGTAGATGTTGGAAATCCAGACAAAAAATTGCTATTCAAGGTATTATCCCATGCTGCAGGGGGCTAGTGAAACTAGATATTTAGAAGCCTAATTTATAAGCTCAGTTTCTGTACATAAGCAAAGTGGTTTCCCTGTGAATACACATTTTGAAGAAAATGCAGAGGCACCACTTTAAAGTCCAGTTATAGCTTTGAGGCTCTTACAACATTTGTTACAATGCAGAAAAACACCCCAAAACAGCAGATTGCAGCTTCAAGTCCATTAAGCAGGGAAGTTTTGACAGACACCAGCACTGGAAAGCTTTGGTTTGCTGCCACCAAACTTTGCACTGACAGTAACAAGAGAAAGCACCTGACTCTCATTTGACTGCTGTAATCATGGAACAGCTAAAAGGCCATTTGTTCTACAATCTTACACATACAGAAGACAGTAAGTTTGGAGGACTCAACAGCTCAAGAGATCAAGAACAGAGCCTTTTATCTTCAAGTCACAGTTCAGAGACCAAAATAGTAGCAATCAAAAGGTACATGTGATGGCTGTTCAGGGATTAGATAAAGAAATGGTTACTCGCTGCTGGTTTCCAACAGATCAGTGTGAATGAAGCACAACAGCTTTCCTCACATTCTGCACCTGTTTTTCACAGTCTTAAAATACACTGCACCTCCTAGATTCTCTACACGTTAATAAGTAGCAAAGCAACTGAACTGCTGCACACACATACTGAACTTGCATTGCAGAAAAGGACTTTACCCTCTGGTTGTCAGTTATGTCAGCAAGACAGCATGTAATGAAGCTTTTATTATTTTCAACCAATTATAGCTCTTTCAGCTTTTTTATTATTAGAGACAGCCTTAAAAGTAATGTTTGGCTTCCCATTCCTTTCATACCCTCCGATGCTGCAATCCTGTTTATAAACAATAGTTCTCAAACTTGCTGTATTAAATATGTAGCAATTTCAGAACTTGGGCATTTCAGAGATGACTGAGACATTAGTAATCACTTTTTAATCAAAGCTAAACAACACAGACTTCATGAGGGCCATGTTTACTTAAGGAGAGTGGGAGAAAATTCCCTGTGATGGAAGAAGCATTCATTTTCATGTATCTTCAATACACCAGTGTGCAGTCTCTATACAGTCAATTAGTAATTGCCTTTCCAACTTGACTGTAGTTTTTCAGGTCTGCAAAAGTACCTGGGATTTTCAGGCTGGACCAGTAAGACGAAAACAAGTTCAGAGTATATGTTCACTGAAGGTTCCAGAGCTGACAGATTCATTGTACCACTACAAACACTATTACCAAAATCAATCTTACACACAACCCCAGCAATACATAACACATTTATTCCCAAGAATGAAGTTGCTGATAAAAAGCCAAGATCCCTGACACTTCAGACTTCTTAGAAGTAACCAAGGAAGCCCTTGCATACAAAGAATTCAGCTTGCTATTCCAGGAGTCTAGAGAGAACAACATACCAGACAGATGAGATTCCAGTAGTCTTGAAGAACTTGGGAGATTTCCTCTTGCTGCTTTCAATCCAAGATGTGCCGCTGTACTGCAATAATCAAATCTGAAAGCAACAAAAGATGTGCATGTGGTAAATACTGGGTCTTCATCAGAGGGAACTGGCTAGGTGGCTGGAGAGCAGTACAGATGCATCAGACAAACACATTCCCCTGTAAGTCTTAGCAGCTCCTTCAAACCACCCAAAGCTTAGCCACCCCAGGAACTTGAAAGTTTATCCACATGTTAAATTCCAACTGCCTCCTTTAATACATAGAATAAGTCACTAAGAGAATCATTCCTTCCCCCCTTCCCTGTTACTTCCTGGCTTATAAAGCTGCACATCCATAACAGGTCTCAATCACTCTCAACAGTTGCCATGTTGGTTTCATTTCAAAATTGGCTTTCTGGTTGTGGTTTTTCTGTTTGGGGTGTGTGTTCAGTTATTTATCTGTTATTATGTTTGAGGGTTTTTTAAATCAGGACATAGAATTATATCTTGTACAGCTACACCACCAAGGCCTCCAGTAATAGATGGCCACATCACTTGCTTCAGTCAGAGTTCCTGAGAAGGTATCTAGGCATTTTAAGACTTTGCCTTGATATCAGATACCTCAAGTGGAAGGGGAAAAAAAAAAAAAAAAAATACTAAAGTTTTCATTGAATTTAGCATGGTCCAACTACATTTACATGTACCTTGAATCAAGTATCTTGAATGCAAGTCATAACCCATTCACTATTTAGAAAACATAAGAAGAATAGCTGCATAGCTATTAGCTGCTAGGAAAATGGAGCCAGAAGTTTGCATACTTACAACTCTCTCAGAAATCAGACTGATTAATATAGCTGCTACAAAAGGACACTTTCACAGGAACAGGGATTACCTTTATCTGTAACCATAGCAACTTTTCAGTAGTTCGCGTTAATGCTACTCTCCCTCTGATAACTTGCCACTATCTCTTTCAAGCTATTTGTATAAGGTTTTGAATGTGTCATCTGAGGCCATAAAGTAATAAGGAGTTGAAACGCAAACTTGCATTCTCAGATCACACCCTCACAAGTGTATTATGCAACATACAATGTTGTTCATTTCTGCCATAAATTCATGATTAATCTGTTATTATTTTAACATGATTCATTGTTTTAGAAGACAAAGTATTTTAAGAGATATCCTATGAAATAAACAGGAGATCGTTTCTTCAGAAGTGAAGAATTTGTTCTGCTCTATCTGGAAAGTAGTAAACCCAAGGAATTGTGCCACTGATAGATCACAGACTTTGGTATTTGATATCATAAGCAACAGAAATCGTCCTAACACACATTTATTCTGGCCTGAAAATATATGGCAGATCAGAGAAGAGACAGTGCCCTTGTTCTGGGTGAGGTGATTAATATCAAGAACAGGTGTAAATACTTCAGCACTAGATAAACAAATCAGGCAGAATTCAAACAGCAAAGCTATAAAAGTTAAAGGAGAGACAGGAGAAAGACTAAGGAAGTAATTGACATATTTGTTTTCTCAATTGTTCAGTTATCATCCACAGTTCAGCACAGGATTAGCACTCTCTGAAAGAAATTATTGAAGGTGCCATCAGACAAACAAAATCATTTGCTTGGAAGCAAGAGGAGGAAGAGTTTCTTCTTGATTTCCACACCCCCGTGAAGTCCATAGGGCAGTTTACCAAGCTGCACCCTTCTCTCTTCAGCGTAGCTTGGCATAGTTATGATGTGCCCACAAGATCCATACAAGAACGAAGGAAACCCTACATGCTCTTTACTACCCGCCATCCTTACGCAACGACACCTATTACAGGACAAGCCTGGACAAACATTCAGGGAATGGACTTCAGAACACAACGGTGCACTTTAAGTCAGTCCACATGGGGGTGGAAGTAGCTACTATCAGTTTTGCCAAATGCCTCCACATTACATCAGCACATTTGGTGGAAGCGTCTGTATTTTGCTGTTGTTACTGGAAGGAAAATAATTAGTTCTTTTTCTTTTTTAATATCCTCCATCCTAACATCCTGTGGAAACACGAGTGGATATTGACGCCCCTTATCTATCACTCCAGGCTTTTTTATAGAGCCTAGAAGTTTGCCTAAACTTCCACAGGGGTGAACACAGGAACAACAGAAACTTTTCCTACAATCAAACTCAAAAAGATGACAACCTGCTGTAGGCTTAAATCCTCGTTTTAAGAGGAAGGGTGCCACAACACAAACTGCATGTTGCTGCCTAAATGATCATGTCCCCAGCTCAGCCAAAACCGCTGCACTGAACTTGCCAAGGAGCAGAAACACATGCCCCGACTGCAGCCTCCAACAGCCCAAATCCGGGGAGAAGGCCCCGGCAAGAGCCGGAGGAAAGCCCCCGTCACTTGCAGAGCACCGCTACCAGTTCAGGTCCGATCCCCCACAGCAGCTCAGGGACCCACCGGCCAGGGAGGCCTCGCCACCGGCTCCCCACCGGCCACGCTAAAATGACGGAGGGGCCGGGCGCAGGGCTGGCGGTGCGCCGCGGGCCGCCCTGCCGCCTCTCGCCTTCCACCCAAGGACACGAGTACAAACACCTCTGCCCTGGGATGGCTCCTGCGCACGCAGCGAGGAGCTGCGCGGCGGGAGGGTGCGGGGAGGAGGAAGGAACGACCAAAAAAGGCAGAAAAGGAGCCCCAGGGCCCTGCGCCCGGCCCGGCCTCACCGCCGCCCCGCAGCCCGGACCCCGCCGGGTGTGCGGGTCAGCGGAGTGGAAAAAGGGTGCGAGGACAGTCCTTGCCTCAGCCCTCACCCTCCGCCGCTCCCCATAGGCGAGCGGGCGGCCGCCGCCCCACCTGCCCCACGCAGAGCGAGGCCGCCGGCCCGCAGCCGCTCCCCCCGCAGGCCCGCAGCCCGGCAGCTCTCCCCTCACCTGCCTCCGGGCCCGCCGCGTCCCGCCGCCGCCCGCCCGCTCCACCGGGCCCCGACCGCTCCTCACCAAACTTTTTTTTCCTTCTCTCCGTGTTTCGCTGCCCTCAGAGTGACGCGGTCGGGCGCTGATTGGCGGAGCGGAGGAAGGGAGGCCGCGGAGAGGCGGAGCTACGGCCCGCGACTAATTATCACAAGGAGACGGCGGCGACGTGAACCACTAAATGCTATTTAAAGGGACAGCGGCCTGTCATCTGCTCTACCCCACACACACCGAGAGTGACCTGAGGCGAACGCAGGGCCGACACCGGGCGGGTTGAGCAGGCGAGCTCTAAGGCGGGCAGGGGACCCGGCTGGTGCCCTGGGTAGAGGGGGAGACAGCCCCTGGGCCTGGGGTAGCCCGTGAGGAGATCACCCCCTCACACGACACCCTGTCATACCTCACCTACCGCGTCAACCCTCTTCTCCTCAACAAATAAATTCATGTCGCTATAAAAATCCTGTGTAGCTGCCTGCTGCCACCCCCTCTGCCGTGGGGGAGTTCCAAATCCGTGAGGAAAAGGTTCCGTGTCAGCGGGTTTCTCTTGTGTGGGGTCTGTACATCACTCTTGCTGGTCACCACTTCTGCCCTGCACAGTCAGCTATGGAGTTTGTTACCTACAATACTTTGCATGATTTGGTTCTGTTTTTGTCTCTTTTTCTTTCCACTGTGGGGCTCTGAGGCAATTACACCACAGCTTATTTTTATACAGAACGTTTTCACGTCACCCGCGCTGTACCCAGTCTAATGTCACAGACGGCTGTAAGTAAACCATAAAGGAAGGTTTTGAAGATGAGATTTAAGGATGTTGAGAGACTCGGAGGCTCAAAGCAGATAGGAAGGGAGGACAGGATTCCAGAGAGATGAAACAAGTGAAATAAAAGAGGAATTTTATCTTCGGAGAGCACACTAGAGCAGGCCAAGGCTGTGGGAGCTGCCAGGAGGTGAGCTAAGTTTGCACTGAGTTTTGGAGGAGGAGAAAAAAGCGACCTTTTGTGAAGCTCAAAGGATGCCACAGAAGCTGAGGATGGGTAAAACGTTTTCATTCTCATGGGGAACAGCGAACAGATTTGAAAAGTTTTGGTCTTTTTTGAGCAAAGGAACTCGAGGCTATCCTAAGGCAGGTGTTGCAACAGGACACACAAGGATTTCAGCAAAGATGAAGTCCAAGCAGAGATCTTCCAAGGGCAAGATTACTATCACCAACAGTGTGAGCCTAGGAGGTAGAACCATAAACCTGGCAAAAGAATTTAAAGGGAAGAAGGCCCTTAATTCCTCTTTTTTTTTTTGAAGAGCTGAGCTTGGATCAACACCAGAAAATGCTGGAGCAACCAGCATGGAAGTGCAAACATAGCTTTACACCTATTTTGGTAGAGATTATTCACTCTTGGCTGTCTTTGCTGATGCAGTAAGTCTTCCAAATGCCAGATGTATGAACAGAAAATGACCTGCATTACATGTGGGTATCACAGCATTCCTCACAACATTATTTGGAGCGCTTTCATGGTGTTGGTGGTTATCATAAGGAGCTGTGGGGTGGGGGGAATGATCACATTCCTCCAAGCCTCTCTATGATCATCTCTTTTTTTATATGATTTTTTAAACCCCTCAAGTTCCCTTTGGTTCATCTCATGCTTTCTTTGTGGCAGGTTTCCTCTCACCATTAGAAACAGAGATGCAGAAGAGTAGGGTGGAACATTGACAGTGCCTGGTTAGACAGGCCAACGGATTCTTTCGCAGTTGTGAGTAACCAGCACAACAGCTGGCAGTGGTAGCAGTGGGAATAAAAAGGGAAATGCAAACAGTGAACAAGACAGACACCTCCTGCCAGGAGTTATTGACCAGCAACACATGGTGGAACAAATGTTAAGTTATGGCAGCAAATGTCAAGGGGGAGCAGCTGAATGTTCAGATGTGATCTTTCTCAAGTTGTGAATAAAGCTCATCAGTTTTCTGATATGCCCAAAAGAGGAAACTCAGTTATAATAATTCTGGAGTAAGTGGATTTCTGGAAGCATTCAGAATCAGTATGTTTGGTATGGTCAGAAATTGCCACAGTTCAGAAGGGGCAAACAACTGGTAAATAGGCAATTGTCCTGGGTTCAGCAGTTGCAGTCAGTTTTTCTTCTCTTTAGTAGCTGGTGTTTTGA